>JASFAT010000882.1:0-425678 GCA_031353405.1 Baronia brevicornis
ATATAAATTATAAGACACGTGTTTGGCCCCAACACAAGGCATCTTCAGGTATACCTGAAGATGCCTCGTGTTGGGGCGAAACACGTGTCGTTTACAAGATGGAAAAGTGATAATGTGTGTTTGGTGTTGTGTATAGTGGTTGGTGGGTGGAGAGTTGATGGCCGATTTTTGGTAAGTTTTTGGATTAAGTTCCAAATAAATCCACTTAAACCAACGGAAAAACACACATTATTAATTTTCTGTTATTGTTTTACTTGTCGCGGATCTTAGCTAAGTAAAACTAATTAATTAAACTAAAACTATTAGGTGTACAAATAAGTTTCCGCGGTTTGTCAAAAGATGGCCCCACCAGAAGGTTATGGAGAAATTGTCAGATGTAAAACGTAATATCCCAAGTTTAGTCATCTGGCAACACCATAACCTTAAAGTACTAGTGATTCCGTATCAGCATCACGTAATTTTTTTCGTGCAAAAATGTCAAGTTTTATTCCGAATAAGCATCATTTGCGGGAACTTTTGATTTACTTCTTTAATGTGAAAAAATCTGCAGCTGAGGCGCATCGATTGCTTCTAGAAGCATATGGTGAAGCTGCTTTAAGTGAGACAGTTTAAGTTGTCAGGAATGGTTTCAAAAGTTTAAGAACGGTGAGTTTGACGTTAAAGACAAAGAACGCAGTGGAAGGCCGAAAGTGTACGAAGACATGGAATTAGAAGTACTATTGGAGGAAGATTCGTCCCAAACGCAAAAAGAACTTGCACTTACTCTACAAGTGACTCAACAAGCAATTTCACATCGTTTAAAATCGTTAGGAATGATTCAAAAACAAGGAAATTGGGTTCCATATGAACTAAAGCCGAGAGACGTTGAACGCCGATTATGCATGAGTGAAATGCTGCTTGCCAGGAATAAAAAAAGAGTTTTTTGCATCGTATAGTCACTGGTGACGAAAAATGGATTCACTACGATAATCCAAAGAAGAGAAAGTCATGGGTTAAGCCCGGCGAACCATCAACATCGACAGCTAAGCCGAATATTCATGGAAAAAAACTCATGCTGTGTATTTGGTGGGATCAGCTTGGTGTCGTGTATTATGAATTGCTGAAACCAAGCGAAACCATTACTGGAGCTCTCTACCGAACACAATTGATGAGATTGAGTCGGGCACTTAAGGAAAAACGCGCCCATTACTACTCCAGACACGACAAAATTATTCTTTTACACGATAATGCTCGTCCACATGTTGCGGCGCCGGTAAAAACATACTTGGAAACACTCAACTGGGAAGTTTTACCCCACCCGCCGTATTCACCAGACTTAGCCCCTTCTGATTATCACCTGTTCCGGTCGATGGCACATGGTCTGTCTGAGCAGCGCTTCACATCATATGAAGACACCAAAAATTGGGTAGATTTGTGGATAGCGTCAAAAGATGAAGAGTTTTTTCGACGGGGTATCCGAATGTTGCCAGAAAGATGGGAAAAAGTAGTGGCAAATGATGGAAAATACTTTGAATAAAACGTAATGTACTTTTCCTTTACAATAAATTCCTAATTTTTTATAAAAAACTGCGGAAACTTATTTGTACACCTAATATATATATATATATATATATATATATATATATATATATATATATATATATATATATATATATATATATATATATATATATATATATATATATATATATATATATATATATATATATATATATATATATATATATATATATATATATATATATATATATATATATATATATATATATATATATATATATATATATATATATATATATATATATATATATGTCAGGTCGCACGTACTAAAGAAACATTACTTTTACAACTACATTTTGTTTGGATCGATAGTCCCATCAGACCCAAATAATTTTAAAGATGGTCTGTCGAACTTAATTTGCTAAGATCCGCGAACAAAAATCAGAAAAGTAATATTGTGTTATGCCAAAGTGTATAGGGAATTACTTTCCGAGCCTCGGTGACGAACGCTTTTCTGATTTGTGTCTTGTTATTTTTCTGATTTGTGTGTTATTAATTTCCAGATGTGTGTCTTATTATTTTTCTGATTTGTGTTTTCACGAATCATAACTAGTTTGACGGACCATCAATTATCCCAGATAATTTTACTAACAACAAAGAATTTTTTAAATTATATATACATTTAATTTTAAAAATAATTCGTTCAATGCCACGCCCAATTTTACAGGGATTGTCTGTGGCGCCACAATGAATTATCTGTTATGGGATACGTATAATGATCAGAATAATTACACACACATCACAATAATATTACATCATCAGGATCACAAATCAGAATAATATTATCTTCAATACACTACAGTGTATAACCATGTTTATGTTGTTTGACATGTTAAATGCGACGAGGGTCACTGATAACCATGAAAATTAACTTCAATTCAATCTGGGCGCGCCGGTCACCGGTGGGCCCCATGTCGTCGCTGTCGAGTGTCGGTCACCTGTGACCTCCGTGGCATTCAATGTGTTAACATAAATGAATCATTTCACATCGTAATATGAAAAGAAGTCAATGTTGTTGTGACTACAATTTATCACATTATTTTTTTATAAACACTTATTTAGAATTATTGAAGTGAACGACTCTGACTAGGGAAAAAAATTTATGGGTTCGCGTCAGCAACATGCTAATGCTTAAGCTATATATTATTAAAATTATTTATTTATTATTTATATATTATAAAGACTTCAATTTTTATTTACTTATATAATTTATATAATGTTATAATAAGTTTGAAATTTCGAAGTAGTTTTAAGTTCTTACTTCTGTTGGCAGTCCCCGTGACTGCCTCCGATTTTTTAATCACAATAAGACAATTATAATTTTTTTTATGTTATTAAAAACGTTTAAATGTCGCATCAATTTATATGCGACATCGGGAAGTTTCAAATAATTGGTTAATAACATTTATTCTCTAACAAATTTTAAATTTTACTTAATTTGAAATTATAGTACCTTATTAATGGAGTCAGGCGTTACTTTGCGGAAATCCATCACTATATGGACAGTCAAAAGTTTTACTTAGCTAAGATCCGCGACAAGCAAAACAATAACAGAAAATTAAGACTCTACGGAAGATGACTTTTCGGTTGTCTTCCGTAGAGTCTACTATACCTGAAGATGCCTCGTGTTGGGGCGAAACACGTGTCGTGTACAAGATGGAAAAGTGATAGTGTGTGTTTGGCGTTGTGTATAGTGGTTGGTGGGTGGAGAGTTGATGGCCGATTTTCGGTAAGTTTTTGGTTTAAGTTCCAAATAAATCCACTAAACCCAACGGAAAAACACACATTATTAATTTTCTGTTATTGTTTTGCTTGTCGCGGATCTTAGCTTAGTAAAACTTTTGACTGTCCATATTATAGTACCTAATTAAGTTAAAATTTGCATGAAAAGATGCAATGGTCGCAGGGACAATCCTCACATCATGTTAAATATAGGTATGCCCTACAGATATTTATTCTGAGACTGGTTATACTAACTATAGGCACTGGACAAGTGTGGTGGGTTAATATTCGTTCCTCCAGAAATGAAGAAGCCCGCGCCTAGCTGCGAAACGTATATGACTTACGAAAAATAAATGTTATTTGATGTACATAATTATGTCGGTACCTCTGACATTTAAAAAATGATGAAGATTGTCGTAATGAGCAAATAAAATCCTGTTTTATAAGATAACAGTGATTGCGGACATGTTTCAAACCAGTTAACAACGAACGTAGTAAACTACCACTTATAGGCCACACGTATGCTTATACCAATGCAAAAGTTGGGAAGAAAACTTCGACATTTCACAAAATAGGTTTTCTATAATAATCGAAGCAAGCATGCGAAAAAGCTTTATTGAATTAGCTCTAATGTGTTAGCTAAAATGACAAAGATGTCAAGAAATTTGTTGCATTTCGGTATCAGAAAAAAATACTACCTTCAACGGTCTTGGTTTCACAGCTCTACAAAAAATAAAAAATTTTGTATAGCCTTGAAATTTACTGTTTATGAGTGACAAGATACAATTTTTGAGAAATCTTAAAAGTTTTTTTGGTTCTGGTGGTAAGTTTTAATTTTTTGGTTTACTACGTTTTCGCTTTTTGAGTCGATATGTTCTTTAAATTGTTTATAAAACATGTTAAGGCATAATGATGATTAATTTATTTGCATAAATTATTTTAAACTATCCACGTTCTATAACTTTCGTTTGCTGTAAGTAGGTTGCGTTTTAGATGAGATATATAAAATGACTTAGATTCCTTAGTATAATTTTACCTCTTTAATTTCGTTTGACGACCAATTGGCTCAGTGAAGAGGTCCTTCGTCCGCGGAGTTAATGTTCGCGGGGTCAATGGTTGCGGGTTCGATCCCCGGATCGGAATAAATATATGTATGGATTACAAATATTTATTCCGAGTCTGGTAACCCCGCCAATCCGCATTGGACAAGCGTGGTGGGGTAACGTCCGTTCCTCCAGAAATGGAGAGGCCCGTGCTCACCAGTGAGACATGTATGAGCTGTTAAAAAATAAAAAAATTTCATTTGACATGAATTTTATTTGTTGGTTGTTTGTAGAATCTAGTACAATACTTTTTTGTAAGAATTTCTAGTATTTATTTAACTTATAAAATCCTAAATACACCACAAAAAAATATCATCAACAAATACCTACATTATGCCACCGATATCTCGCAACTTTAATTTATTGTTTACAACATTCGTTGCTAACTTTAATGAATATGCATTACATTAATTCAAACATCAGTGAACGCGGACATTTATAGAAAATTTAAAGCGACGTTACTATTTTGAATACAATAACGAACAAACAGCAACACTTTTTAAATTATTTCTTGAGTTTTATTACATTTGACTGAAATTTTGTTATTAATAATAATAATAATTCTTTATTTGTATAATGTGAGGTATAGCAAGATGAAAAAAGACGTATAAAAGCTCCATCACATTGCCAATTTGGCGTACAAATTTCATTAATTATTACATACATAAAAACCTTAATACATAATTAAACTATTATATTTTCATTAAAATTATAATTTATTATATACATTCGATGGATCTTTAAAAGCAAAAAAGTCCCTAATATAATAAATATTAAGGAATAATATTCTGAATATATTATTGCTTTTATTTGGTTTTTGTGTGTGTTTACGTCTTCTCAAGCAATGGTTTATGCAGTACTGCATCATTTAATACACTATCCAATTTTTTTAAATATCCTACTATGGCTAGTCATAGTTGTAAAAAACAAAATTGTACTTTTTTCAGACTAGCACGCAACATCCAGTCGGATTCAAACAGCAGCTACCTGCACAACCCGGGATCAGAGCCGCTCACTACCGCCTCCATCGGCGATGTTCTAGCTGAAACTGCTGAGAAATTTCCAAACAGGGTAGCCATCAGATCCATATACGAAGACATAACAGTCACATACGAACAATTATTGACACAGGTATGTGAAAAAGCATGTAAAATCTATTCAGGAATACTGGTGTAGGTAGCTACTTCAATACAGTGGTGGTGCATAGTAGTGGAGTTTTGAAAAAAATGAATTGTACTGGATCACCGTTCATCCAGATAGTGGAGATGAAACTTTTCCTTAGGCAAGTTTTGAGGCAGTGAAATTCAGCAGCGGGAATTATTCTGAACAATTCCTCAAAGTACTTCCCTCCCTTTCACACGGGTATTTAATCTCTTTTGAGTAATTTAATGCAAACTACATTTTTTGCTATAAGAAAAGGTCAACACATTTCATCACGTAGTTGTCGTGCGGGTATAACCCAAATAGACGGGCAGAAAGGATTAACTTCTGCCCGTCTACTGCGATATGGGAATAAAAATATATTTTTATTTCCCAATTTACTCGATAAACGTAGTGATTACGGGAATCACAGCGACCGGTTCAGTGACTGCGCTGCCGCCTGCGGAGTCAATGGTCACGTGTTCGATCCCCGGATCAAGATAAATAGATGTATGACCTACAGATATTTATTCATATTTCCAAACAACTTACATCAGTGATGTTGTGTTTTCATTTCATTTTAATAACCGTATATTATATTATTACCAATTATATTATTTAATAATGGTGGCATATTGTACAATATAGGTCGATAAAGATATCGATAATGAAATAAGTGCGTGTATCGTGACTTTTTAATTTGACTGCAAAAATCCATAGTAGGTTTTGGTAGAATAACCACCATTTTATCAAGATGTGACATGACAAGCTGACTATTTACATTTCAAGAGAATTTATTTTTATTATATTTTACTTGACACTGACATATAATACAATAGTTATAACTAATTGAAATCAAAGAAAAGAATCAAAACTATTCCATACATAAAATCATCAAAAATGTACAAATACATTTAATATTTACTTTTTCAGGCTGACGCTTTGGGTTGTGCACTTCGAGATAATGGTTTTGAAAAAAACGATAGACTAGGAATATGGTCTCACAACACAGCCGCATGGATTATAGCCCTTGTTGCTGCAGCTAGGGTCGGACTAATTTCGGCAAGTATCAATTTGAATTGTCCTTAATAAAATGAAATTTAAAATAACAAATAATATAAAAACAAAGATTTAAACTCAATTCCTTCTTTTATATCCTGCTAAATATCTTAGAAAATTTTGTTTTATCTCATATAAAACTAAAATTAATTATATTTAATTAATTAATTAATGTTTGAAAAAAAACTGCATTACATCCAGCGTCATACACTGAGAGTTTAAAAAATATATTTGAACTTGAGTGGATGAATAAAAAAGTATTTAAAATTAACGATTGAAAATTTGAACAAGAGAGTGTAAACGCATTGTAGGAGTTGAAAAATAATCGTAATATAGTCAAATAAATACATGTTATCTCTAAGAAATTATCAACAAATCTTTAAGATTATCACATACTTAATCTTATGAAATAACGGATTGGTTAAGTAGCTATTTTTAAAAGGCACCTTCCCTTCTCATCTTCTTCAAAAGACACACCTAAATCAAGAATTTACAATTCCATTCCGATTTAAAATACAACTTTAAGAACGAACAAATAACAGTTTCGCGTCTGAATTCATCCAATCATATCAAAATACGGATCTACTTGCATAGAGGAATTTGTACGAGACTTCTTTATTTACATTTAAAGGACTTATATATCCTTTATACAATATATCCTTTATATAATATATCCTTTATATAATATATCCTTATATATCCAACTGGCTTAATGACGGTATGCCGCTTCCGGAGTTAATGCTTAAGGTTTGAGTCGCTGCATTGGAATAAATATAATATATGTATGACCTACAGATATTTATTCCGAGTCTAGTAAACTGCTAATAGGCATTAGACAGGCGTGGTGATTTCCGTTCCTCCAGAAAAGGGGAGGCCCGTGTCCAGCAGTGGGACATATATGGTCTTAATTTATTAAAAAACGACGGCGACGTAGTTCGCCACCCGTCACGTCCTGATTCCCACGAGGGTGAGAAGTGACTAACGGAAAGCCTTTTCGCTACGATTAATGTGAGAGAAAGGATAAATGAAAAGATAGATGAGAATGGAGGAAGCAAGGAAGGTGGTTCGGGATCGTAGCGGATGGAGATCTGTGGTCTCTGCCTGCTCCTACAGGAAACAAGCGTGACGACGTGATGTATGTTGAATGCATCCTTCACTTGGTCGGTACAACGCAATGGGGTTCTACCTTGCGGTCTTTTCCTTCTTACCTTACCGTACGCCACGAGGCGTTCCAGAGAAGCTTCATTACGTCGCGACCCATGCCCAAAAAAAGTGAGGATGAGAGCTTGAACATAGTATGATAATCGCTGCTTGATACTTGGAACATACATATATCGGCTGAAAAGATACTTGTCATTGTTTTAGCCTTCACAACTATAAATACGGGTTTCCTGTGTATTGATTGTTATTACAGCACCAATTACAAATACCCGGAGTCGGGGTATTGCTTCGATATAAAAAGGGTTTCCTGTATATTGGTAGTTATTACAGCACCAATTACAAATACCCAGACTCGAGGTATTGATTCGATGTAAATATTAAGTATCAACTAAGGCTGGAAATAAGGAATACTGAATGCAAAAAAAAATAAACTAAACGTTTATAACACTTATAATCAATGGTGACCTGGTTTAGTGTACTAATTGATACCTAGCTAATAAGGTTATCTACTGCTATCTTTTTATCACACAGCATATAAATGTATTAAATTAAGCAAAACAAGGTTGGTCGCGCTATAATCTAATAAAAAAAAAATAATTGCCCTTTTTATTGTATGTACAATATAATACCCAAAAATAGTTTCAAATCACTAATATTTTTATTACTTATTTTAAATCAAATCTATAAAATAGAGAGAAAAATTGACTAAAAATAATTACTTTTTATAAAATGATATATATACTTTTTTATATAATAAGAAATGAAGATATAAGAGAGCAATGTGGAGTAAGCTTAGATGGTTTGGGCATACAGAGAGGATGGATGAAAGACGACTGGCGAAAGAAATTTACCTTGCGAATGTGGATGGAAGGGCCGGAAGAGGAAGACCACGAAAAACATACCTTGACCAAATTGAACTTTTTAAGAAAAGCCAGGTCAAGAGTACCCTCAACCGGCGGGCTTGCATGAGGAGAATAATGAGTGTGGAGGAAGCAAGGAAAGTATGCCGAGATCGTAGCAGATGGAGATCTGTGGTCTCTGCCTACCCCTACGGGAGACAGGCGTGACCAATGTATGTATGTATGTACTTTTTATTAATAATAATAAAGGTATTTCTTTATATCATTAAAATATTTTTTATATTTAATAAAAAAATACCTTATAAATTTTTATTAATAGTGTCTCACTTTGTTTTCAGGTATTCATAAACCCCGTATACGAAAAGTCTGAACTGAGTTTCTGCATCAAAAAAACTGGCTTAAAAGGCCTCTTGATTGGGAACACAATAAAGAACAGAGACTATCATGGCACATTGACCAAGCTTATACCAGAAATAAATAGTTCAAAACCTGGGTCACTGAAGTCGGATATGTTCCCAACACTGAATACAGTTATCACGGGAGAAAAAGAGAAAAAATCGTAAGGATAATTTAAATAACAATTTAATAGTTGTGGAGCTAGGAACTTAATAGTAGTAAACTCGGAGATCCAAATCATTTCTTCAATAATATCTTAATTTCCTTTGTCCTCTTTCATTTGTTTCTCCTTAGCCTTCTGTTATTCACATCCTTTGCATTAATAGTCTTTTTTTATTAAAGTACAATAAAAACAGCCTTAATTTCATTATACCCATAAAAATGTCCATTTTTACACGGATTTCTGTTTATATTGACTAAAACACCGATTCTAGGATTTAAGTGTTAAAAAAACCTAAAAAAGAAAATTCTAGTCGTCTAAGCTAATGACATACTAAAAATATTAATATTATCCACAAATAAGCCAATGACTGTAAGGTGTCCTTTCTTTACAAAGGAGGATATATTTATATATGTAAACTCCTTTGCAAAAAAACAGTATATATATAAAAATAATAACGAGTGTACTCTCCCCCTGTGGGTATTACGACAAGAACGGTAGATCTGGTCACTATCATCCATGTAGGAAGCATCAACTTTTTTTATACCAAGACTCTTTATTAAGTGCCAGTAACATAGTTTGGCTATTAAAACCTCCTTAGAACTAAATTATTACCAATAATGTAGAAAAAGCAAAATCACCCGTTTTTTTGTAACGAGTAGGTTATATATATATATATATATATATATATATATATATATATATATATATATATATATATATATATATATATATAAAACCACGAGATATAAAGTACAATATATATATTATATATATTACACATTGGTTAGAATACTTTAACCAATGAAGGTAATAAAAATAGTTTTATTTGCAGCGGAATTTTTTCACTTGACTCCCTCATCACTCAGTACAAGAACAATTCAGCGACTTCAAAATACGGGAAAGAAGTAAAGGCGGAAGACGGGAGTATCATTCACTTTACTTCAGGCACCACTGGTGGGTTTGTGAGGTATTCTTTACCGATTCTACTTAAACAAAGCGCTATCTTTGTCTCAAAGGCCGGCAACGCATTTGCGATGCTTATGGTTTGCTTATGTCTATGGGCAAAGTTAATTGTTTTTCATCAGACACGCGTGCTCATTTGCGTTCCTATCCCATAAAAATAAATATATATTACATTTTAAGGCAGTTCATATATCTCGGAATTGAAGCAATGCAATTTTTGGTGTGGGCTGATGACATATTAACAAAAGAGATAATATAAGATATTACACCCGATTTAAACGCGCGCCCGAAAAGACGACGCCCGCGTAACGTGTTACACGATCTGGACGACGAAACAGCGTCATTCGGATCCACTCACGACACCAACACCCACACGCACCCCGGCTCTAGCCGAGCACGTAGAGTAGGGAACACTTCTACACCGGCCGCTTACACGAGATTCTCTCACGTACCCGGTCGGTTCTCACCCCCTTGACCTTAGGGTATATGGGACTAATAGGAACTAGAAAGAAAGAGAGAACTAGAACTAGAAAGAATAAAGTTCAATCCTCCCCTACATGTTTAACGTAGAATCATGACGAATTTAAAATCAGCACACACACATATATGTACCTCTGACACGACGTCAGGCCGATGGAGTCTGCTATTTGCGCAGATTCCTAATTATATTTTACTTGCCCTGAATTCGATAAAACTGTTAAAGCCAATAGGCTACCAGCATTACATCTTCGAATCCATATATAAGATAATAGAAATAGAAGGCGATAATATTACTATTATCACATTATTTCTCTAGGTGCCCGATATCAATAGAGTATATCATCGGCCTAATTATTAGAATTCGTAATAAACATAGGCGTAGCAGAAACGTTGCCGGCTTTTAGGAAATGTGTAGGTTTGTTTCATTAAGTCTTGTTCGAACCGCCGTCGAAACCGAAAAATATACAAATAATAATATACAATAATAACTTACAAAACTGAAGTTTTTAAGTTGTTTATTGTTTAAGAAAGACATTTTTTCCACATAGAATCAAATTTAATTGCAGGAGATCCAAAGGCGGCATTGGATTCACACATGGGCGTGGTCAACAACACATACTTTACAGGAAAGAGAAACGGATTCCATGAAGGACATCATAAGATTTGTGTCCAGGTAACGCTAGCAAAATGAAGCTACGATCTATAACTGAAAAATTTAACGTATGATGTATCACCAGGTATACATAATAGAACAACTGTTCTACTCTATTCTCGTGGGTATTGTACGAATATAGGGCCAATATCAGAATAAAAATAATAACATCTACCGGAGTAATAAAAAGAATCTGTGATTTTCAATTTACCCGCTAAGCGTAGAGATTACAGCATCTTTGTTTTAAATTCTAAGTACTATTTTCCTATAAATAGAGCTTAAAGAGAAAAAATAGGTTCTCGAGGTTATTTCGGGTTTTTTGTAATGAGCTGTTTATTATATTGAAAGTATTATATTTATATTGAATACATTATTGTTAGTCCACCATCCTTCTTCTATTAAGTGGTATGCAAAATAGAAGTAAAACATTTTATCGCTACCATCTGGATAAATGGCGATTCAGTACGGTACGTTTTTCTCGAAACTTCTTTCCACGTATTCTTACCCTTTGGAACAAGCTATCTTTAACTTTAGTAGTAGTTAAAAATAAGTATACATATTTCTTAAAGGCCAGAATTGTTTCTGCAATACCTGAGGAACATCTTATAAACAGTCTTAAACTAAAAAATTGGATGTGAAACATAAAAATAATGAATCGTGCTCAAAGTCGAGTAGAGGAGAGCGTAGCTAGAATCGAGACGACGGTTGTCTCTACCGTATGCTCACGGCCACGTGTACTAACACCCTGTATAGAGTCAAGTGGAGGGATTCGATTCAGCTTAGCCTGAATCGAGACGATGTCTCGGTCTACGATTTCACTCCAATACCCCGGGATAAAATGTGAAACATCAAAAACAATCAACTCTACTGCAGTCCACCCATAGACATTTGCAACAGCTGATGGGTATGAGCGACGTTGATACACTTGTCCATTTTGTTCCTATCCTATACAATAATTTAAAAAAGTATATCTTTACATAGTATATCTTCACCAGGTTCCACTTTTTCACGCTTTGGGATCAGTTGTCACTGTACTGGGAGCCTTGAGGCACGGAGCAACTTTAGTACTGGCCGCACCTTTATACGACATTCCTGCAAACATTAACGCTATGATATCTGAAAAGTAAGTTTTTTCATCAATCTCCTCAATATTATTAACTTTAGAGATATCGTTATTAACAAAAAATGCCACAATCACATTTTAACACTTCATAATCAACTTGTGGCAGTCCACTGCTGGACATAGGCCTCCCCCATGAAGCGCCACCTAGGCCAATCTTCGGCTTCACGCATCCAATTTCTGCAAGCCGCCTTGAACAGATCGTCGCACCATCTATCTGGGGAGCGTCTCACACTACGTTTACCGAGACGCGGTCTCCACTCCAGCACTCGTTTGCTCCAACGATTGTCGGATCTCCGACAAACGTGTCCAGCCCATTACCACTTTAGTTTGCTAATTCGAAAGGCTATGTCGATAACTTTAGTTCTTATAACTAACTTAATTATGAATAATAGTGAAATAACTATTTTGATATAAGTCTAGTTAGAAACTAGCGGTAAACTGTTACCTCTCTTTTTGTGACACTAATAATATATCAGATATTTTTTTAGTATCAGTATATTTCTCCATATATGAGTATACATGTCCCTCTTAAGGGCACGGGCTCATATCTGAAGGACCTAACACATATTTTTAAGACGAATTAACGAGGCATTCAGACTCGGAACAAATACAAGTTAAATCAATAGGGCAAATTTCACGATAACAATGAATTCGCTACGTTACATGGTTACGTATATATAGATAGATATATTCTATCTATCTATACTTAAGCATGTATTCTATCTATCTATACATATTGCACGCCGAAAACAAAATTATACAATTATTAATTGTAATATTTATATACAAATGATAGTCTTATCACAAGTAAGGATTTCTTCCAGACAACTGTACGATGGACACAACGTTAAAAAGATTAACGACCGATTGGCTCAGTGGCGGGGCCCTCCATCCGCGGAGTCAATGGTCGCGGGTTCGATTCCCGCTTCGGAATAAATATTTATATGGTTTTATAAATGTTTATTCCGAGTCTGGTAACCCCCCCAATCCGCATTTCCTTTCCTGCTCTTTCCTTTCCTCTCTATCCTTTCCCTTCCTCTCCGCCAATCCACGGTCTGCCGTGCCAATGGATGCGTGGCTAGGGGCGAGCCTAGTCGTAATCGTGCCGATCGTCCCGGGGTCGGGCTCCCCCGGAGACTATGGTGCCTCATGACTTACCTCAGCATGCAGGGCTCTGCTGGGGCTGACCTCCATCCTCCCTTGCGGCTTGTGGGATTCACTAAGACGAATTTAATATACCTAATTTGTCGAAAATGACGACGACGTGATTCGCCACCCGTCACGTCCTGATTCTCACGAGGGCGAAAAGCGACCAATAACGAGCCGTTTCGCTGCGATGAATGGCACCGGATGGAGCTCTGTGGTCTCTGCCAACCTCTGCGGGGGATAGGCGTGAATATATATATATAAAAAAATGATAGTCTTATCAGAAGTAGGGATTTCTTCCAGACAACTGTAGGATAGACACAACGTTAAAAGGATAATTTGATGTAGGTTGGTGATACATTATCGTTATGATTCTTTTTATGTTTACTTAGTAAACAGATTTTATTATTAAAATTATAAAGTTATGATGAGTATTGGATCTTTTTATCCATTTACACTATATCCATTTATACTTCTTTTTCACATTTACGTTTCTTTTCGTAAACTCACTGGAAAAGTCAATTTTCAGATGCACAGGCATAACTGGCACTCCGACTATGTATGTGGATATCATTTCTCAGTTAAAGGGAAGAGGTGACTTGCCCTTAAATTTAAGCATGGCGCTAGCGGCCGGAGCGCCTTGTAGTCCACAATTGATACGCGACGTGCAGAAATATTTAAAGGCAAAATCCGTTATGGTGAGGAAATTGTTTATTACATTTCAATCATCACTATTTATACACAGAGAAGATGGATGAAAGACAACTGATAAAAGAAATTTTCTTTGCGGATAGAAGGGTCGATAGAGGAAGACCAAGGAGACCATACCTTGACCAAATTGCTGAACTTTTTAAGGAAGTCCAGGTTAAAAATACTGTAGTGATACATTGATTAATGTATCACTAATGTATAAAACCTTTTTATTTGAATATAATAAATATTTTTTATTGTAATATTTATATTACTTTTTTAAACATTCGTAATTTTAAAATTGAAAACAAAATGTGTCAGCCGTACTGATCAGGTGTCACGGGATCTTTATGGGGCTTCTTCTTCAAAATAAAGCTCTTTCATATAATATTATTATTTTTGTGTCAAATCACATGCATATATATATCACATATCCATATTATTTACATGTGCAAGGAAGGGCGATGTTATACGAAAGACGTCGATCTAATCGAAATTCATTCGAAAATACATTTATTCATTTGTATCAAATTTTAAAATTACGAATGTTTTAAAAAAGTAATATAATAACAAAAGATTTATTATATTTAAATAAAAAAGTTTTATTAGTGATACATTAATAATGTATCACCACAGCACCTATATAATCAAAGAAAATGCTTAAATCGTAGCAGATGGAGATCTGTGGTCTCTGCCTGTGTAATGTATAGGAATAGGAGATGGAGACTAACCAATCATATATATATATATATATATATATATATATATATATATATATATATATATATATATATATATATATATATATATATATATATATATATATATATATATATATATTGTTCAATTCATTCTTATTAATTCAGGTATTCAATAACATATATCACTATTGATTTAATCCACATTATACGTTTCATACTTCATAGTCTCATACTACATAATGTACTTTTTTACACTGCAACCAATATAGGTATGTATGTACATATGTATGTCTCACTGCTTGCCACAAGTCTCCACATTCTTAGAGGAATTGACGTTAAAGCCACCTCGCTAGTCCAAAGCAGATTGGTTGGATACCCAGACTCGAAATAAATAAGATGACGTATAGAACGTCATCGTATTGACGGAATCGACTGCGGATCGACACCATTGACTCCGAAGGCGGTAGTTTACCAACTAATCAATATACTTTTTTAATTCCTACTATCAGTTCAGACTCTCCCTATACTACATATATATTGATACATATTTATTTATATATCTTGTTCAAATTTTTAATCGTCTCGTAATCGTAAATCTATTTAAACATGAGTGGATAAATAAAAAAGTAAAATACTTTTTTATTTATCCACTCATGTTTAAATAGATTTTTTAAACTTCCACTGGAATGACACTTGTGAGCTGAAAATACAGTTTTTTCAGATGTTAATTCATTAAATTTAATTAATTAATTTTCGTTTTATATGGGCATAAATAACATAAATAACATAATGGTCTTATATAACATATTTAGCAGTATATAAAAGTAGGTATTGACTTTCAAAAAATACAACTGACGCCGATATTCTGTAAGAGTGTGGGACTTCCAAATCGACCATTCGTACCACCGTGGTTCTACCACTGTGTACAGTGCAACTTGCCCAACATCGATTATAGATAAAAAAGTTATCGATATTCTTGTAATAGATGAGCAGAGGTAAATGAACTTTTTGCTCGTAAAATGTACTGTGCGAGAAACAATGAATTTTTGCAAACCATTGACCCCTGCATAAATGCAAAAAGAAATGTGAAATCGATAGTACACGATTGTAGACTACTAATTTTACGTTTCATTGTATTTGTAAACGTCGATAAATTTACATTTTATGACGGATTTGCTGTAAAAAAATTCAATATACCTATTTTAATCAAATCCAAAAATTTCTTAAAATTTTAGTAATAACTTTATTCAGTTGTAATATATAATGTGTATACGCAATTCCCCGTAGTTGAAATAAAACTATACTGACGGTTGGTTCGACTCGATTTATTGAAATTCTATTCGTGTATTGAGTACATTACTAACGATAAAAGGAATATAGACGACTAGCGACATCTGTTATTGAGTAACTGAACTAAGAATAATATTTAATCGTACGGGAACAAATTAATTGTTTTTTTTTTTATACAAAGAAAGTATTACATTTTTACTAGGTTTATTTTATACATATATAGTTTATGGTGCACATATAGTAAATAGTTTTACATTTTTACTGGCTTTATTTAATTTTACACATTGTATGTAAGCAAATGCCCGTGAATGGTCTGGAAGAAAGCGTTTACCAAAAGAACTAATTAATCTACAATTCCCAATTTTTCTGCCTATATTATGGAGATAAATGAGATGCAAAACATTACAAAACTTTTAGTCTACTGAAATTCTAATAATTCAGTTTAAATAAAAAAAAACGTATATTTAATACATATAATTAGATGCAAATCGCGGATTTGGTAAATAAATGAAATATAAAAGAAAAATATTGAAAAATGTTAATTCTAATTGAGTAAAATGTATAAAATGATAGTACTTGAACGAATTCTATTTTATTAATATATAAAATACCAGTAGACATGACCTTGTCTTGTTCTTAAAATAAAACAAAACAAAAATTCAAAAGCAGTTTAATGACAAACATACATACACGTACGTAATTATATATAATATATTATATAAAAATAACATCAACACATCTTAAAACAAAATCTTTTGCTATTTTGTTTGTACAGGCGCTATACGGTATGACTGAAACTACAGCATGTGTATTTCAATCTGTTCCCGGCGAGAGTATCGACACCGTTGCTGAGACCGTCGGATATATCCAAGACCACGTTGAAGTTAAGGTAGTGTTATAATTATAATATAGTTTACTGGATGTGCTTAATCTCCGTACGTGTTGATCATACGGATATATATGAACAATATTTAAATTTAAATATAACTTTAAATATATAAATTTAAATAGAATTAGTTATGAATTTTTTTCTCAGTACAAGCTGAGTTGATACAGCTGGTACTGAGAAAAAAATTTCTCAGTTTCGCCCTCAGGTTGACTGATAGACTGTGCCCAATGACATGCCTTTTTTGGAGTATATTAGACAACTTTATGTATTATGCAATGAGTTTAAAAACTTTATTTTATTTAAATAAATTATCACCATCATCATAAACAGCCTGCGGCAGTCCACTGCTACTCATAGGCCTACTAAAAGCTGAACAACCTAGCCCGATCATCGTTTAATTTCAATTTTTGCCAGTTTTGATGTGTAATTTTGATTAAACTTGTAATGTTTGTCCAGGTAATAGATGAAGATGGTGAGACGGTGCCTTTCGGTGCTCCTGGAGAGCTAGTTGTGCGTGGATACAATAATATGATTGGCTATTGGGACGATCCAGAAAAGACTAGAGACACAATAACCACTGACGGGTGGCTAAGCACTGGGTAATTTTAATGTATCCGAAACTTTACTTAGTCTTATATTCCGATTAGAGTAGAATAACTACTATTAACTCTGTTCATTTTCCATTGCTCACATCTTATCTGAACGTATATTTCTGCGCACTATATTTGCACTGGGCGAAGAAACCGAGGCAAAACCCAAATGATAAGACGAAGTCAACCAAGACCTTGAAATTCTCGGCGTAACAAGGGAGAAAGCGAAGAATAGATCGAACTGGAAGGTTATTCTGGATCAGGCGCAGACTGACCCGCGGTTTTAGTGACTTTAGTGATGATGATGATATTTAGGGCATTGGTTGTGGTAGCGTTTGTGGCTTCGGTTGTGATTTTCGGCTAGCGGGCAGACCTTTTTCCGTTGTTTTCGAGTCTTTCATAATGAAAATTCACACTAAATATCACTTATTCTATTTTATACACACTGCCAATACAAAACTGAACAGCACTTTTTTATGGGATAGGTAGGCAAACGAGTAAGCGTATGATTGTAGCAATTTACGCCACCCATAGACATCTACAACACCAAAGACATCTGAAATACGATGCCGGCCATAAAGATATAGATAGGGATCAAACCAGAAATGAATAAATCAATGAATTAAATGAACGTCGCCCGACTGCCTTTCGACTAATAATATAAAAATAAATTTGCTCCCACATAGCAACATCTTTTATAACAAATGAAATTACTGCAAAACAATTACAGCTTAATATCTCAAATACTTAATATATTAATAATTTATTTTAAACCAATTTCAATTATTTAATATAAACAAAGATTATCCTAACATATTCCACAAACAGATGGCGCCACAAATAAAATAAAATTAACTTTTACTTATAATTGATAATGATATAATGTTATATAATACTGATATTAATCCTACACCACATATACAATATAGCAGTAAGTAGGTACTTTTGGCATTGAAAATAACCATGTGCAAACCATGAAGTTTCCAAAATACTCATTTGCCTTCCATGTATAAGATATTTTCGCTGTCAGGGACAAGTTCACTGTATCCCCCGATGGCTACGGACGCATCGTGGGAAGACTGAAGGACATTATCGTGAGAGGCGGTGAAAATATAGCGCCGAAAGAAATCGAAGATCTACTCAACACGCATCCAGATATAATCGAGAGCCAAGTAAGATATGTGAATGAAATTTTAAAAAATATAATTGTGTTTTCATGATGAGGACAGAATAACCCACTACGCTTATTCAATATGAATTGGCGGGGTACAGACAGATACAGAGCCGGAATAAATATTTCCAGGCCATACATATATTAAATTTCCAAATCTTTCGCGGTATCAGCAATTCAACTTTTGAACTGTTTGACCTCAAAAAAGCACGTAGCAAAAAACCTTATTTCAAAGGTAAAATAAAATTAAATTATATATAAAATTACATATTTGTACTAACTTTTATCTTTTACAGCAACATAAAAGACTGGACATAAGAGAATGCCTTCACTGGCATTAAACCGCCTTTGTACCAAAAATTGTACATTACATTAGGAGATCGAATCCGCGACCATTGACTCCGTAGGCAAAGGCCCACTTCACTCGTAGTCACTATGTTTTATATAATTTATTTAAAGACCAGGAAAACTGGTTTATATAATTAATTTGAATCATGAAACTTCTCAGGTAGTGGGCGTAGCTGACGAAAGACTGGGAGAAGAGCTGTGCGCCGTCCTCAGAACGCGCGACGGAGCATCTGTCACTCTTGAAGACGTGAGCAAGCACTGCAGCGGTCACCTCGCCAGATTCAAAATCCCGAGATTGTTGAAAATCATCGACGAATTCCCAAAAACTACATCGGGAAAAATACAGAAATATAAATTAAGAGATATGGTCGAATCGGGAAAATTGTGATATATTTATAAATAAAATTACTTTTTTAAGTTACGGATTATTCTTCATTTTTTCTTTTCTTTTCTTCGATAGCAATTAGTTATGACTGTTATGCCAATGCCTCTTGAAATATAACCAGTCAACTTACCACGTTACGTCTGGATAAAATGGTAGTTATTCTACCAAAACCTTCTATGAATTTTTTCAATAAACTTAAATAGTCATATCACTTCACTTCACTTCACGCCTTAATCGAACTGTATTGTATACTAAACCGTGGGTGGTATTGTAAATTAAACGATATAACGGATAATAATATAAGATTATGAAAATGAAATAAAAACATAACGTCACTGATGTAAGTTGGCGAGAAAAGTGTAAATTATATTTAAATAGATAAATATATTTATTGTACACCAGAAAACAAGAGTCCGAAGTTCTATTTATTCCCTTTTCAGTATAAATACATATTCGACATGCACTTATTTCGATTCTCAATACTTATTTATTATTGTACAGCGTTTTTAAGAGATTGTATGTACAATAAAATACAACAATACGCCAAACTAAAAAAATATAATGTATTTATTTATCAATTTATTACTTAATTCAGCAAAAGCATTGCCTAAAATAATTCTTTACCATTATCATGTAGAATCATATCATCTTCGACAAAACTGTCAACCCTTACAATACTCTATAACCAACTAAGTAAAGATAAACCTATGTAGAAATGGACAAGAAGGAGAGTGGCTTGTGTTTAGAAAAGGTACTGGTCTCTTAAAGAAATATTTAAAAGTTAGAACTTTCCTATAACAGCCAAGAAAAAGTGTTCAACTTGTGTATCTTGCCATGTCTCACATACGGATGTCAAACTTGGGCATTGATTCAGAACCGTCTTCGTAAGCTGATAATGTGTCAAGGAGGAATTGAAAGAATTATGTTTTGCTTGACGCTAAAAGACCGTGAAAGAGTAGAAGACATTAGATCTACAACAAAGGTGAATGATATATTAAAGAAAATAAGACATTTGAAAGAAAGACAGAAAATAAAACATTGAAATGACGATGGACAGGACATATGACAAGGGACTAGGATAAAATGGTTGAAAATTATAACTGAGTGGCAACCACGTGATGGTAAAAGAAAGAGAGGCAGAAAGGTTAAGAGATGGACAGATGACATTAAGGTTATTGGAGGGACAATCCGGTACAGAAAAACACGGAATAGAGAAGAGTGGAATCAGCTGGAAGAGGCCTATGTGTCACAGGGCACGCTATATACTAAATCGTTAAGTTAATATGTTAACATAATTTTCAACATTTGTATGTAAAAAGTTAGTATTAGCAATAAAGACTTTATAATAAGTAAAGATAATAGGAAAAGATAATAATAGTAAAAATTGTAAAATATTATTTTTTAAAAGTAAACAAACAATTCAGCAACAAAGTTTCTTTACAAAGTAGGGTGAAGGTACCATTGGATGAATCTTTATTTTAATTTATTTTAAGATTACATACAAACATATCCAAAGACCACAGATCTCCTTCCGCTACGATCGCGGCACACCTTCCTTCCTTCCTCATCCATTTTTTCATTCATCCTTCACCTCACATTCATCGTAGCGAAACGGCTCTCCGTTAGTCGCTTCTCGCCATCGTAGGATTCAAGACGTGACGGGTGGCGCACCATTTCGCCGTCATTTTTTAACAAATTAGGTTTATTGAAATTCGTCACAGTGAATCCCACGAGCCGCAAGGGAGGATGGAGGTCAGCCCCAGCAGAGACCCGCATGCTGAGGTAAGGCAGTATAGTACCCGAGGGAGACCGATTTAAAATAACATTATATCAATTTAAGAATTATGGAATGTAACGGATTTAAAGTCTTAGATGATTGCAGACTCAAGGATGGTGACATATTCATCAATCAACCAATTATTTTTAGCCACACTCTTTACGAAAAAGAATAAAGTGAAATAAGAAAATCAAGTTCTATAGAGAATTATTATTATATTTAATAAAGATTTTTATATGAACTATGAAGAGTTCTATTTAAACGAGTACTGGGTACTTACGTATTGACTCTACCGTAACAGAAATTTTGTTGTTTACATGCGCACGCAATTATCTTTTGGATTCCTTACTACCTTATAGGTTGCTGATTATTTTTTTAAATTTTAAAATTTGTTTAGGTAGGTTAGTTTTTTTTTATATTATCCAGATAATCAGTCGGTCATAGACGAAATATAATAACTAGTTATATATTAAATAGATTATTTTTAAATGAGCACAAAAAAGGATGAGAGTTTGTTGCGTCACTTCGCTTGGAACATCACTTTATTTTCGAAGCGATGCTTATTTACTCCTTTAATATTAACGTCTAAACAGGTTTTCCTTCTGAATTTATTCTGACTTCTTTTTCACGACATTTTTTTTTTACAGCCCTTATATGTCCCACTACTGAGCACGGCCCTCTCTATTTCTGGAGGAACGGACGTTAACCCACCACGCTTGTCCAATGCGGATTACCAGACTCGGAATAAATATTTGTAATCCATACAAATATTTATTCCGATACGGCGATCGAACACGCGACCATTGACCGCGAGCGGAGGGCCTCGCCACTGAGCCCATTGGTCGTCAACGACTTTTTAGGTTTTCAAAATTTTAACATCAGTATCTGCCTCATCATCCGTATAATTTGGTGAAAAATACAAACATTTGATCTTACAAATCTGAAACAATCCTAATTTTCTCAACTATAAATTATTTCATGTTTGAAAGTACTTTTTTATTAATACATTAAGTTTTATCGAAGCCGTAAGCGTCAAGTAGAAAATAACAATTCGTTTGGAATAAATAACACTAAAAAACAGCACCCGAAGAAAATTGTCGAAATTTGTTCATACTACCCTACACTAGTGATATCTTGCGCCGATACAGCACGTTCGTTTAGATTACTTCTTGGCGTATATCAGTTAACCGTTTTATATGCCCTCAGAATAACAAACATCCTTATTCTTTCATTATTTGTTCTGAGAACACGCAAATGGACTACAATCAGAAATATATCCTATTCGCCGCTTTAATTTGTGTCTTTTTGAGTAAGTTTTTCAATTAATAAAACTCACAGCTTCTAGTATCTATTTATTACTTTCTTTAAACGCCTATTCTTCTTTCGAAACATGGTAAGCCAACGTTTCACCTTTTTCATAAGCTCAAAGACAATTAGAGGGCTATGCTTGGAGCTCTCTGCATCTGTCGGAGACTCAAAGTCACCGATATAGAACAAACTGAAATGGTAATTCACTGGTGAGGTCAGTCGAAGAATGAACTGTACTGGAGTTAACATCAAGTCTTAGCAAACGTAGTGTGGGACGCCCATCGGCTATATGGAGTAAGGAATTATGCAAAGCTGACAGGGATTGGATGACTGTAAGCAAATATGGAGCTAAATAGCGCGCCTTGAGAGACGATTATGTTCAGCAATGGAGGGACACAGATTAACAATGGTTACTTCAAAAATATTGTATACCTAAATATCTACGGGTAGATAGTGTGACAGAAACTGACACTGCCTGGCAGAAATTGATTGCCTAGCTGAAGATCGGGCCAGATAGCGCTTTTTAGTTGCTTGATTGATTGATGTAGTGAGTGTAGTGATCTACGTCAATGAATCAATAAACCAAAAAGTGCCACCTGGCCCTGCCTTCAGCTTCACACAACCAGTTTCTGCCAGCCAGTGCCAGTGTCTGTCACACTATCTAGCCGTGGGGCTACTCTAGCGATATTGATTACGTGAAACGTGAACAGCCCGTTGCTACTTCGTTTTACTAACTCGGATGACCATGCTCGAAATGAAAAAATCCGCCAGAAAACCAAAGTCACCGACATGCACTATCTATCGGCCTAATAATCTTTTATTTATACCGTAAATCTATATCAGTAAGTGCTAAAAGTTCCTGTGAAATTTACTTATATGACTTACGGTTTGTTGTTACAAAAAAATTATTTTCTTTTATAGTTTGAGCAATTTTCATAAACTCATTCTAACTATATCAATAATAAAAGCAAAAACGTTGTAAGTGACACAGATTTCTAGAAAATAAATTTTGTACTGCGTAGAATCTGGCTGTTTTTGAGTGATCAGATACAATTTTTTCAGAAATCTTTAAAGGTTTTTGGCTCTGATAGAAAGTTTTTAATTTGCTGTTTACTACGTTTTCGCTTGTTTGCGTCGATATGTAACAAAAGTGGTATTGTTTAAGTCAAATATATATAAATATATAAAGTCTAATATATATAATATATAGTTTGCTTTAAGATTATCTTTTAAATAGCATCAAAAGCGAGAAGTAAGAAAAAATGTTGTTGATGCTGTATATAGGCCGTCAATATATATATATATATATATATATATATATATATATATATATATATATATATATATATATATATATATATATATATATATATATATATATATATATATCACATATAAATATTTTTTACAGGTGATTTGCCATGTACACTGGGAGCGTATTTACGTTGCTACAAAGGGTAAGTAAATTTTTCTTCTGAAAATGACCCGTACGTTACTCTTCAACTCTTAAGAACACTACTGCTCGACCGTTTGGCACAGTGATTAAAATATCTGAGCTAATGCTTTTGGGTTCAAATACGGTCGAAATCAAAAATTTATTTTAAACACAAAAATATTATTCGTGTATTCGTATTAAATATTATTATTTTTCTTTATTTACATATATCTCTATTATTAAAAATATTATTAATATAAATATAAACACTATAAAAATAATATTATGATTAAGGTTTTTAACCGTTCGTGGTGAAATAAACCAAACGAACGAAGGGTTTAAGCATCCAAGAAAAGGAAGCTTCTCACGAACTTAGCTGTGCACCATATGGCAGCTTTTTGACTTTTGAATTTAACTCACTTAGCTAAACCTAACTTAGAATCGAATTAAACGCCCATCTAGGGCGTCCAAATTTTTACCAACAAGTCCATTTTATATAATATATAAATATTATCGATATTAAAGAGTATACCATTAAAACAGACAGATTTAAAATGTTTTTTTTTACACAGCCCATGTATGTACTCGGAACGGGCCTTCATATATCTGAAGAAATAGGTAGGTACTCCGACATTAACCCACTACGCCTATCAAATATACTTTCGCGAGACAACCAGACTAGGAATAAATACTTGTAGGCTATACATACATGTATATGTATATTTTTCCTGATGCGAGAATAACCCCCGAGACCATTGACTGAAAGAAAGAAATTTATAGTCTTTAAAGTATTATAACGTATGCTTAAGTTGTAACATAGTTAAGAACGCTGTTTCAATAACGTAAATTTATTATCAATAAAGTATTCTAAGTATTCTAAAAAAGTCGTCAAAAATCATAAAAATGTGATATCATTATTTACAGATCTTTGACTTGTTACCAGGCAGTTCCACTAGACTCGCCTCTTGAATTGTTAACAAGTTCGTGTATCGACAAGAAATTAACTTCCAAGTTATGGGTACCTGGCTACAACAATTCCCTCACCGGCCCTGATTCGAAGGCGATCATATCAGCATATATAGAATTGGGAAATGTGAATGTTCTTGCCCTTGACTGGGAAAAGGAGGCAAAGGCAGATAAATTACATATGTTAAGAAGTTACATACAAGCCGTCGCTAACGTAGATAAAGTAAGTACTGTGGCATGCCTGTCGTACTGCTTACGGCGAAACACGGGATCTTTAGGAGGCTTCTTCTTACTATCAAAACTCTCTTCTTATAATATTAATTTATTCTTGAGTCACTTTACTTTTTATATTAATTAAATGTTTACATAATATTTTAATTTTACATTTTATTATATATTAATGAATTATTAAAATACATTTATTTTTAAGATCGGCGTAAAACTTGGCAAAGCGCTAGAAGATTTAAATAAAGTTGGCTTATGCTTAAGCAAAGTTCACCTCGTTGGCCACTCACTTGGCGCTCACGTCTGCGGAGTTGCTGGTAAATCAATAAAAGGACACGGACTACAAATTCGACGGTAAGAATATCAACTAGTGAATATTCATTTTTTTTCATCTTTTTATCTAACACATATATGACCCACTTCACGGGTCCCCCATTTTTGTAAGGAACGGATATTATGACACAAATTTTATCCAAGAGGGATTGGCGGGATTGATGCGTGTAGGCCATAAATATATTTATTCCTATGTGGGACTCAAATCAATCCAACACATGATAACTTTGAAGAGGTAACTTCGCATCTGAGCCTATTAGTAACTCTTGTTATCAAATGATTTAAAAAAATATAAAATTTTATTTAGGGCTTATGTAAACGACTTGTATCTCTACCTTAGTAATTTAACTAGATGAAGAGTAAAACCAGAGCAAGTTTTATTTTTGAAACGCAAGACACTCGCAAACATGTGTATCATTTATCTCTGTCGAATTGCTGAGCGCCGAAATGTATTGTAACTATTTGTTGTTCAAATACTTTTCGGCGGGCAGCTATTGTTCACATTAGTGAAGTATTTTTAGTTTTTTAAGGATACCTTTAATTTACTTAACTTGTTATATTTTTGATATATTATTATTCCATAAAAATAATTTTATAATAAGCAAAATTTAAACAAATGGCTCTTTAAATAAACTTCAATTGTGTAAAGTTTATATTCTTAAGGCTCTTTTGGGTGACGAGTTTGCCGAGTATAGATGAATGGGCCAGATGTAACAACGGAACATTCTAATGCGCAAGAACAAATTAAGATTGCGATTATAAAGAAAACCTTAACTATAACACACATACTACATATATAATATTATTTTTATAGAATAACTGGATTAGATCCTGCAGCGCCTGAATTTAACAGAAAAGTATTCATGCCAAACAAACTGGACAAAAGTTGCGCGGGTTTTGTGGACATCATTCACACGAACCCACGTGGCTTCGGCGTCGCAAACTCAGTGGGCACAGCGGACTTCTGGCCCAACTACAGCGGTGGGAAAAGTGTACAACCTAAATGTATTAATGACCATAAGTCGCTCCTAGAAGAAGGTAAGGAATACGGGAACAATAATTGATAACACTGTGAAGCTTCTATTATTTGAGGTTGTGAAGTAAAAAGGCTACTTAGTAAGTTTAGGCATATAGAGAGGATGGATGAAAGACTGTTAAAAGAAATTTACGTTGTGAATGGAGGGTCAGTAGGGGGAAACCAAGAACATATCTTGACCAAATTACTGAATTTCTCAAAGAAGGCCAGGTCAAAAGTATCCTTAACTGGTGAGCTTGTATGAAGAGAGTGATAAGTATGGAAGAAGCAAAGAAAGTGTGCCGAGATCTTATTAGATGGAGATCTGTGGCTCTGTCTACCCCCACGGGAAACAGGCATGTTATACATGTGTATATACATGTATGTATGTGTATGCATGGAGTAAAATTTCTTTGTTAGGTATTTTCATTCTTATGTATTATCCGCCAATACACGCGTATGGAAATTGAAAATATCAAAGATTAAAGATTGAGAAGGAGTCAATAGTTGGTGATATAGTGATTAAATCAAATATAGTGATTAATAAAATATAGTGAGTAATACAAAAATATAGTGTTTAAAAAATAATCAGTATTTCAAATAATATTTCCAATACAAAAAAACGTGGATCAAATTTATATATTAGTTTGGGCTAACGATCTATATATCGTGAGTTCGTATCTTCTATTGGACTATATCCTAGCACAAGCATGATAATCTTAGTTATAATTGTTAATATGAATTCTAGTAATACTTAAAAAACAAACATTAATAGTTTATTTTTAAAAAATAAAATTAAAATATGGGGAGAAAACTATTTAAAGACATGTTTCATAAACAATTTTTTTTTACGGCGCTTATGTGTTGCACTGGACATGGGGCCTCCCCATTTCTGCTGAAATGGACTCACCACGCATGTTCAAAGCAGTTTATCTGCGCTTCAGTTATAGCGGGGCATCTAAACTCAGATTAAACATGGAGACTATACATATATTTTTACCGATGCGGGAACCTAACCTGCCATTGCAACAAATAGTTCTTCGTCATAACCCATTACATAGATATTTAAATTTCCAGATTATTGCAGTCACGACCTAGCATGGGCATATTTCCAGGAATCAATACTCAATGGCTGCTCATTCCTGGCGGCGTCAGCATCCGACTATCACACCTGGAAAGATAAGAATGGATCACCAACGAAAATTGCTATAATGGGAGAATTCATCTCATTCCAGTGAGTTTTGGTTCTTTCCAGAGAACTTTGGTTTCCAGAGATATTTGGTTTCACGCATCTAGATTCTGCCAGCCGTCATGCGCAGTTCACCACTCCATTAGACTTAAGCAGCTTTAAACATTACGTTTCCTAAACGCGGTCTTCACTCCAGTATCCATATTGTGTGGTAAGGGAATTATTTTCTGCCAATATTCAGAAAACATCCTGCCTGCAATATTCATTTCTATCGCATAGATACTTAGCTCGGACCTCTTTGTTGCAAGTTTCTATTCGCATCATAAATTTCACTTCTAAAAACTCGACAACCATCATTCAAACCAGATTTTTTATAGACAACCCTATTTTAGCGACAAAGAACAATTAGAACTTATTAAAATCAGTATAGTAATTAAATTTAAGTAACCTCGATTTTTCTTCGTCGAAAACAAATGTGTGAGTGTGTGCGTTCACAGGGAAGCCAGCGCTGCCACAAAATCTTTCGTCCAAATTTTTTGACCGTAAAAAACGGAATTAAGTTTTAAATAGAACTGAAGGAAAGAAAGAATTAGTATTCATGGTCTAAAGATATAATGGATATAGCTAATGAAAATTAGTTTTTTTTTTATTTAATGTTCACTTTTAAATGATATATAAACCTACAACCTTTATCTCAGTCAGTTAAATATCCTATATGGACAGTCAAAAGTTTTACTTAGCTAAGATCCGCGACAAGCAAAACAACAACAGAAAACTAATAATGTGTGTTTTTCCGCTGGGTTAAGTGGATTTATTTGGAACTTAAACCAAAAACTTACTGAAAATCGGCCGACGGAAGACTACCGCAAAATGAAAACTTTTCGGTTGTCTTCCGTAGAGTCTACTATACCTGAAGATGCCTCGTGTTGGGGCGAAACACGTGTCGTTTACAAGATGGAAAAGTGATAATGTGTGTTTGGTGTTGTGTATAGTGGTTGGTCGGTGGAGAATTGATGACCGATTTTCGGTAAGTTTTTGGTTTATGTTCCAAATAAATCCACTTAACCCAGCGAAAAAACACACATTATTAGTTTTCTGTTGTTGTTTTGCTTGTCGCGGATCTTAGCTAAGTAAAACTTTTGACTGTCCATATAGTGATGGATTTCCGCAAAATAACGCCTGACTCCATTAATAAGTTAAATATCCTTTTTTCAGAGCCAAGGGAAACTATTACCTTATCACGAATAGCAAAAGCCCGTATGGAAAAGGATATTCGGGAACAAAGCCACATGGTACTAGTGAATTGTAAACTTATTTGATGATAAATAATATTGATTTATTGAATCAGTCGTCACTTTGCAAAAAGCGATGAATCGGATCGGTTGTCTTCTTTAGATTCCTTGTGGAAAGGCGAAATACGTTTTGCATATGGTACATTGTTGGAAAGTGGTGATGTGGTTTTACTTTTAATGTTTTGGTGATAGTGGTACCGTTTTAAGATTTTACTATAATTTCCAAATTTAGTAACAGTGATTAATAAATGTAACAAATTTCCTAGCAGACGACCGATTAGCTCAGTGGCGGGGCCCCCCGCCCGCGGAGTCAATGGTTGCGGGTTCGATTCTCGCATCGGAATAAATATTTATATGGATTTATAAATGTTTATTCCGAGTTTGGTAACCCCCCCAATCCGCATTTCCTTTCCTGCCCCTTCCTTTCTTCTCTATCCTTTCCCTTCCTCTCCACCAATCCACGGTCTGCCGTGCCAATGGATGCATGGCTAGGGGCGAGCCTAGTCGCAAGCGTGACGATCGTCCCGGGTTCGGGCTCCCCCGGGTACTATGGTGCCTTACCTCAGCATGCAGGGCTCTGCTGGGACTGACCTCCATCCTCGGTTGCGGCTCGTGGGATTCACTAAGACGAATTTAATATACCTAATTTGTCGAAAATAACGGCGACGTGGTTCGCCACCCGTCACGTCCTGATTTTCACGAGGGTGAAAAGCAACCAATGACGACCCGTTTCGCTGCGATGAATGGCAGCGGATGGAGCTCTGTGGTCTCTGCCAACCTCTGCGGGGGATAGGCGTGAATATATATATATATATATATATATATATATATATATATATATATATATATATATATATATATATATATATATATATATATATATAAATTTCCTGGCAGGCTATTAGAGCACTATTCTTTTACTTATATACTTGTACGTACAAAACTGTCGTGGATATTTACAAATTATTGACTTGGCTCAGTGGCGGGGCTGACAACTATGTCAAGTCGGAATCAATGGTAAATACACATACATACGTATATATGGCCTACTGATATTTCTTCCGAGTCTGGTTTCCCCGCCAATCTGCATCGGACAAGCGTGATGGGGTAACATCCGTTGCTTCAGAAATAGGGAGGACCGTGTATTGTTAATTATCTGACGATATAAATTATTCTAAACGCATAATTCATTTACTTGAAATTTATTATAAACTGCTATTGCTCTCAGTCATTATAATTCTCCAAAAGCCTAAAGCACTGCACCACTGGAAGTCTAAAATGTTTAGATTACCTAGCTACCTCTTTATATCAACGCAAAAAAGTAAAACGAAAACGTAGGATATCGCTAAATGAAAACTTAGCAGTAGTCAAAACATTTGTATGTGATCACTCAAAAACAGACAGTTTCAACGCTGTACAAAATTTTCTGTTGGTCGTAGAGCTATGAAACTCAGACCGTCCGATGCTGTATTTTTTTCTGATCCGAATATGTAATATTTTTTTTTTGATAAATTTATGTGTCATTTACAGCGGTTTCTCTTTTTGAGTCGCTATATCTAATATAACTATGTCTTTTCAGATAACAAAAACAAGTTAATCAGGATAAAAGAAACTGAACATGTAGATGTACTCAATTTTATCGATGGAAATCATGCGAAGTTGTCGACTCTAAGAACTCGTGCGATTTTTATTCAGGTAACAACAAATTGAAAAATTCCACAGCATTAACAGTGAAACCAATTAAAAATAAATAAAGTAATATTTATCGGCGGTCAACTGTAAAATGACATACGAAGTATATTATCTTTTACAGAATAGACAAACGAACGGGACAAAAGATCATCTGATGGACAAATCACCATCGTTAATACTAAACATGCGTTGTGTCTAAGCATGCATTCTATAGGCTTCATACTTACATGAGTTGCCTATCTTATGGTAAGGTTGCGACTTTCGTATAATCGGTGGGGAAGATAGAACTAACGGAAGGAGCAAAGACTTGGGGTCTCCGCACACGCCGTACGGAATGTAGTAACATAGAAAAATAATTTTATCTCAGTACCTAAGTAATATATTAGAGAGCCCTATTCCTAGGATAGATTTTAAAATAATTAATCTATTGTGACATTAAAATTAATGCAACAGATATTGAAATCCGGCCTTATAAGTAACTACTATTATCCAATAGCGAATAGGATTTTAAACATAGTATAAAAGCATATTATAATAAATCATACGATATATTAACAGACAAAATAAATCTTTTATTCTTTCATTCGTTTTTCATTTAATTTATAATAAAAAGCATTTTTTCTCTATTAAATTATTGCACCTACACAAGGACATTGTAATCGGAGATTGGTTCTTATTACTCAAAATCAACGTTACTGGTTATCCACTCGTATTTGCCCTTATACGACGCTGACGACAAGAAATGGATTAATCCTATCCTGTACGGGTAATCACAAAGCAGTCTTATATATTAAGTTTTAATTTAATTAGTGTAACGTTTCATATTAAACTCAAAAAATACTTCTTTTTATCTAAAGCAATTTCCATCGGCGACGTGGTTCGTCCCGTCATGTCTTGATTCCCACGAGGGCGAGAAGCGATTAACGAAGAGGCATTTCGCTACGATGAATGTGAGAAAAAGGATGGATGAGTGTAGAGGAAGCAAGGAAGGTGTGCCGAAATCATAGCAGATGGAGATCTGTAATCTCTGCCTACCCCTACGGGAAACCGGCGTGAATATATGTATGTATGTATGTAATCTTTAATTATTAAAAATTGACAGAAATTATAGAAATCGAGAAAAATCCAGGCATGGATTGTTGGCAACCGTAGTAGACAGAAATCAAAGTTGGGCCAACAGTGCAGCAATTTTGAAGCACACTATCCTGATCCACTTTCTGATATTACGTAACGAAGACTTCCTTCTCCGACTAACTTGTTTTTTGCCCGTGACTTTGCCCATCTTGATCAGTTGCAGCATTTTATACCCGTCATGTCTCATGATAGGTGCCCAGTTGTGCAACTTTTGTACCTTTGAGATAATCTAAGATCATTTTTTTAAAGATATTTATTATTAAAATCGTGACTATTCGTATCTTATCGACTCTCGCTACACCCAGCTGTGCAAAGATTTGATCATTCAACTTCATGGAACAAATATATATATATATATATATATATTTGTTCCATGAAGTTGATATGATCATATATATATATATATATATATATATATATATATATATATATATATATATATATATATATATATATATATATATATATATATATATATATATATATATATATATATATCAGCTAATGAAAAAACTTCATACTGTAATAAAATAAATTAAACCAATTTCAATTGTCAGTCATTGAATATGCATTAGCGAGAGCATCAAGAACTACTTAAAAATCGACTCAAAAAAGCGTAAATGGCCCAGATATCAATTTTTTTTAATGCATATTTGTATCAGAAAAGAATACTGCGTCGAATGGTGTGTGCCTCACAGCTACACAACTAATAGAAAACTTTATAAAGCGTTTAAGCTGGCTGATTCTGAGTGATCAGTTATATTTTTTTCAGAAATCTTTCAGCAGTGCAGTACTTTAGGCTTTTGTAAAATTATAATGAGCGAGAGCAATAGCAGTTTATAATACATTTCTAATATTATTAACAATGTCTATAGAATATTTAAATCATCATCAAAAATTTGCATCTTTTATAAATTTTTTTAGTTTTGTATGGCTCTGATGGTAATTTTTCATTTAGCGATTTACTACGTTTTCTCTTTTTTACGTCGATATATATGTACCTTCAGAAATGGCGAGGCTCGTGTAACGCAGTGGGATATATATGGGCTGTGGAAAAAAAAGTAACAATATTTCTTGCAAGAATGTATATAGAGATATACAGTTGGAAACTTCTTCACAAAAAATTATCATCAATAATCCACTACTGTACACAGAACCGTCCCGTCTACGAAACACCGAACGATTTCACGATAAACTACCTAACGCAATCTTTGGCTTCATGCACCTAATATTAATCAACCGCCCACGCATATTGTCTCTCTATCTGATCAAGGGATGTAAGTTGATATTAAAATATACATACATAATGTCGCCTCAAATATAAAAGGTTAAGAGGCAGCGTAAACATATTCTGTTGCTTCGAATATCAAAGAGCTTGTGAGGTCGCAAACATATACTATCGCCCCACGTATCAGATATGTGACGCGGCGTAAACTTGCATAAATACTGTCGCATCAAACGTCAGGAGGATTAAGACAACGTCAACATATAATCTCGCTTCAAGTATCGAGGTGTGTAAGTTGACATAAACATAAATAACTGTCGGTACAAGTATCAAGGGGTGTAAGGCGGCGTAAACATATAATGTCACCTTTAATGTCACCTCAAATTTCACAGAGTTTCAGGTTGCGTAAATATTGATTGTCGCTTTAAGCGTCAAGGGGTGTTAGGTTGCGTAAACACACACTGTCGCCTCAACTTTCAAGGGGTGTAATGAAACGTTAATTAACATATAGTGTCACCTCAAGTGCCAAGTACCTTGAGAGGACGTAAACATATACTGTCACCCCAATTGTCGCTTCAAACGTCAAAGCGTGTTAGGTTGCGTAAACACACACTTTCGCCTCAACTTTCAAGGGGTGTAATGAAACGTTAATTAACATATAGTGTCACCCCAAGTGCCAAGTACCTTGAGAGGGCGTAAACATATACTGTCACATCAAATGCTAAGAGTGTGAGGGGGCGTAAAAATATGTAATTTTCGCATGCTTATAATTGACTGGCTTACTCTTAATTGCTGAATCCTTAAAGATAATACATTACACCATCGTTACTTATTTGCAGTAGGTTGACGAACTGAATATAATAATGATAAAGGTACTATATTTTTTCTATGCTCTACATGTTATCTACTTCATGAATAAATTTTACGGTAAGAAAGAGATAAATTACTTTTAATTAAGCGATTAAATATTACGAGGACTATTCCAAAACTTGTTACCCATAAAATAAATATAATTTCTGAATTCCTGAAACTACAATATTTCATATTAACAGCTAATATTATTACAAAACTCCTTGATGAAAATCATTGGCCACTTATGTGTAGTCCTTTTTTTTGAAATATTTTTTAAAGCTATCATTTGTCTTTTGTTTTGTAATATCGGACGCCTTGTGAGAAGCTTTTCGTGCGATGCTATTCTATGATTATAAACGAGGGTTAACCTTAAAGGAATCTTATGAAAATGTACAAGCTGCTTTCGGGGAGTCTGCTCCCGCGTTAGCAACAGTTACTTTTGGTTCCGTGAATTTAATCGTACTTAAGAGAACCGTAAACGATGACCGCAGACCTGGCCGACCGACACCTGCAGTAATCATTTTTTCATCGAAGAGCAAAAATCCCGTCGTGTTAATTGGTGCAAATTTATAGGGAAAAAATTTTAAAGGAGGACTTCGCAGAGCGTATTCTTCATTCTTACGACTGTTTAATCTTGGATCTACGTTTATAATCCTCTCACGAAGCAGCAATCCATGCCATGGTGCAAAGTGGACGAGTTGAAACATCTCGGTGGTTATTTTTCGACCTCGCGCAAGAGACGATTTTAAGATGTTTTGAAAGCGGATTCACCCGAATGCATAAGTGCATAGAGGATGGAGGGGAATATTTTGAAAAGTTAGAAATAAAGATTTTTCCTATTCGTACTATTTTTCATTTCACAAACAACTTTTGGAATAACCCTCTTAGGCGAACGTATAAATATGTTTCAAAACATCTATAGGAGTATCGGAAAATTTAATATATTTCATGTTATGTTATCAGTCAACTACTACCAGTCTACGCATTGACAGGTTAAATGAGAGCTAGGTGTTTCCTTTATTTTTAAAATACCAAGTAACTCAATATGACATGCTATGGGCATCGTATGGTATGCGTTGCCTCATTTGGTTTCCTCATCTTCATTACCAGTGAGTTTATAATATATTATAATTTTAATTAATATATTTCAGAGGGTATATATATATATATATATATATATATATATATATATATATATATATATATATATATATATATATATATGTGTGTATTTCGTGTGAATGAATGTACTAAATGACGTTTATTGTTGTTAAGCGGACCTTCAAAGTTTCTTTCGGGGACTAACTTCTTTAGCCGGGACGTCTTATCATTTCTATCATTTTTACCTGTGGAATGCGCCTTCAGGGCTCTTTCTTCCACTTTTCCAACGAATTTGAGCTCACACCTTACTAACTCATTAATAATAATAATAATTCTTTATTTGTATAATGTGAGGTGTAACAAAATGAAAAAGACGTATAAAAGCTCCATCACATTGCCACTTATGGCGTACAAATTTCATTAATTATTACACACTAATAGAAATAACTAAAACAATAATTAAAATTCTAAATACATAACTAAACTATTATAATATCATTAAAATTATAATTTATTATTACATTTATATATCACTTTATACTTTACACTATATATTTATCTATTATATAAATTTGATCGACTCTTTAAAGCAAAAAAGTCCTTATATTATAAATATTGGCATCTATTAGCCATTCATGTAGTCATTAAATAATTATTATTATTTTAATAAGTTAATATTACTATTATTATTTTAATAATGGGTTAATATGGATCAATCATTATTAAATTATTTCTAATTCACAGATATTTATCAATTTACACATGGAGCTTCTTTACGTTGCTATATGGGGTAAGTGTATATCCAAAACAATATTTTTACCACCATCGAATTTTGATAGTCCACTGCTGTGATTGGGTAACCTTCAGAGATTTACAAATAAATCAACGAGAATTAAACCCAATATATTTTAAAGATCGTCTACTCCCTTTAGCGTTACAACCCGATGTGGGTTATAGCTTCTTTCACAATTCTTCTCCAGCCATATTTATTCAGGGCAACGCGCTTTCAATTGGTTTTCTGTCTTAGAATAGTTAAGTCTTTCTGGATGCAGTCATTGCAACGCTTCCTGGGTATACTACGTGGTCTTTTCTGCTGGAGAATCTAGGCAGTAATGACTTTAGATGGTATAAGATCAGCCAAGCTCTCGAAATGTCCCGCCAATAGCAACCTTTGCAACTTTCAAAATCGAACAATGTCAATAGTTACCCAAAAATATTTTTTTTTATATTTTAAAGATGAGAAACTTTATTTTTGGGTATCTAAAACAGCGAGCTTAGTTGAGAAAAGTAGAAAAAAATATAATCTCAATACATATAGTAAAATTATTTTATAATTAAAATGATAATTGAAAAAGTATGTACTCTCTCCATTAGTCGCGAAAAGCCACTAATGGAGAGCCGTTTCGCTGCGATGAATGGCAGCGAATGGAGCTCTGTGGTCTCTGCCAACCCCTGCGGGGGATAGGCATGAATATATATAAAAAAAAAGTATGTATTTTTTTTCCGCTCCGAAAAAAATTCGTTTTTTGCGTCGATGTAGACTTTATTTTTGAATTGAACTCTTTACTTTTTCTTTTCATAACAGATCTTTAAATAATTACACGACAGTTCCACTGGAATCGCCTCTCCCGCTATTGAATGATAGTAGGTGTATCGATACAAACTTGACATCAAAGTTCTGGGTGTTTGGCTTCAACAACACCCCTTCAAACGCACCATCTATTGGTATTTTGACGGCTTACATAGATTTGGGCAATGTGAACGTCATCTTGCTGGACTGGACTGAGGAAGCTAGTATTAATTATCTGGGTACTGCTTTAGGTTACGTAAAAGCTGTGGTCAATGCAGAAATAGTAAGTATGATGTACAATGGCACAAACTAATATATATAAGTACTTTTTTGCACAGTGGGACATATACCCCACCGCTGGGCAGGGGCCTCCGAATTATTGGAGGAACGGACATACACCTACCACGCAGGTCAAATGCGAATTGATAAATATTAATCTCGATGCGGGTTTTGAACCCACGACCACTGATTCTTTAGACGGTAACACCGGCACTGACCCAATTGGTCGTTAAATATAAAAGCATACAGTAATAATATATAATACAGTAGCAGTAATACGAAACAAACTTTATAAATAATAAAATATATTTATTGCATTTTTATATATATTATAAATGTATTTATTTATGTATACTTATATATATATATATATATATATATATATATATATATATATATATATATATATATATATATATATATATATATGTGTATCTATTCCAAATCCGAAAAATGACCAAATCGGTATGTCTCAACATGTCCTGTGGAACCTACAATGCTCAGTCCAATTTCACCTGTTAAATGTCATAAATAAAATAAATAAATAAATATTTTGTCTTAATTTCCTACCTACTACTATATGTAGTCATAGAAATACTTGTTTTGAGGTGTATACGGTTTCCAATTTTAATCTTAATTCCCAATAGAAATTAAAATTTGTATACAAGAAAATAATGTTAGAATCAGTAAAAGTTGACACCAATTTCTTGTACAATCAAAACATATATATATATATTATATATATATATATATATATATATATATATATATATATATATATATATATATATATATATATATATATATATATATACATATATATATATATATATATATATATATATATATATATATAAGATGAATAACCCATAATTTATACATTAGTAGGGTCAGCCGTTACTTCGAAAATCGATTAGTAAGATGGACAGTCAAAACTTACTTAGCTAAGATCCGCGGACAAAAAAAAAACAAAACAGAAAAATAATATTGTGTGGTTACGGATAATAATTAAAAATAGTATTCTGAAGTATAAAAATAGTATCTGTATAATATAATACTATACCTGAAGATGCCTCGTGTATTGTATCGAGTCCATTATTAAGTTGGAAGGTCAAAACTTAATTAGCTAAGATCCGCGGAAAAAAAGCAAAACATAAAAATAATATTGTGTGTTTACGACACCTACTTAACGGTAGTCTTTAGTAAAGTCTACTATACCTGAAGATATCTCGTGTTGATGCGAAACACGTGTCGTATACATTATAGAAAGTAGTAGTGTGTGTTTTATGTTGTTGGTGTAAGTGATGAGATAGTGGATTTTGCTAACAGCCGTTTTTCGATAAGAATTAGATTAGTTAATCTGTAATTTCCACTTGTCTTCCTCTCATAAACATACATTATTATTTCTGTTTTGTTTTTTGCAGCTATTAGCTAAGTAAATTGTGACTGTCATTCTTACATCACAATTTTTGTTTTTTCAGCCCGTATACGAGGTCTTCGTACATATTTGATTAAAATCGAACAATCGAATTCAAAATAAAGACGTAAACGGTTACGATGTGATCATACAATAACGCCATACACATGTATCGCAAATATTTGCTTTTGACTGCTGAATTCCAACACAGTCCAAATAAACCGAATTTAAAGCATAAAAGATATGGAACGACTTTTACTTCAATGTCAAACTCAAAGCATATTTCTTGAAAGAACAACTCGACAGACCTATGCAAGACTATTACACCATATTAGGTACACAACTAAGTTCTCGCTATTTGTCATTAGATGGCTCTGGCAGTAAATGTTAGACGATTTTGACATATGCAAAATGTCATGAACCAAGCTTAAACATATGGTGAACAAATCGCTGCGACACGTTAGTGATTTTATTGTGGCGTCATATACTTTTAGTTGTGTGAAAATATCTGATTTTGTGGCAAATAATCGTCATTTGCGGGAAATGTTACTTTTCTTACTTCATTCAAAGAAAACGGCGGCTGAAGCGCATAACGAGTTAAAAAACCTGCTTACTGAAATGCTGCTCTAAGTGAAACAACGTGCCGCGATTGGTTATGCTGTGTATTTGGTGGGATCACGTCGGTGTTGTTAATTATGAGCTGTTGAAACCAAACGAAACCATCACTGGGGAATGGTATCGACTTCAATTGAGGCAATACGAGCAAAGGCGAGAAAAAATGAGTCTACTGCATGACAACGCTCGGCCTCATGTTGCGAAACCCGTTAAAACCTTCATGGGAACGCTCAAATGGGAAGTCCTAACCCACCCGCCATATTCCCCAGATATTGCGCCATCCGATTATTACTTTTTCCGTTCGATGGCACATGATCTGGCTGATCAGCAGTTCCACTCATATGAAGACATGACATGGCTTGATTCATAGATAGCCTCAAAAGACGATTTATTGTAACGGTATTCGAGCTCTGCCAGAAACATAGGCAAATGTTGTAGCTATCGATGGGCAATACTTTGCAAAATATATATTTATGCATTTTTGCACAATTAAATTGCATTTTTATAAAAAAAAAACAGCGAGAACTTAGTTGCGCGCGGTTTTATTCAGCTTGACCCCATATTTTTTTTTTGGTTGGTTCAAATTTTGTTACGGCTTTATCAACTTCTTCTAATAAACCATATGAAATTTTGCACACATAACGATAATGGTAACGAGGATCTGTCAGGAGGTAAACAATGGAACTCTTCCGCCGTTACTAGTAACCCCGTCAAATTTCAACTTATTTCATTGATTTTGACAAAACCGATATTTGGTGAAAAAAATCTTTTTTTTTTATGGGATATGAAGGCAAACGACCAGGCATGTCACCAGATGGAAAGCAATCAACGCCGCCCAAAGGCATCCGCAGTGCCATAGGCAGTGCGGAAGCGTTGCCGACCTTTAAATAAAGTGTCATTATGGGAGTGGGAGTGGGAAAGGGAGGGTGTTGAGCCTCCGGAACCCAGCCGCTCACTGTACGAAGCGCGGTAGCTAAGCTACCACTCAGACGTAGGTTTTTTGCGGTAATGCAGTACTTCCCCGGACGAGCCGGCCCATTCATGCTACAGATAAATATTATGCCACTTTTGAAAAAGTGTTCGTCTGCAGCGTGACTTTACCACTAGCAAACCTAGAATACTAGAAAATTCTTCTAATTTTTACTTTATTTTTATATAGAATTAATATAAAATATTAGCGATCGTGAGAGCTTACTGAGATCGTGATAGCTAGAACGATCGTCAGCAAGGATCGCTTTTGGCCGGCGGGGTCTAGCTGAAAATCAATGCAATCACAAAACTCTTAGTACTTTTTCGCTTCTGTAGTATACCAATAATCAAGCGTTATAAAAATAAATAAGTGTTGCCTAAAACAAATAATTTATATAGTACAGGAATCAATAATTACCTGGTGCCCTATTATTTAAACGAAACTTAGGAAAGAAAAAATTCTATGACTTTAATAATGATTATATTATATAGATATGTATTGTACTGTGGTAATGAAATAAATAAACCTCTTCTTATATAGGTCCTTTAAATCAATAGCCAACACTTTTCAGGTTGGAGAGCAGTTTGCAGATGCATTAATTGAACTTCATAAAGCAGGTTTAGATTTCAATAAAGTTCACCTGATTGGCCACTCACTGGGCGCCCAACTTTCCGGTATAACCGGAAATTCACTCGTGCAACGATATTTTATCGTTGATAGGTAAGAATAGAATTTACAACAAACTTTAATCAGAAGCACGATCAATTTTTAATTCACGAAACCTTTATTATTAATAATAATAATAATAATTCCTTATTTGCATAATGTGAGGTGTAACAAGATGAAAAATATGTTTAAAAGGTCCATCACATTGCCGCTTGTGTCGTACAAATTTCATTTATTATTTATTTTTGTTAGCATAAAAATATTTTAAATGAACTGTACTATTCATTTTGTATTTTATTAAAATATTAATATTTAATCTACCTTTGGGTCACTAAACTATATTGCAAAAAATATTTTAGTCATTTATTATTTAATTTGTAATTTGTAATATCAATAATAATATTCTCTAAGCATACAAAAAACCGCATTGTGACCGCTACATGCTAAGAGAATATCGTTATAATATACATACATATAAATAAATATCACAATGTAATAGCTAGGCTATTCTGAATACGGATTGAATTATTTTTGTGAAAAGTTCTTTGTAGGTATGACAAAGTTTTTATGTATCTATTAATTAATACTCAATTTAAATCATTGTAAACGTATTTAATAATCTTAATAATTAATCGATAGACAACAAGTGGGATCTTTTGAAGATAATTTTTTTACAGAATAAGTGGTTTGGATCCCGCGGGACCTGGTTTTAATGGACTTGTGTCCGTACCGAATAAATTAGACAAAAAGAGCGGGTTATTTGTAGACATCATACACACGGATCCTGGTGGTTATGGTACTAGTGAAACAGTGGGCACCGCTGACTTCTGGCCTAATTACAAGGGTGGAAAAAGTGTACAGCCCGGATGCCCTGAAGGAAATTATCCACTCCTCGATTCTGACGGTATGTAAAAAAACATATATACATATGTATATATATATATATATATATATTATATATATATTATATATATATATATATATATATATATATATATATATATATATATATATATATATATATATATATATATATATGTGTTATAAAACGTTAAAATACGTATGTTAAAAACGTAATATAAGCTAAATTGGAATACCAAAGGTATAACAAAAATTCTAATAATATTATAAACATTGCTAGTTTTCTATAAAAAAAAACATCTTAATTTGTAGCTTTTTTATTTTTAGCGTAATTGTAAATAGAAACAAATTTCAATATCAATATAATAGGTTGTCCGGAAAGTTTGTGCCGATATTTTTAGGACAATTAAAACCCAGCTCATTTAAATATTGAAATACATTTATTAAATTATATATGTACCATTCTGCCAATCGACGTAATAACGAGTATGGGTTGTTCTCAATTTCTGTTCTAATCATATCTTCGTCTGTTGTGGACGGCCGACCTGGGCGTTCTTGATCTTCCATGTCGAAATTTCCAGCTTTAAACCGAGCAAACCTCTTTCGCATAGTTCTTTCGGCTACAGCATCCACGCTATAAACAGCACATATCTTATTTGCCGCTTGTGTGGCATTTTTGACCTTTCGGAAAAAGAAAAGCATTAAATGCCTATAATGCACTTTATTTGCCACCATATTCTATTTAATTTAAGAAATAAACGAATCGTAACCAAACTTTTTTCCAAATAGGACTGAAGCTATCTGTTTTAGAATATGTACACATGTCATTATTTTTTTTTAATAATTGTGATATATTCAGTCAGGTCTCTCGCGCTACCTACCGAAAATCGGCACGAACTTTCCGGACAACCTAATATAATATTAGGTCGGGGCAAAAGTATTTTCGTATTGTTCATACAAAGGAAAATATTTTTTTTAGGTATAATTTTGTTATTTATTTATAATATGTAAGTGCCGTTTTAATCGACGACTTGTTGCCATCTTGTGGGTAGTGCCATGATCCCATTCGGATTTTTAATTAAAAAAATCTGACAGGTAGTGTTCACAGTGTTCTTTTGAGATTAGCTTTATGCTTCCTAAAGAGTTCTGCAATGACCGAAACAGGTGGAAATCTGATGGAGCAAGGTCAGGGCTATACGGAGGATGCATCAACACATCCCAGCCAAGCTCTCTCAATTTTTTCTGCGTGGCTATAGATGAGTGCGGTCTGGCGTTGTCATGGTGGAATACACAACTCTTCCTATTCACCAGCTCCGGCCGGTTTTTCTCAATAGCTTTTTTTAACCTCATCTGTTGTAGAGGTCAGAATCGATAGTTTGCTCCACTTTCTCCAAGATGGCACTGATTTTATCTGTGACAGGGCGTCCACAGCGAACCTTATCTTTCACACTAAAATTTCCAGACTTGAAACGCTTGAACCACATTTGTGCTACTCTTATTGATACCGCATTAGGCCCGTAAACCGCACAAATTTTATTCGCGGCGTTAGTCACATTTTTACCTTTTTTGTAATAAAACTTTAAAATGTACCGAATTTCTTCGGCACATACGTTCATTTTGCTTGCTTGAAAAACAATTGAAAAATGGCGGAAAGTTTTTTTTTTTTAATTATTGCATCTTCAGAATGTCATATTTAATAGTATTAAAACCAGCCAGTTACATTCAGTACAGCCAAATAGGTTTGATTACTAATAATACATTCAAAATACGAAAATACTTTTCTTCCAACCTAATATTTTAGCGTTTCAAACCTTAAATTTCCAGCGACGCATCCTATTATTAATGTTGTCGTCGTCCGAAGTCTGATCTTTGGTTACACGCAATCATATTAATTTTTTTATATTGGATTGGAAGATAAATGAACGTACGAGCTTCCCATAAACAACTTCAATATTATGAGCATTGAAGAATCGCCATTCGAACCTATTTAAATGAAAATTTCCTTTATAGCGAGTTATATGATTCAAATAAGTATTTCGTTTGCCACATAATATTTTATTTTTCAGGTTTATGTAGCCACAATCGGGCGTGGATATATTTCAGTGAGTCAATTCTTAAAAAGCAGTCTTTCCTGGCAGCTTCAGAACCCGATTATGACACCTGGGTAAAACTGAATGGGACAACGAACTCAACTGTCATTATGGGAGAATTCACATCGTACATGTCAGTTAGCTCATAACAATTATATAGATAAGTTACCCTAATTTATATTTAAATTTTTTAATTTAAATTTATAAATATTCTAAATATCAACAGTAAATGATTATTTGCACCTACTTATAACTTCTTTCGTATTTAATTGGTAATTAAATACAAAGGAAGTCATAAATGGGTGCCGACTTATCGCTAACAGGGATTTTATTCCAAATATCCGTTCTTGACAGTTTTAGTGTTCACTTTTTATCTTTGTAATTAACTATATGAATTAATTTATATAGCTTATTATTATAAAAAGAATTAGCAACATTAAGCAGATGTAAAGCAAAATGTATACTGATTATAATTTGATGTTAAATTATAATCAGTATGCATTTTATTGTAAAAAGGATTAGCAATATTAAGCAGATTTAAAGAAAAATGTATACTGATTATAATTTGATGTCAAATTATAATCAGACATTTTTCTTTTCATCTGCCCCCCCTAAAAATTACCAAAAACGGTCACGGCCGGTGAGAGCGTAACGATTCAGAAGAAGATGCAAGATCTGAACGAACAAAAAGAGGCTTTTATACCCTGCGAACAATGTGCAGATAACAGACCATGGGGCTGATCCTCATTTCCTGTACTTCAGGAGCTACTTTGTAAATGCGTTGTTTTGGCGTCCAATGATTTAGTGTCGCCTCTAGGTGCGACCGTGTCCGAATGCTCAGTTGGGCTCTTAGCTCATCCCAGATCGAAGGAATTCTCGTGGGAGTGACTGACCCTAAGGAAGACATGTGTAGAATACATTCAATACGTATCTTACTTTATTATAACGGCAATTTTTTTCAGGGCGCGGGGCAACTACTACCTTGTCACCAACGCAAGCCCTCCTTATGGTAAAGGATCTAATGGTACCAGACCCTAACCACAACCAAACGCCAATTTAACGGGCAACACATTCAACATACTTACGACTAGACTTAGTGAAAGGACACGGAATCAAATTTTAAATTTTCAGTAAATCACTCAGTTGGAACCGAATCTACATAATGTTTCAAATATAGTAATATCATCACTTACTGGTATTTATTTTATTTTATGTATATACATTATGTATTGTATGTTTACGTGTACTTACTTCTTACTTCCTGCGGAGCTACAACCCGTTATGGGTCTTAGCCTCTTCTATCTTCTTCAACTTCACTCTGTTTCTACCCTGCCTTCTCCATTTTCTCTTTTTTTCTAAGCTTCTTCTGATCCTTCTCAACGTAGTCTATCTACCGCTTCCTGGGTCTTCTTTGCAGCGGGATCCATTTTGTGTTAGATTTCGCAGCTCTGATGTTGCCCATCCTATCCAGCCCATCTACCACTTTTTAACCTGCAAAGCCTGACGATCGTCTCTTTCTTAACGTATTTATGTATTTATTTAGTTTTAATTATACATATTATGTATAGCGCTATACGAAAAATGACCGAACCGATATATCTCAGCACGGACGAACCTAGTGAGACCTACTAAATACCTCATAACTGTTATAAATAAATAAATAAAAGAATAAAAATATTAGAGCACCAAAAATAAATTTTCTTTTATTTTTTCTTTCAATTAAATCTTTTAGCTAATTATAAAAAATGTGTTTGCTTCATATTGTTTTATAGCAATTTTTTTGTGCACCGTACCTATTCCCTTTCAATTTTTTTTTAAATAATACTAGCAATATATCTAATATCACTAGAATTCTTGTTAACCATTCTAAACTTAAATGCTTGTGTTTGAATATGCTTCACATCAATAGTTCAATGGAAGATATGAATTATTGTTGCTTGTGCACAAAAACTGGTGTTTTTTCAATTATGTTTGCTATCCCGAATAAAAATTCAATTAATCAATTGAATTCATTAAAGATAAGATACGATCCCGAATAAGTTTCAATTGATTGAATTGAAATTCATTAAAGATAAAAAATATATTACGCCTGCAAACATTACATAGCACTAGTATGTCATGACTGAAAAGCTTTGAATTATGCCGCGACCTTTTACAAGGCGCTATATAATATTCGTTCATTTCATGTATGGTAAGTATAACATTTTGATTTTTATTTAATGAAATAATATAGACATTCAATTTTTACTTGTTATAAAGAATTAGGAGTTTCGCCACTTTTAAACATAATCCTATGTAGATATTTTTTAAATAATATAGTTATACAAATAATATTAATGCAAAGGTTTTCTTTTAATGCGCATACCATAAATAATAAAAATATATAAGTCGATATTATACAACAGAAATGATACATTTTTAATGTCTTAAATTTAACTGTAATATTCGATCAAGATCAAGTTTTCGATTTTGGTGCCTGTAATTTAGTGTTTGAGTTTTTTTTATATTTGTTAAGCCTACAGGTATTATTTCAAGTATTGATATTTATACTTGTACATGTTATTTGTAAGAGCACTCATAATGCAAAGATTTTTAGTGTGGTAGCCTTGAATATCAAGCGTATAATATTTTCTTTTCTTTGATGGCAATTAGTTACTATTATGCCAGTGTAAATGTAACTAGTCAGCTTGTCACGTTACGTCTTGATAAAATGGTGGCTATTTTACTAAAACCTTCTATGGACTTTTTCAGTCATCTTAAAAAGTCACAATACACCCATTTATTTCATATCACTCCACTTATACACCTTAATCGAACTATATTGTATAATACGCCACCACAATTAAACAATATAACTGATAATAATATAAGATTATGAAAAAGAAATAAAAACACAACGTCACTGATGTAAGTTGGCGGGAAAAGTCCCGCGTATAATATATAATTTTTTTATAGTTCACGCAAAATCGCGGGTCGTGACGTTACGTTACACTGCCAATGGCCACTTCAAAAAAAAAAGGTTTTAAAAGGCACAGATAAGACTTGGCTCATAATAAATATTGCAATTAAACTGTAGCTTACATCACAGTGATGAATTTCCGCGTTGCACTGTATATGGATAAAAAATTATCAAGATATTAACAAAAGGAAAACTTTCAAATGACCTTGCTTATATCAATGTTCCGGGAATACCCATGACCAGTAACTTGTTTACCTTATAAGAGCTTCTTAAACGATAGCTTTTTTGGATGGAATAACGTTCTTTGTTATGAGGTCTTTACGACTTCCCATGGCAGAAAAACAACTAATGGACAGAAGTGCTTCCCCGGTTATTTCCGTGCGTTTTGTACAAACGGACTAGGACCAGTGCCGTAACTAGCCTTTTATGTATAGCTTAAAACTGCATCCTTAAAAAATGTTCTAGTATTGATAACTTGGTCCTATGCTGGTCATTTTTGCGCCTCCCTAGTTGCGGCATTGTATAATATGGCATAATAGGTAACAAAGATAAATGGAGTAATTAACAAAAATCTGGGATCCTCTCTTCAACATATAATGAAAGCCAAAGTACAGCAGTGTATTGTTACGACTATATAGATGACGATGACGTTAATAAATGATGTTTACAAAACGTAATAATCCTTACAATTGTATGATGATTCATACATATATATACATTTTATTTTAATTTTACCGGTTAATTATTAATAATAAAAAAATAAAACAGTAACAACAACATTAAATATCACTCTAAAGCAGACGTAGCCAACTTTGTCAAACCAAAGATCTACTGTTTACTTACTAGACTATGTGATCTACCAATTGCATGATCAGACCATAATATATACTTAACATATAATACATAAAATTTTAAGACAGTAAATAAAAAGGTAATTATAAAATAAGTATGTTTTATTTTATAAAGAGCAAAATTATTTTTAATATATTATATTAAAATTATATATTTATTTATTTTTCTTGTACATATTCTAGTACAAATACGGACATAATGCTGGAAGGCATTCTCTGTCAGTCGACTTTTGTATTTTTTTTTACCGCGGTCGACCGGTTGGTCACCTCTGCTCTAAACTATGCAGACCATTCGAATAGGAATAATCAACACACAAGTCACGTGCAATAAAAAAATTGTGAACAATAAAATACTTGGAATTTTCACGTCAGTTATAGCTTCACGGCTCCAAAATATCAACGATTTACATGAACTGCTTCATGCATGTCCACCACAACCGAATGGGGAATATGATATAAATCGATCATCAATATTCAACAAGCATTGAAAGCCTTAAACGGAAACTACACGTGACTATGTCCTCGGAATCAATATAAAAAAAAAACAAAGCAACGATACTATAAAGTTTAATATTATATATTACATAAATACATAATAAAATAAATACATTTAGATAAAATAAGTAACAATACAATAAGTGTAATTTTTTTATAAATTTCAGTTGTATAATTTTATTTAACAATCTAATTTGGACTTAAACTTAAGATATATTTGACACAGTGGCGAAGTTACCTCTTTCAGAGTCAAAAAGATTCAATTCCCGCTTTGGAATAAATATACTCCTTAAGTATTTATTCCGAATCTCCGACAAGGTTTTTTAATTTGATGTCAAATCCTCAGATGTCAAAGACCTTTAGAAATATATTTTTTATTAATAAAAAATATATTTAAAAAATTAAATATTTTTTTATATATACTGTAAAGCTTCTATAATTTTAGGAATACGTTTATAATAAAAAGTTAAATCAAGTTGGAACAAAAAAAAGTAATTGACTACGAATTATCAAAGTAATTCGCATCACAAATTTCCCTTAATCATCAACCCGTATAAACATTAGAGTATCCATTGGCCCTGACATTAATAAGCCCTGTTCCTTATCGAGAACCTTCATGAAAGACGCCATATCAGTTTGGATTACCACGACCTAACCTCCAAAATTTAAATCAAGGATATTCCTAACTATAACTCGACATTTATATCATATATTTTGGTATATGGCGTACCGGTATATAAAAAGACATAATTCAAAACTAAAATATAAAAAGAGTACACGATTAATTGTTAAAAAAATTACCTTCCTAAAAAATAAGTAGGTGACTCTAATACGGGATTAATTAAAACGATCAGGTAGTCAAAAACAAACTCTAATTAATATAGGTGGTGGCGAGAATGGGTCGCCTCGATTGGGGAAGCACCACACCCTCACGGAATATCAGTGTCAAGGATTTTTTTATGGGATGGGAATGCAAACGAATAGGCGTATCACCTAATGGAAAGCAATAAACGCCGCCCATAGATAGGCATTGCAAAAGCGTTGCCGGCCTTTAAGAAACGTGCAGGCTTGTTTTTTGAAGGCTCCAATATTTTATCGGTTCGTAAAACACCACTGAAGGTAGGTGGTTCTATACCGTATTGTACTGGATGGAGTCGTACGTGACAAGAAGTTTCTTGAAAAACGCACCTAACGCACGCATTAGTAGACTGTGTTACAGCCTCTCGTGTTTGGATCCAGAAGCCCTATTTATTTCTTCTTATTTTATTTTACTCCCTTCTTCTCGCCCATTCTTACCCATTACTTACATGTGCAGTGTATTAAAATCGAACTCACGAACTTAGACCGTAAACGAAATCTTTACTAATTAAGCTATTTTTTTTCACAGCCCATATATGCTCCACTGCTGAGCACGAGCCTCCCCATTTCTGGAAAAACTGACGTTAACCCACCACGCTTGTCCAATGCAGATTGGCGGGGTTACCAGACTCGGAATAAATATCTATAGGACATACATATATTTATCCCGATGCGGGGATCGAACCGGCGACCACTGAATTCGTGTGCGAGGTGCCCCACCACTGAACCAATCAGTCGTCTAGCTATTGCTATAAGTTAATTATTATTATATTATTTGTATGTATGTAATCTAGTATTTATTTTGAATACATATGTTATACATATACCCATATCTTTTTTAAATACGTATTTAATTAACTAGTTATTATCTTATTACTATTGTACCTACTCTAGAAGAATATGTTCCATCAACCCAAAAGTTGACTCGCAGACTGCCTTCCGATATTAAGTACGCCTTTGTACTATAATGTATATAAAAAGAATAAATAAATCATTAATGAAATACGACACCGTACTGAGTGTAACTGTGCCAGCCATACATACATATGTAAGCTGACGCCGGTAAATAATTGAAATAAACGACATATTTAAAAAGGTTAACATATTTATAATTTAAAGACCTATTGTTTACAAATATGCGGAACGAATAAGAGAATAAAATGGATTACAAATATGTAATTAGTAGACGTGAACAATGGATAGCAGTTAGTACAGAAAATAAATGTGTCGTGCATTTTGTGAAGTGAAAACAGCGAAGACTCCAAGAAGCCGATGACTATGACCCAGCTCATCGCCTGCTTCGTGAAGGTCATCGCTGCATTCAGTTCCGGCGTCGACCATAGGACGTCGCTGTGTAACGTATTCGGCCCTACCCAGTTCGCCCCTTATGGGGTAGAGCGGGTTTAGTTTGTGGCTGAATTTAAGGAGGCGATCCACATACGCTCTTTTGACTGTGTGATCCTTCCACATCCTCTCAACCTGGTCACTGAGCTGTATTCTCACTGAGTATTCTCTCCGATTACATTGGGTTGGGCCACCAGATACTCAATTTTAGGCATTTTTCATCCACATCACCCCATCCTCTCTTTTGGTAACTTTTATGTAGCTAAGAATTAAACGGTATACTGAAAAAAATGCATAAATCTGTATATATAATCATACAATTGTTTGGATTAGTGTCTTATGTATTATAGAAGGGAATGAATTTTTATTCAAATTTTGAGTGTAAAGTGGTGGCCCTCCTGTTCTAGGCAAAAACTGCATAGAAGAGTAATTTGATATTCATGTCATTAATTGAATATATTAAAAACATAGAATATATTAAAAACATAGAATCTCTTCAATATCTCAACAAGTGAGTTTCTGTTTTACTGTTGTGCAAATATGATTTGATAACTAGTTTTTTTATATAACAATCAATGATATAATGTTCGCGTGATCACCACTCATTCCAATATGGCCGATATGTGAAACAATAACGATCATAAAGCAGAAACAATAGTTAAAAATGAAATGTAGAATAAGAATTATAATATTAAACGACCTTCTTACTGCAAAGGTTGGTATGTTTTTAGTCAAGAACTGGGCAATCAGCCGACCGTAAAAAATTAAGATTTTACAATAAAACTAAGTTTAACGTCAAGGTTTTCCTATACACAAAATGTGAATAAAAATTAATGAAGAAAACATTAAAATTAAACAAAATTGGCCGTATACCCACTCTATATATATATATATATACACACATAGGAATATACTAGTTAGCGCTTCTAGGGGGAGGCCTATGTCCAGCAGGTGACTGCCACAGACTATTAATTGATTGATTGAATTTCTAAACAATTCCACAAAAATGCGCTAATATTTTTCGTTTATTAATTGAACTCTATATAGCGTTGGTTTTTCAAAGTGGAGGACATACTCATCATCACACAAAAAGGAGACGTGACATTATATAAAGGGGCCGCAAAAACAACATTGATACTTGGTACCAATGGGAAAACCATTGATTGAAAACCAGCCTTCCCAGGGTGAAAACGTGATGTGAGGCCTATATCCAATAGTTGCATTATTACGATTGCAGATCACTGCACTACATCCGCACTAAAATAAATCATTCCTTTAATGATTATCATTATTATCCCATGGCAGTCTATTGCTAGATGTCTCCCCCAAAGCGTGCCACATTTGCCACAACAGGCCGACTTTCGCTAACATACATCCAGTTTCTATCAGCTGCCCTTCGTAGATCGTCGCTCCATCTAGCCGGGAGGTGTCCTACACAACGAGTACGTTTGAAGAGACGCGGTCTTCCCCTACAAAACTCCTCTACTCGTCTCTCTATTCACTCCTTATAAATTTATCAATAACAATAAATTTAATTTATACATTTCATTTGCTATAAATCTGTTTATTGTAATACATATACAAATATAAGATCTATCATTTTAATATTTGTGTGCCATAATATTAATTAAGGATCGTTTAGTTTGATGCCATCAAATTCAACTATCCTCGTTTCACAATATGAAACCAGAACGTGTTGAATTTGATAGTAATACATGTTATTTCTTTAAATAATTAAATATTTTTAAAGAAATGTTTCATTTTTAGGTATGTATTGCCATATTAAAATAAATTATATGTTTTATATTTTTATACACTATCTACGAAGAGTAATGTTATATTTAAAAAAAGAAAGTAAAAATAACTTTTATGAATTATACGTCAATTATATACCAACATTACATTCCTTACTGCAACTGTTTTTGATCTACAAGGCTCTTATATTATCTAAAAAATAAATTTTGTAAATGCAGGCGATGATGATAAAGCAGAAGATAATTAAACGTCCGATTTACATTACATGATGGATACATATTCGACCGACGATCGGTTTTCGGAGCACTGCAGTTGGTTTGTCCAGTCAATTGTCAGTCGTGCAGTAATATTCGTAGCTAGAACGCACAAAGAACGACGCGGGAATACGGTGCCATACAAAACCAAAGTGATTATTATTAGTAAAATGTGTTGCCAGCAAAAAAATATTATTTGGATAATTCTCTTAGTTTTAGGTCAGTACATTTAATTTATTAGTATATTTTTAAAAAGAAGAATATAAGTTTTTTATTTTTATTTATTTTGAGAATATATGTATTGCAATATGAATGAAGAAAATCTCGATGCTAATACAACTACTGGGAAATATGAACAATTGGCAAAGGTGGTGTGGGATGCCGCCTAGCTAGATGGTGCGAGAATCTACACAAGGCGGCTGGCAGAAACTGAATGCGTGAAGCCGAAACTCAGACTTGGTGACACTTAGTGGCAGTAAAAGCACTTTCATCACAATCCTCCGTTTCTCAAACGCAACTAATTATTGTATTAATAGAAATGTTCAGATTTTAATGTCTTACGGGATATATCTAATGAAAATAAGAAACAAGACAACCTAAAATAAATTATTATTTTATTAAACAATTTTTTACTTCGACTGTGAATCAAATCCATTGACTCAAGCGTTCGTCAAAAACTTTTAATTCTTTTTTCATCAAAATGGCTACAATAAAACACCATATACATGTGAACCAAAAGTTCCCAATCTACCATATAATTATTGCCTTGATCAATTTACCTTTTACAAATTAGTATACAACTAATTTTGATTACAACATTTCTGAAAATGGGCTGGTCACGTTTGTTGGAGATCTGACAATCGCCAGAGCAGACGAGTACTGGAGTGGAGACCGCGTCTTGGCAAACGTAATAAGGGACGACCCCCGTTGACGATCTGCGCAAGGCGGCTGGCAGGAACTGGATGCGTGAAGCCAAAGACCGGGCTAGGTGGCGCTTCTTAGGGAAGGCCTATGTCCAGCAGTGGATTGCCACAGGCTAGTAATTGATTGATTAAATATCTGAAAAATTCCACAGAAATGCGCTAATATTTTTCGTTTATTAATCTCTTTTCGTTTATTAAACTCTATAGTGTTGATTTTTCAAAGTGGAGGACATACTCTACAAAGGAGTCATGACGTTATATAAAGTGGTTCGCGAAAACAAACTTGACATTGATAGTAATCTACGCTATAAACGCATTTACTCCACCTAATAAAAAATATACATGCTCATTAGCCATCCGCTTGATTGGCTAATCCATCAAACGTCATGTCGAAAAAATAACTCATACAAAAATATATTGTTGATTGATTAATTATATAGAATTAAAAATATATAGTAGTTAAAAAGGAGGCCGCTTAAATCCATCACAAATCAGTGTATTGTGTTAGTAAAAACTAGGACATAACAGTGGTATGTTAAGAAAGAGGGTCCCTTTCTTAACATACCACCTTTAGCTCTAACGATAAACTCTCATCATACCTATGTACTTTATGAGCATATAAATATACATAATTAGTAGAGTGCTGAGGGACATAAAAATCTGATACTGCTGTACTGAAAAGTATATAAACACTGTTAACCTGTGCATTTTTGTGTTTCAGTTACACTTCAATACATCGAAACGGCGTTTTTACGATGTTTTAAAGGGTGAGTTTGTGACATTTCTACTAAGAAAGTTTCCCCGATTTTTTATTATTCAATGTCTCGGTAATTTCTTACTATCGGGTGTCTCGTTTGAACCCTACCTTCTGCATTTATTCTTACACTTCTGCGATTAGCATTAGTTACTCTCTTAAAAATAAGAACCTCACATATTTCTCAAAGCCAGGCAACGCTTCTATATTTCCTTTAGTGTTGATGTCTATGGGCGGCGTTGATTGCTTTATATCAGGCAAACACGATTGTTATTCTTTCTCATCCCATTAAAATATGTGCTATTAAACAATTTGTAACCTTCAATCTTTCGATTTATTCTAAACAAAACATCTTTTTTACAAATGGTGGGAAAACAATATAAGCAAACAAAATCTATTTTATTGTTATTGAAAATTTTAAACGGTTGGATACCAATGGAACCATAAAACACACGGTTTTGCTATAGGACAACACAATAATGTACAAAACCTATTGCCACTTCAATAATTTATTGTTAAATTTTCGTAATTCATTTTGAAGTATTAAGTATATTTATTTTCCTAAATCTAACCACGTCGCGTGTTCTTCAGCTACACGCATTCATATCTCCCAGTCACCTGGCGAAAAATGTCACTCTTTTTTACCGGGGGACGTCCCACATTACGTATACTCCTACAAAATGCGGTCTCCATGCGAATTGGTTATCACAACAAGACAGTCAAAAGTTTTACTTAGTTAAGATCCGCGACAAGCAAAACAATAACAGAAAATTAATAATGTGTGTTTTCCTGCTGGATGAAGTGGATTTATTTGGAACTTAAACCAAAAACTTACCGAAAATCGGCCATCAACTCTCCACCCACCAACCACCATACACAACACCAAACACATTATTAATTTTCTGTTATTGTTTTGCTTGTCGCGGATCTAAGCTAAGTAAAACTTTTGACTGTCCACATAGTGATGGATTTCCGCAAAGTAACGCCTGACTTCATTAATAATTCATTATCATCATCAACAGCTCGCGGCAGTCCACTTGTGGACATAGGTCTTTCCTAAGTAGCACCGCCTAGCCCGAACTTCAGATCGAATCTCAGCCGCTCTGCGCATATCGTCGCACCATCTAGTCGAGCGGCAACCCACACTACATTTGCCGAGAGACGGTCTCCACTCCAGCACTTGTCTACTCCAACGGTTGGCGGTTCTCTGACAACTGTGTCCAGCCCATTGCCAATTTAGTTTGCTACCTTGAAAAGCTAAGTTGGTGACTCTGATTTTTTGGCGAATTTTTTAGTTCCGAATTCTATATATAATATATATTACACTAGAGAAACTCCAATTTTGAGTGTGTGAAACAAACAAACCGTCAGTGTCCACATTTTGGCAACATAAAAGAGTGCAATTAGGACGCACTAGTTCAAGACTACAGCGCATCCTATACATATAGTATAAGTATACGTCGACCCAAACAAAGCAATACGCCACTCTACCATGTTTGCATACAAAGTCACTTTTCCGTCCACTTTCTTCACGTTATCGCATCGCGTTTGAAGCGACTTTTTTATTTACATACCAATGATCAATTGTGTAACAATTCACAAATTACTTGATCATGTAAGTGTGTAACCACTTGACTCAATGTGGACCGTAGGGGCGACTAAAAATGATACACACACACACACAAATTGTTTTAAAGATATATTAGGGTTTACAATGTTATTAAATTATTTAATTACTAGCCTTTACCCGCGGCTTCGCTCGCGTGGAATTTGGTCTGCCACATTAAGTTTCGTGACAGATCATTTTAAATAAATATATATTTTTTTAATTAATTTATGGTTCACAATTTTGGTCATAGTGGCTTCTACATAACAGTTAGATAAATGCTGTCGCGGACTTTTATTTTGAACTATTCAAGACAAACAATCCTACGGTATATCATCTTTGTGTAACTCCAATGGTTTAGGCAGCATACACCAAGCTAGCTCACAGAAACCAGATTATTTTGCAGCTTAATTGACATGTATCGTTATAATATTATGACCAAAAATATTACATAAAATCATTACAAATTGTATCCTATATGTTATTCCGATGTATAACCTATATTACTGTAAAGTTTCATCCAAATCCGTCCAGTAGTTTTTTCGTGAAAGAATAACAAATATATATATACTCACAAACTTTCGCATTTATAATATTAGTAGGAAGTAAGATAGAATTAAGGGCTGATAGGTACGTGCGCCTTGCACTGAGCTAGTGGGTTGAATCAAAGTGAAGTGTGATACGATCGCCGCCTGTAGTTACGCCGTTTTGCTGCCACCTTCAGACGTATAAACATGGCCGCGTGCTTAATTCAAAGTTGAACAGACCGTACTGACTTTTGAGCCTACGGTTCACGAATTATGCTCTCTCGACAATCACACGAATTATTAAAAATAAAATATTTTATTTATTAATACGACATTACAATATGAGACCATTTTCTAGTCTAGTTTGCGTTCTCCAACCTTCCGTGTCTTCATCAACTGTCTCCAATTTGCTATGTTGCTGAATGGGTATGTCGGATGTTTATTCCATAGGGTGTTGTAACACACAATTCAAATTCTAACAGAATGAAATATTTTTCACTAAACAAAGTTACGGATCGTTATAAGTTTATTTTTTTAAAGTTAGTGTCGATAGTCTTAAAGATTAGGGATATAAATAAAACATGTAATATAAAAAAAAAATTATGTAAATTCCAACTTTTATACCCTGCTATCTGCAGGATAAACTTTTTTATCCTTATAGGTTATTAGCCATATATCCATATATAGGTTAATAGCCATTTTTTGTTAATTTTAAGTTTTAGCTCGAATAGACATAGACATAATTTCAAAAAAACGTTATTTTATTTACAGATCACTAACAGATTATATCGTGGTTCCGTTAGGGGACCCTCTAGCAATATCGTACTCGACCTGCCTCGACCGCTCTCATCCGACCGTTATTTACACGTTTGGTTACAAAGGCAAGGTGGCTGGTCCAGCAACAACTGCCGTCTTATCCGCTTACTTGCTTAAAGGGAAGCGGAATGTGATCCTTTTGGATTGGGAAGAAGAGGCGAAGAGCGGATTATTAGGCCACAAACTTGGTTACGCCAGTTCCGCCTTACCAAATGCGAAAAAGGTGAGAGTTATTATTGGGTTGTCCGGAAAGTTCGTGCCGATATTTTAGGACAATTAAAACAGAGCTCATTTAAATATTGATATACATTTATTAAATTATATAGCTACCATTCTGCTAATTGACGTAATTTCGAGCGTGGGTTGTTCTCGATTTCTGTTCTAATCATATCTTCGTCTGTAGTGGACGGCCAACCTGGGCGTTCTTGATCATCCAGGTCGAAATTTCCAGCTTTAAACCGAGCAAACCACTTTCGCACAGTTCTTTCGGCTACAGCATCCTCGCCATAAACAGCACATATCTTATTCGCCGCTTGTGTGGCATTTATGCCCTATCGGAAAAAGAAAAGCATTAAATGCCTATGATGCACTTTATTTGCCACCATATTCTAAGGCGTACAAAACTAATAGAAATTAACGAATCGTAACCAAAACTTTTTTCCAAATATGACTGAAGCTCTCTTAGAATATGTGCCCTCTTAGAATATGTCATATCTCTTAGAATATGTACACATGTCAATTGTTTTCAAAAATTGAGATATATTCAGTCAGGTCGCTCGCGCTACTTACCGAAAATCGGCACGAGCTTTCCGGACAACCCAATACATACAATGCAACAAGCAAAGAAACATTTCCTCAGTATATAGCTGTACCATAAACCATAGCAATTTATATTTATCGATCATTAACACACACATAATAATTTACTGTTAAACATTAGCCTCTCACAAAATTGAGAGGTGTTACCAAAATCCCACACTTGGTGTGTGGCTACGGAGACGCAGACTGATATCTACTCGCAGATGGCAGATTAGGCAGATGTTTTTGCCAATTTACTGGTATTTGCTTCCATAGTCACTTCGTTGGACAGCCATGGGAAAAAACATAGAAGCCCTATTCTGCATCGGAAACCGCATAGCAAACATACATACATACATCGTCACGCCTGTTTCCCATAGGGGTAGACAGAGACCACAGATCTCCATCCGCTACGTTCCCTACACACCATGCTTGCTTTCTCCATACTCATCCATCCCTCCTCTCACATTCACCATAGCGAAACATCTCTCCGTTAGTCGCTTCTCGCCCTCGTGGGAATTAGGACGTAACGGGTGGTGAACCACGTCGCCGTCATTTTTTAACAAGTAGCAAAATTTGTAGTATTTGTTATATAATAGATATACATATATGAAACTTGTATCTCCCTTTCAAATTTAAATTTTATTTAACTGAACTTATCACACTTTCTATATCATATCATTACATATTGATTATATTAAAATAAATAAAAATGACCAGGACCGCGCCAACCCTCTACAGCGCTTGTGTGCGCCTATCGTTTTGTCTTTAATATAAAAAAATTATTAATTTTCAAATATTAAAAACAACACTCTATTTATTTTTAGCGACAAAAATAATGTGCCGACTTTTCAAGAAACTTTTTTATGTCATTCATTCGCTATGTATTTAAATTGATTTCCAAACGCAGCTATCACCCGACCATAAGAAACAAACAGCTCGTTAAAAGGTAGAGCTCCAAATTAATATATAAACTATAATCCGAGACGTAAACATTGGGTCAATTCAAACAATATAAACTTAAACTACAGACGTAAATATTGTGTTGGAGATTTGTACTTACTTATCGGTATATATCTAATACTATAATAAATATTGTGTAAAAAAAATTACAATATGAAATTTTTTTCAACAAAAAATAATTCACTTGGCACTGGCATTCATCAAGCCTTCGAGGTGCTCCTGGCGGCCCTAGTGCCGTGACGCTGCATACTTCGTACATAGCCGTAACCAAGTAATATTAAAAAAAAATTCAAATCCAACTTAAGTCGACAAAAATAATGTGCATGTGTGTGCTGTACTAACATCAAGTGATATCTACTACAAGTTTAAAAAAAATGTATTTGACATTAGTGGATAAATAAAATATATGTTAATGATCGAAAATTTAAACAAGATATATAAATATATATGTATATATAGGGAAAGTGTACACTAATAGTAGGAATTGAATGAATAAATCGCCTTCTTGTTAACAGATCGGCGAAGAACTTGGAAGAGCATTAATAAAATTGTCTGATGCAGGAGTAGACTTAAGCGATGTTCACTTAATGGGACATTCTTTAGGTGCCCAACTATTAGGATATACTGGACGATGGATGAGAGAAAGAGGCAAAGTGGTTTACAGGTAAAAGAAATACAAATTATCTTTTTGTTATTCCCTGTCTCGTTTTATTTTTGTTACTCTTTTTTACTGTATGCCTTTCTTCTTAATAGGTCAAACAGAGGTAGACAGTCAAAAGTTTTACTTAGCTAAGATCCGCGACAAGCAAAACAATAACAGAAAATTATTAATGTATGTTGTTCTGCTGGATGAAGTGGATTTATTTGGAATTTAAACCAAAAACTTACCGAAAATCGGCCATCAATTCTCCACCCACCAACCACTATACACAACACCAAACACACATTACCACTTTTCCATCTTGTAAACGACACGTAATTCGCCCAAACACGAGGCATTTTCAGTATAGCGTATAGTATAGTGGTTGGTGGGTGGAGAGTTGATGGCCAATTTTCGGTGAGTTTTTGTTTTAAGTTCCAAATAAATCCACTTCATCCAGCAGAAAAACACACATTATTAATTTTCTGTTATTGTTTTGCTTGTCGCGGATCTTAGCTAAGTAAAACTTTTGACTGTCCACATAGTGATGGATTTCCGCAAAGTAACGCCTGACTCTTAATAAATACATTTGCTTCAGCCTAACAAAAATACCTTCTTTCACAATTAAATGAAATTACTGCAAATACAATTCTTAAATTACAGTTCAATATTCAAAATACATATTTACATGAATTTTACATAATTCGAAATAATTTATTGATTGAGACGACTGATTGGCTCAGTGGCGGGGCCCTCCGCCCGCGGAGTCAATGGTCGCGGGTTCGATTTCCGCATTGGAATAAATATTTATATGGATTTACAAATGTTTATTCCGAGTCTGGTAACCCCCCAAATCCGCATTTCCTTTCCTACCCCTTCCATTCTTCTCTGTCCTTCCTTTCCTCTCCGCCAATCCACGGTCTGCCGTGCCAATGAATGCGTGGCTAGGGGCGTGCCTAGTCGCAAGCGTGCCGAACGTCTCAGGATCGGGCTCCTCCGGGTACTATGGTGCCTTACTTCAGTATGCAGGGCTCTGCTGGGGCTGACCTCCTTCCTCCCTTGCGGCTCGTGGGATTCACTAAGACCAATTTAATATACCTAATTTGTCGAAAATGACGGCAACGTGGTTCGCCACCCGTCACGTCCTGATTCTCAGGAGGGCGAAAAGCGACCAATTACGAGCTGTTTCGCTGCGATGAATGGCAGCAGATGGAGCTCTCTGGTCTTTGCCAACCCCTGCGGGGGATAGGCGTGAATATATAAAAAAATAATTTATCTTACACAAATTACACTTATTATAATTATTTTATATAAACAAATATTATTCTTACATAATTTGCCAACAGATACCACAAACATATAAAAGTTTTGTCTATTGCAAAAAATAATTAAATGATTATATTAATTTAAATACAACGACATATTTTATTTACTATGTATAGAGTTAGGATGGTAAAACAAGCCGAAATATTAATAAATAACGTATTGTTTTTGTCTTAGAATCACAGGTCTGGACCCAGCACGCGCACTGTTCGAAGGCACCTTCACGTTATACAAGGCCCTAGACCGCACATGCGCCAAGTTCGTTGACATTATCCACACGGACCCCGGGAACTACGGCACCAGCAAGTCAACGGGAACCGTAGACATTTGGCCCAATTACTATGGTGACAACTCAAAACAACCTGGATGTACTGATCAAATATCCGAAACGTTCAGTGCTGATGGTAAGAAGTTCATCAGTAGTTAACTAACTACGTTTTATTTACATACATACATCATTCATCATCACGCCTGTTTCCCGTAGGGATAGGCAAAGACCACAGATCGCCATCTGCTTCATCCACACTCATCATTCTCTTCATACAAGCTTGCCGTTTCAGAGTATTTTGACCTAATCTTTCTTAAGAACTTCGGCAATTTGATCTAGAATCAACCTTCCGACCCTTCCATCCATATCCGCAATATAAATTTCTTATATCAGTCGTCTTTCATCCATTCCCTCTGCGTGTCCAAACCATCTAAGCATCCTATCATCATATACCATATGAATACGACAGGTTTCTATTGCCTATAATATATGACGATTACTTTTTTCTTTACGATTTAAATTCTTAATAAATTAATTAAGTTAATAAATTAAGTTTTAATAATTTGTATATTTTTTTAATTTTCAGACTTATGTAACCACAATCGCTCCTGGCAATATTTCGTGGAAACAATACTTGCCGGTACAGCCATTCCAACTATGTACGCTGACAGCGTCCAAGCGTGGATGGCGAACAACCAGAATAGCAACCAGACAATTTTCATGGGCGACTTGGTCAACATGCGGTGAATATCAATATACATTTTTTTTATGAAATGAGTAAGTGAGTCGACTGACGGAAAGCTATCAACGCCACACATAGACATCTGCAACACCATAGGCTTTGCCGACCTTCAAATATGCAGTTTGTTTTCTGCAGGTTACAATGTATCAGTTCAGAATTACCGATGAAAGTAGCTGCTTCCACAGAATGGTGGTGTGTGGCAAAAAATTTCGTGTAAACCGAAATAGTAATCAAAACTTTGATATTTCAAGACAACGGTTTATCTAACATCCATACTCAAAGTGTAACTGGCAATGTCGTTGTGGATAAGATCCGATCTTTATTCGAAAAGAACTAGTTTTAGTTCTTAGTTAGTTCTACTACCTTCATGCTCATTGCATGTGACGATAGTAAGCCTACTTTGACGAGCTAATCTTTTATTTTTAAATGTATACATAGTAAGGAAGGATAGAGTCGGATAAATACAGACGAAGGTAAATAGAGACGACCTATTATATTATATATAGTAGCGAGACAGCGTGACCTATAATATATTAGTGTATACAATTTAACATTTATACAATGTTAATTTAAAATTTACGAAACGTGGACGCTGACAGTCCATCTGCTTCACAAGCTCAGAATCGCTCAGAGAGCTATGCTCGGAGTTTCTCTGGTAGATATGATTCAGAATGAACAAATCCGCCAGAGAACTAATGTCACCGACATAGCCTTTTTAATTAGCAAACTAAAGTGACAAAGTCACGTTTGTCGGAGATCCGACAATCGTTGGAGCAAACGAGTACTAGAGTGGAGACCGCGTCTCGGTAAACGTAGTGTGGCACGCCCCCCGGCTAGATAATGCGACGGTCGCTGGCAGAAACTGGATGCGTGTAGCCGAAGATCGAGCTAGGTGGCGCTTCATGTGAGAGGCCTATGTCCAGCGGTGGACTGTTGATTGATCCAATTTAACACACATAATTTAATTCAAAATATTATAATTTCAAAAATAAAATATAATTTCAGGGCACGTGGCAATTATTTCTGTTCCACAAATTCGCAGTCTCCGTTCGGAAAAGGTTACCAAGGACTCAAGCCGGCTCACCACTCTAATGCTGCACAACAGAATGTGATCTCTCGAGTTCTCAATATGTTCAGATGACTGGGAAGCGCTCTTAAATATTGTATGCAGGGCACAGTGTATTATTTGAGACTTTTACTATAGTGGTTTATTAAAGTGTTTACTATTTATATCTAATCTCTTGATTATACATATACAAAGACGTAATGAAGTCATTTTTTAAGAATTGTTTACGAGGCGAGTTTATGTAACTTGGAAATTTCTTCCCGCAAACCTGGCTTAAGAGAACACGATGGTAGATAAGTGAGTACAAAAGAAAACAAAAAAATATAGTATTTAAAAAATTTAATTAATGAAGTAGTGAAGTAAATATATCTTCCCAGTAGTATTCCATCAAAATTGATAAAGCCATTCAGTAAGTATCAGAATTCGTAAATCCATATTAGTAAAATTTAAAGGGACTACAAAAAATCTCACCTTATTTCATTTTAGAAATTTTTTATGAAACCGAAAAATATATATTATTTTAGCTATAAAATCTTTTTATAGCTAAAATAAAAAAATATTTCTTTAGCTATAAAAAGAGGTTGAGGTAAATATTGAAAGTCTTTATGATACCATTCGATGGCATCAAAAGTGAGAAGTGCGAAAAAATGTTTATTGGAGTTGCGAATTCTTATATATAAGGCAGACGATATGTGATCTTACAAAAATGTAGTTATTTTTTCTATTTTATGAAAAATGTTGAAAATGTTGATCCTTTCCAACTTTTTTTAAGAAAATTAAGAAAGGAAAAAAACTACCACAATTTTTACTTGTATGAATTTTATTTAATATTTATGTTTCTTATTTATATTTACAAAGATCGATACAATATACACCTAATGTACTAAATGTATCTAAATAATAAAAATATGACACATTTTATATACAATTAGCATAGTGGTTCATTCACTGAGATCTATTGTACAACATACTTACTTATTACTATTATAAAAAACGGACAACTATTTATTTCTAAGTAAAGAGTAAGTTTTGTTATTAATGAAGTTATTTTTAAGTAAAGAGTAAGTTTTGTATAAAAATGTACAAATATTTAGTAAAAAGTTAGTTATGTAATAACACTATGTAATAGTACATTTTACATGTAGGGTTAGACAGAGACCACAGATCTCCATCCGCCACGATCCCGTTAGACCTTCCTTCACACTCATCCACCTTTTTCTAGTTCTTGTATACTAAGAAAGTTGTACATAAGTAATTTTGCCTAAAATAAGTTTTCGATATTGATTTGCATTTGCAACTTGGACGGTAAAGGGCGTTCGGTTTTTGAGCGTACGCTCTTTAAAAATTTATGGCACTTAAAAAAGGCAATTAAAACTTCGTTTCTCTGATATTAAATAAAATCTTGTTTCTTTGAACTTGACACTCCTATATTCAGGTGAGAAAAACTTAATTGGCTGATATAACTACTTCAATAAATAGTTGCACACAGATCACTTAATAAGTATGTAAATTAATTACACATTTTAAAATACACTTCATTGGTTTAAAATTATCCATTTCAAAGGCATTTATTACATACTTTGTAATTAGTAGACAAATTATGTATAAAAATACAATTTACAAAAATAAAAATACCAACCATTTCTAACAAACCAAACAATCATGAGATAAAAATCGTCACAAAAAATATTAAAAGTGTGAGACAGAAAAAGGTTATCAATATATGAAGGTCATTGCTTGCTAGGTAACGCTTAGTTATTAAACATCCGTTTAGGCACGGTGGTATAAACAGGTCTTGCAACAACAGTAGGGGGGTACGTAGGCTTAATGGTTGCGCTGTTCTTTTCAATTTACGGCCGTCAGAGGCATGACGGTAGATGAGTGTGTTGTGCAACGAAGACAGAATAACATTCTGTCTCTTTTTTTATCATACGTAATACATGCTTAGTAAATCGATCACTCGAATCACATCACTCGAATTTATTTCGTATTTCATAAATACCATTGAATTAATAGATGATGAAAATTCACATATTTGTCATGCAATCTGCGCGCACCCATCGATAGCGACAACGTACAGCGGCGTTGACGCGAAAGAAAATTTATGACACGATCGTACTAATCTCTCACCAATGAAATTGGGCTTCGTTGCAACACCTGTGTGGTTTTAGGAATTTGGCTACGGTAAAGTTAGAGGAAGATGTTTCTCCACCATTGGTCCGATACAGTTTACATATAGCTATGCTATGCCGGCGAAGTGTTGTACAGTCTCTTTATCGTCGAGTCGATGTCAACGATCGCGTTGCGTACGTCGTGCGTCGACGCGCCGATCGTTTCGAACGTCGCTGACAACCGCTCTATGGCACGTGCCTATGAACAAAGCATTTTTCATTTATTTGATGGCAACTAGTTTTAACTGTTATGACAATGTCAAGTAAAATATAATATCAATCTCTTGAAATGTTACTTATCAGATTATTGTCACGTTGTCTTGATAAAATAGCCTCCATTTTAGTCTATTTCCAATAGTCTTGATAAAATGGAGGCTATTCTACTAAAACCTTCTATGGACTTTTTCACTCAACTCAAAAAGTCACGATACACGCATTTGTTTCATATCACTCCACTTATACGCCTTAATCGAATTATAGTGTATAATACGCCATCACAATTACCTAAACAATAAGTATAAGTGATAATAACCTAAGATTTGAACATGAAATAAAAAATAACGTCACTGATGTAAGTTGGCGGGAAAAGTCGACAAAGCATTCATTGCGCACAAGCACAAGTTCACAATTTTTTTTTTAATTTTTTTTCTGCTAAATACATATTACGTGACATACTCTAATTTAAGGTATGGTATGGTAGCGAGTCCAAAGGCAAATGAAATATCTCTATTTACATGAAAAATCATCTAGCTGTCTAAAATGTTTATCTTATTATTATGACGTAAATAAACATTTTTTTCTTGTAAAGGTAGTCCACAAAAGGTCGCAAACGTATGACTTATCTGTTTACCTGTATATGCGAAGCTTCCGCCAATCTCTCCATCGCTTGTGCATTTATATGCGACGCGTGCGCCAGTTGAGTTATGGCAGACGCCTGTTCGGCCATCACCTTCACCTGAAAAGAAATAAACAATCAATCATTTGAAACACGAAGGGGATGTTTAATAGAGTTAGGCGTTACTTTGCGAAAATCTTTTGTTATGTGGACAATCAGAATATTTACTTGGCTAATATCGGATTATCGAATAAGGGGAATTAATTATACCTTCGGATGTGCACTCACCGTAAGAAACGCGGTAACACAGCAGTAATTAACGCCGATTCGATTTCCCCAGAACAAACTTATCCCCCATCTTTTACCGTTTCGCCAATTATATGTCAGTGAATCAGGTAATGATAATGCAGTTTTGTATAATATGTAACTAGCTTATCGGGAACCATCTGCTGCGGCCCCTCAAAGTTAAGCAAGCGTTTCTGGCTTCTGCCAAATTTCAGCGAAATCGGCCCACAAATAACGATTTTACAATAGCTTTGTATAGCGGCCATCTTGTTTTCTGCCATTTTGAATTTTTTCCCCCCACTTATGTGTTTGCACTTGTCACCATTTTTGTTCAAGGGCGACTCCGGTAGGTATTATGGTTCGGGCAGGCCGTCGAGCAACTTTTTATCAGGTTCAGATTTTCAAGGTTTAGATATAATTCCTCTGCCTCGAGCTCTATCCAAACATTTTTCCAGAACAAACGTACCCTCTATCTCTTATAGTTTCCTAAATAACATGTCAGTCAGTGAGTGAGTGGTAATGCAGCTTTACGAAAATTACTTCATAAACATTTATTATATCTACCTATAAGAATATATAGGCATCAATACTTCTTACAAATACGCCTCAGCTTTCGCCTTGCTTAATATCTATCAATTGATTCAGTGGCGGAGTTGCCGAGTGCCGATCCGATCGCCTACAAAGTCAATAGTTGCCGATTCGATCCTCGTATCGTGAAGATATACAGTACATATATACGGCCTACATATATTTATTCCGAGTCTGGTTACCCCGCGTATCTGCATTAGACAAGCGTGGTGAATTAATGTACATTCCTCCAGATGTGGGAAGGCCCGTGCTCAGCAGTGGGAAGGACATATATGGATGTGAAAATAAAATTAAGATAATTATATATTAAATTGTCGGTTCTTCGACAAACGTGTCCAGCCCATTGCCACTTCAGTCTGTTAACTTGAAGAGCAATGTCGGTGACTCTGCTCGTCTATCGTTGGAATAGACGAGTGCTGGAGTGGAGACCGCGACTCGGCAAACGTAGTGTGGGACGCCCTCCTGCTAGATGGAGCGACGATCTGCGCAAGGCGGCTGGCAGAGACTGGATGCGTGTAGCCGAAGATCGGGCTAGGTGGCGCGCCTTGGTTGAGGCCTATGTCCAGCAGTGGACTGCCGCGGATTGAAAATGATATTGATATTAAATTGATATTCCAACAAAAACACGCAGCAAATTCAAAGACATGTTGTGGGGACAGAAAATTTGAATTCGATAATAAAGTATATCTAATTGGTATTTTTTTCTTTGATGGCAATTAGTAATACCTATTATACCAGTTTCAAATAAAATATAATAATATCAAGTATCTTGAGATGTAAGTACTAGTCAGCTTATCACGTACGTCTTTATAAAATGGTGGCTATTCTACCAAAACCTTCTATAGACTTTTTCAGTCAACTTAAAAAGTCGCGACACATGCATTTATTTCATATGACTTCACCTATACGCCTTACTCGAACTATATTGTATAATACGCCACCATAATTAAACAATATTATATAACTGATAATGATATAAAAGATTATGAAAATGAAATAAAAACACAACATCACTGATGTAAATTTGCGGTAAAATTCAGTGGTATTAAATATTTCTTTGTTAAGGGGAGGGGCAGACTGATTTTTATCACCCCGGCGCCACATATAATTAAGACGGCCTTTGTGGTACTTCTCCGGTTGGACAAGCCCATTCGTCCTTCCATCGCTACAGCAATACTTAGTTAAGTGACCTTACCAATTTCTCCATAACAACCATTTGTCGCTCCTCCAAATCCATAGAGGGAGCGGACGGCTCATCAAACGCGAGCTCCGGTTCATCATCGAGATTGTTCTGATCAGTGCCGTCTTCGTCGAAGAACGAATCGTCCATATATTGGGATTCCAACTTAACTGACTCGCTAGTCTCTGAAAACAATAATAAATATAATATAGAGCTTCATTAGTGTATTCTTAAATGGTTAACATAAGCGATCTTTGCAATATACTCCTTTGTATTTCCATATACACTGCAAATTAGCAACCCCATACATAATTATAATTAATGGCTGCAGGTGACCTGGCCTTAATCTCGTCTCTATTGGCGTTGAGCTCTTGGACATGCCATTTTTCAAACTTGAAAACCAGTACGTCCACCGTTTGCCTCTTGCCAGACTCTGGCCGGTCTGCTGCCACAGTTTCCCATCGTAATGGATTCAAACCACACCGTTTCATGCCACCATGTTACCGCTTACCAACGTGGAGTACTAAGTAGAAAATGCACCTCGCCATTCTGCCATCATCTCTCCGCAAAGATGACTGTCAGATTTGTTTCATTGACTTTACTTTTGGGGTACCGCACAAAAATGGACATCATTTTAATCTCCATTCTCGCCACTACGTCATCATACTTACGGCCACTCACATCTCAAGTTTCAAACTGATGACTATTCAACTTACTGGGGTTGTCATGCGCCAGAAATAAGTCCCATATCTTCTTCTCTATATGTGAACCTAGGACGTTAGTGTTACCACGACCCGCCGCAACTTTTGCTCGAACTGTAGACTTTTTATCGGCCCAATACTGAAATTAAAAAATCGATATCGTATGTATGTATAATCGATATAGCATTCCTAGAGATATCTTCATCAGTATCTAACAATTCATTTGACATATGTGTCTGTCAAGTAAGTAGAGTTGATAATTTTCCCTGCAAAGCCTCCAGTAACATGAGCATGGTGAATTAGCAATGTAAAGTATTTTCCATCACACACACAATGGAGCTTACTGCAAAATATCTAATGTAGACTAGTTTTAGTTTTTATAAAAGGAGTTAGGTGTCACTTAGCGGCAATCCATTATTCAGGTAAAGAATCAATAATTGCTGTTCTGAATTCCTGCCAAAAGAAGACATTACAAATTTAGGCAACCACTGCATTACTTGAAAATAATAGTAAAACGAAAAACGACCGTCCGAACGAGACAACCGATGAGTGGTGTTGTGTGTTTTACATGTTTTCGTAGTGTTTCGTTTGACACGTTTTATATTTCCAGTTTAATAATCATTTTCGAATTTAATGATAATGTTTATCTTTTCGATTTTAACGATAGTGTTTATCTTTTCGAGAAAAGTGTTTATTTTGTGACTGCTGTTTTCTGGCAGGAATTTAGAAAAGTATTTGGCTTCGTAAACACGTAAAGTTTTTAGCGGATCTCAGCAAGGAAATTATTGATTCTCTATCTCTCACATGTTTTGGTCAAGTTTCCCGAATACTCACTTTAGCCCAGGATTTGAGTGGCCTTGTAGGACCATCGATATTATTGACAATTCTTGTTAGCTTAAGCCACAGCTTCTTGCTTTCATCCCGGCCTTCGAGGCCTCTCAGTTGACCTTGAGCGAGTGCGGGATGCTTTTCCATAAAATCAATGATCGCGTTTACCTGCTCTAGACTTGGCCGCGACTGAAATTCAATAACAGCAAAGTTATTCTTAATAGCAAATATTAACAACCTGATTATAAGGCAACCTCATGTCTTCCTATGCTTGTCATACGACATGACTATCGAAGAAAATAACAGGGAATCAGCATGCGTGTTTACCTTAGCCAAATTCCGAAAAGAATGTTTAATAACCTATCGTTTTCTAGCAACCAACGACCCGCATGTAGACGAACTTTTTTAATTTAATTTTATAGGACCAAACTGCAAAATGCGCTCATAGTCATTATAAAAATAATAACAATTTTTATTGAATATTCTAAATTTAAATTACAATATTTGTAGTACGTGACTTGTGATAACCATAAAACGATTTGTTTACATTTATTCTCGAAATTTGGTTAATGTGTAGCTGAGTAATAAAATTCAAGCTGCAGTCCCCAATTCGCCTGCCAAACATGAGGATTAAGGCAACATTTTTCATTTGTGAGGGAGACCAATATTTACCTTACCGACCATACATATGTATATCCCGATGTGGGAATGAAACCCAAAAACTATTGGTTTTTTTTAATATATGTAGACTTTTACACAAGAGATATATGCTAAAAAATTATTATCAATCAATGCTGAAAATTTAATTAAAATAATTACATAAAAGAAGTTGATATTATTCTACTCATTTAATTCAATAAATACAATTTAGGATTCAAATATAAAATTAACATAACTAATATATTCATTATTTAACAAAAATAAGCAGATAGGTATGTGTTTTTAATCCATGGACTAAAAAAGGGCCTACATGGCTATTTACTCATCACAAGATTAAATGGAAAATAATTAAATACTAAGCCTAAATGTTTCAATTATTTAATATAACTTTAAGATTGTATTGTTTATAACCAACCTAAATTAATACGAGGGAAACAACTTGTTTACAATTTCAGTGATAAAAGATGATTATGTTATGCAAAACTCAGACTAATTCATACAATTATAAGTACTTATTTATAAAAACTCGCAGGAAAATTATTAATAAAGGTTTTAAATGGATAGCTTCTATTCTAAGTGAATTCGAAAATAATAGTTTTGTACCAAAACAGGATACTAGTAGATAAAGTATAAGAGTTAAATTCCGAGCTATGTTAAGCAAACTTTTTAATAAACAATCAGAATAGAACGCTGTTTTAAGCGATATTCTTATGTTCGACTCATATAAGTAGGGGATAAATCACTTCTAACTTATAATGTTGCACTTCGAGTTGAGAACTTAGAGTTATTCCAATCGAACGATTAGATTCATTAAAAAAAATTTTGCTTCACTTACCGCTATAGCACGTTCCGTCATTTTAAAATGAAAGCAATGCTTTTTAAAATACCATTATTATATATACTATATTATAGTCAATTCTTTGTTCATTTTAATATTACATTTCAACATTTCGAATCGAATTCACGTAGTTTTTATAATATTTAATCACCAAATTTCGTTCGATAGAAATAATATGACAACCATTGGTTGGGGTTTGACTTAAAGCATAGATAATAAATACAAAAATAAATACAGACAAGAGGTGTCGCTACCAGCACTTGCAAAAAAGTGTTTACCTACATATTAATTACACAAAGACCTCGTTCTCTAAATAAAACATTAATTAATTGTAAATAATTATCAACTTTATTCCAAATTAATAACTGATTTACAAAAGTTCTGACTATCCATTTCAATATTTTTGCACATTTTGATTTTCAATAAAGAAATTACTTAACCAAACAGTAAAACTTTTACGATAATAATAAAATTACAATATGCGACTTATAACTAATATAAGTTTTGTGTAGTTCGTAAATAACCATTTACACAAATGAACCATGAAATTTTTTTCTTGAGAATCCTAATTTTGTTCATTAATCAGTATCAGTAGATATAGTTCGGTGGTATGCAATAAGTGTAGCTTTAATTGACTAAATCTCACTCAATAAAAAAAATTATAATTTTTCCACCAAGACTACCTTTATATTTTCATTTTAATTAGACAGATCCTTTCTAGTAGGGATATAAATTATTAATTATATATTAAATTGCAAATTATTTAATAAACTATAGTAATATAATATCAAATTAATTTACTTACAAAAAAGAAATAAATATTGAGTAGGAAAAAGTTACGTTCAATTACTTTGTGTTGTAATTTTAAAAAATTGTTATGTGTATAATGCTATTAAATTTAAAATTAAAACGGTTTGGCAACACCTGCTTACTGTAAATAATGTGTCAAAAAAATAGAAAACGAAGGGAGTTTTGTTTTGGTTATTTTTTAATTAATTCTAAATAATGTAAATAATATTATTGTTTGTAAACATTAATTTTTACTCTACCTATAATTTTAAGAGCTATACACATGTCAATCTTTGAAGTTTACTCTGAAACATATGAATATTTATTATAATAAATGTACTAAGCGAAGCTACAACTTTAAAAAATGGCAAATTCAGTGAACATATCAATTGAAGCTCCAATAGAAAATCAAATACAAGAAATCACCTATGATGGCCAGGAAATATACCAAGCGTAAGTCAACCAATAATCATTCATTGTTTTTAGTTATATTTTCTTTTAAAGATCTTAACAATGGTTCTTGTTAAATATTAAAAGTCTGATTTTTTTTTAAACTTATGTGATTACATTCTTTCAGACCTTTGTCTATGTCAGAAAATTTAGCTAGATTAGCACAAAAGATAGACTTTTTAAAGACTGAGGATGAGTTTTGTAATACAAAAAAAGAACTTGAGAGTAGTACAGAAGTGAAATCTGAGGATGAAAATAAAGAACCAGGTTACCAATCCAGCCTCTGGCCATGGGACTCTGTACGTAATAAGTTGAGGAATGCACTCACTGAGGTGTGCGTGTTAGCTGATGTCCTTAGTATAGCAAAAGAGAAGAGGTACATGGTAAGTTCTTATATCAGCTTCAGAAAGAGAAAAACTTTATATCATAACATTCATTTAATTTTTTTTTTCAGTTTAATTTAAAATTTACAACAAAAATCTGCCTTATTTTATTATATTTTTCATACTTTTTACTAAAACAACTGTGCTGTGTGATTTCTAGCACTTTCCAAAATATCAATTTTAATACCCATATTTTTGGTGTGGGAGCAGGGTGGAAATCTAGGGCAACTTACACCTCCTCACCACATATTTATTATGTACAAACTATGTATATACTTATATACATTCTATGCTTATGAACTATTACAAACTTATTTGCCATTACCAACTATATTGATTTAAGTAAAATGAGAATGCAGACCTGAAAATATTTTTTATTGCACAATTTATCGAAATTGTAATTTTGACTTAGCTTGGCTCAATTGTTATGTACCACCACTGAGCCAAGTAACAATTGTATAAACTTGTCCAGCCAGTTATGAATTGTTTCTCTTCATTTTAAAACTGAAAAAATTGAAACAATTTCATGTAATGTATTGATATTTTGTTTTAAACAGGTACTAGACCCAATTCAAGCAGAACAGATAGAAAACCGTCCTATGGTCCAAGTTTACGGCCGTAAGAAAGCCTTGGGGGCAGCAGGAGCAGTATTACTAGCAGGAGTTGAACGTCTGCGTGCCAGTGAGACTATGAGAATGACAAGAAATATGCCAGATTTCCACATTGATCTGTTGAGATTACGTCAGAACTGGAGACTCAAAAAAGTTTCCAATACTATAGTCGGGGATCTGAGTTATAGAACAGCTGGTTCAAAGTTTAGTCAGACTGGTGTATTTGAAGTGAGTTGTGTAATATACTTTATTACATTCATTCATACATTTGTATCAGTAGGAAAAAACTAGAGATAGGATTTTTAAATTATTTTGGCAATGGTGGCTGAGGTATCAGTTCACTTTAAAAAGGGGGTCTCTTGCTTAAAATAGTTTGGGAATCGCTGCTTCAAGTCATCAAAGTATATGTAACTATGAACACAAAAAATATGGACTGAAATTTTATTATAATTTAGGTTACCAAAGCGCCAGAGGAGCAAATAGCCCAAGCAATGAGCTTGAATGCTACTGGTCCTGCACCTTCTGCACTTCGGGTTACTGTGCCCCCAGAGTTACAAGGTGTAGCCTTCATCTCGGTGTTGTGTCAAAAAGGTAATTTTTAATCGATGTACTTCGCCTGTTATCTTTTGTTTTATATTTGTGTGTGATATAAAAGTATCCAGGATTTAAAGTTTGTACTACAAACGAAAGGGATTGAAAATTTTATTCTCAAAATATATGATGTATACAATATAACTGTCATATTTAATAATGTGTTTTATCTAGTTCATCAAGATTATTAATAACATAGTTAGAAAATCAAAGTGGTTAATGTACAATGAATAATAAATAGAGAGCATGTGTAAAATAATTAATTTAAATGTACTATTATTTTTAATATAAAATTTGCATTTTTTAAATGTAAGTGCTCACAAATGAAATTATACCATAATAAATTATTCAAACTAATTATAAAATAGAAAACTATTGTGGTTTTCCACTTTGATATGTTACCTACATACCAGTATATTCTTTTATTAGATTTCGATACACAGTTGTGGTCTATAGAGATCAATTGCTGCATTGGGATTGATATGTATATGTATATAATATATCATTTATAAATATTCCGAGTTCTGCATACTTCGCCAATTGGCCCCGATAATTATGGTGGTATAAGGATTATTTCTCCAGAATTGCAGAGGTCTATGTCAAGAAGGGAGATATGTATAGACAATGGCATAACTATATGCCTCAGAGCTCAAAGACAAAAGTCTTTGACCAGTGTGTCCCTCTGCTTCACAAGCTCAAGTCGCTCAGAGAACTATGTTTAAAGTTTCTCTGGTTGATAAGTTCAGAAAGAAGAAATCCGCCAAAAAACCAAAGTCACCGTCATAGTCTTTCGAATTAGCAAACAATGGCAATGGTCACGACTGGCGCAGACAAGTGCTGGAGTGGAGACCGCGTCTCGGCAAATGTAATCTCCGCAGGGTGGCTGGCAGAGACTGGATACGTGAAGACGAAGATCGGGCTAGATGATGCTTTTTGTGGGAGGCCTATTCTTATAGGCTGTTGATGATAACTATGTATAATACTTTCATTTTACAGAGCAAGAGGATGTGGTGACAGCGACACTAAGTGCTTCGGCGGTCAACTGTCCGGGAACGCTGCCGGGGGACGGCGCTGAATTGCATTGGCAGCAGAAGTTGGAAGCAGCTCAGAACGTTCTCTTCTGTAAGGAACTGTTCGCGCGTCTCGCCGCTGAAGCCGTACAACTGGACGCTTCCATACCTCACATGGTTGTCGGCAATCAGATTATGGCGACGGTAAGTGAGATAAAAGTGTAGTCTATAATTCGAAAAGGTTGATGCTAGTAGCTTAATGGCTTTAACAGTTTTATCATATACTGGGCAAAAAAAGGCTCCACTAAAAAAATTAATAATTTCTGCACCATAGCCTTAGTTTCACATGCTAACAAAATCATGCTCCATATTATCAACAAATGTCTTAAATACTATCTTGACTGGCAACTACCCCAAGAACAGACAGGATTTGTAAAATTCAAGCGCATGAGGGAGCAAATTCTCCATGTGCGACAGAAATGCCTAGGCGTTTGACTTTGTGAAATGGGATTAACTATGGGACATCACAAGATAAGTAGGCACGCCCACTGCCTAATGATGAAAACTGGGATAAATCGATCATCTGTGCAAATATTAAGAGGATGGTCCCCGATGAGATGGTCCAACCAACTGAAGCAGAACAAGACCTCCAGTTTCGTGGAAGTGGTCCGATTGGCTGCCGAAAGCAATAAATGGAAGAGCCTAACGACCCGCTGGGTGAAGTCTGGTGATCGCGATCTTAATCCATGAAGGATCGGTCAGAGAGAGGGGGGGGGGGCAAAATGATGGTTTGGAGAACCTGCGCTGATCGCAAGTTAAATGTGTGGGGAGGATTTGACCTAAAAAGCTATGGTCCCTAGTAGTCCCCTAGGTCCTAAGGTGTAAGGTTTGGGAGCCGACTGGGTGCGTGAGAGAACGTCGTGTAAGCGGCCGGTGCTGTGTCATTACCTACTCTAAAGTTTATTTACATTTTTTTTCTTACATAGGCCTATCTCTGTTTGCGCGTTGGTTGTTAACATATCCTCAGTCTCTGTTTTCTTTAAACGACATTTTATGTATAATAAACAAATAAAATCCAATTTATGAGATAGAACGTAAAATATTTTGACCGGAGTTTGTGTTCAAAGAACGGTCATTGTATAAAATATTTCATTATATAAAACTTCATTTTCCAGGTCCTGCCAGGTATCCAGCTACTCATTGGACTTTGTCACAATAATGGGCAGAACAACAATAATAACAACCCCGATGGCATCAGGGTAATACATTTTTTTTTATTTAATTATAGATAGCTATATTCTTTATAGTACACCAAAAACAAAATTTATAGGAATTGTAATATTTATATATCGCCATTAGCGCTAATAGCGATTTCTTCCAGACAACCGTAGGATGGTGATACATTATCGTCAGGATGATAAAATATTTTTATTAATTAAGAAAGCCAAAATCTAAGTATACATAAATATGAGTTAAACGTAAAAAATAAACGAATACATAAAAAGATACATAGATACTTTTAAAAAAGTGATTTTTGACAAGATTTTTGAAAATCGGGAGAGACTTCGATTGTCTCACCTCTAACAGCAACAAATTCTATAATCGAACAGCCTGTGCTGTGAAAGATTTGGTCAAAGAACTTGGTATGATGGGCAGGCATTTTTAATATTAAATTTTCTGATGTTCTTAAACACCTCGAATGTGAGTCAATGAGAAATTCAAAGCGAGTATTGACATAAGATGGATTAAATAAGTAGAGTAAAGAAGAGAGAATATGTGAGCATTCCAGTGAAGGCAAACGGGTTATCCCCGTTTGTTTTTTACAGTTTTCGTTTCGTTTGTTAGTTACAGTTTTGAATAAAAACACAACACACTTTTCAGTGAAGACATAATAAGAGATTCAGAAAACATTTTCAAAGTCTTGGCAGACTGTAAAGTCTGTTAATATACCTAATTTTTTTTCTCTCTTATGGAAAACAACAGAAAACAATAAGACACCACCATAGACGCACCATTGCAGAAGCTTTACCAGCCTTTAGAAAATGTGTAGTGCTTCTTTTTTTGAAAGTTTCACTATATACTGTTGTAATTTGTGTAATAATGTAATATAAATTACTTAGAATTATCTAAAGTTCATGCAAGTATTGAGCTGTATTATATAAGAATATTTTGCGGTAAATTTCGTCAATTTGTTAATAACATATTGTTGCTATACTGAAGCAAATCTATATTTGGATTCTTTGTTCATTGTCTTTGTTTTTCTTCTCGATTTTGTGTATAAAAGCCAAGATTTAGTCGGGGGAGATTCATTCTAATTCAAAGCGCCGTCGACGCCAAAATATACATTTGAAACATATTAAAGTATTTCACATCTCGCGACAACTTGTATTTCCTACAAGACATGTCTTTGATGATTTCATGATTATAAAAAAAACCAATGTTTGTTCCATTTGCAGCCAGAAAGTTCCAGTGGCAAGTCCGAGCATGATCACGTTCTAGAACATTCTCTGCACCAGCTCCTCCGAGCGGTGCATCACAACAACACTCACCATCCATTCCCTCATCCCGCCACTGGCCCTCTCGGACCCTCCAAACGACGTTCGCTAGCCGGTATGTTGTCAATCTTTAAAATCTAGATGTTGAGCTTTAATGAACACTGTACTTTTCTAACCCTAATTTCTTACAAGAAAAATCACGAAATAATGTAGGATTCCGTCAAATGTGTTACAACCATTAGGGGAAAGTTCATTTGGGGCCATGGGTGCTTTGTTTTCAGTAATTCAGGGAATAGATCTCTGAATTAATTTAAAAAAATACTTTTTTTCGTCCATCTTAAATTATGTTTTAAAAAATGATGAAAATTTGGGCTTTATGAGGTTAAGTTTTTTTTTACATTATACGCATAAGACTCGTGCGACTCTGATACTTAGATAATTTAATGATTAAGACAACCTTTATAAACACATTTAGGTCCTATGGCAGCGGATCGCTACGAGCTGTTGGAGATGACCAAGGAACAGTCACTTCTGGAGCAGATCATCCAACAAGCCCAGCATTTCTTCATGCGTAGACGCAGCGAATACGTTCTCGATACTATAGCTAAAGAGGTTCGTTAATTTTTTTTAGGGAATATATAGAAAATGAGCCTGGATATCCGCAACCAAACCTATGCATGGATATTTGCAATAATAAAAGCATTGCAGATCATTTTCGTCAGGCATCGCTCCGTCGGAAGTAAGAAGAGATGTAGCTTGCTTTATGGAAAAAACGAAGCAAGAGTCCTCCGACTAGATTAAAAAATCGTGAAAACTTCAACAGTGCACATAGGCTTCAGAAAAAGCCCAGCTGAAGAGTGTTGTGCAATGAAAAATAAAATATCCTATCCCCCCCCCCAGCTTCGTATGTCAGTAAGAAAAGCTTCTGTATGGCTACAATCTGTGATTGTCTACGTGGAGATCTCTTAACCGAGTTCGTACACAGGTGGGCCGTTGCAGACATAACATTTGCAAATGGGGCTATACCGCACCGCAGTGTGAGGGGCGTGATTGTGGGGTTGCAAGTCAGTCCATGGAGTCCGGTCCATACACCTGCACATTCCAAGACCTCACAGAGGCGAATGTTGCTGCCATTGCAGTTACTGGGCCAAAAAAATATAAGTCGAACCACTGACACGAAAACCAAGAAGAAAAGCATTCGCCTTGCTTTTCTTGCATTGCCTACCTTAGGGTAAGGATATAAATAATGGAAAGGAAACAAGGAACACAGACGAAAAATGTGCGACATTTTGAAAATTAAACAAAAATTGCCTTCTATATAATAGAACAGTTGTATCATGGTTCCTATAAAGCTGTTCTCTATTTGGAGCCAGCAGCTTACTATGTGGTTTCCGTCATAGAATAGGACAACTCCATTTGTTACTGTGTAGCGACTGTGGATCTATCGCAGCAAACCCACACTCTTCTCACAGAGCTACATTTTATATATTATATTTTGTAGAAAAGATGCTGTTGGTTGAGTTATTAAATTCCTAACTCGCTTGCATAGTGTGTGATTTACAACAAACACCACTTAATTTTGTATTTATGGTCAGCCAACAGTTAATACTTTTATTTATTTATTTAATACAAAAATCACACCTAATAATATGCTAAAACTTATACAAATTCAAAAAACTTTCAGAGCCAATTATGGAGTTACATTTTGATTATATTAACCTATATTATTAAAAATATATACACTACTAATAAAAATCAATTTTTTATCTATATGTAGTATGTTGTGTGTGTGTATGTATATTTAATACTAATCATTGTCTGGAAAAATTTTTAAAACTTTTTCTTAAATAACCAAACCAATTTAACACATTGAAGACAGGAGACGGGAATTCCCCTCATTTGTTTTTCAACTGTTGGCGATGGATGACGGAGATTCGCGTTTTTTGAAATCTGATGCAATATTGTGTAATTTCAAGTAAAGACAACATAAATACATGAAAATAATGATAGTTGTCTTCAATGTGTTGAGAATTGAGATCATGAATAAAATGGAGAAAGGAGAACATCCTGAACGTACACATGAAGTTACTACATCAGCAGTACTATTTTATTTTCTTTTATACTAGAAATATGTTTGCCATTTCGTTTTATATTGGAAGTGGACACTGCATTAAAAACTTCTAATATCCTGATTTATTTTCTTGTTAATTTGTGTGTTGAACTGCTTGACAGGTCAAGGACCCGTTGATCGTGTCACATTGGAACGCACTGAACAGCCCCACTCAGTCCTGTGTCAAAATCAACATAATGGCTTATGGGTAATCATAATATTTATTATTGTATCATAATTTTTCATGGTGAACGATGGTTCGAATTAGAATGAATCCCCTCCGATTGAATTTCGGGTATTATTCACAAAATCTAGAAGGCAAACAAATACTACATATAGTGAATAAAGAATCTAAAATATATTTGCTTCAACATAGCAACAAATATCTATTTTTAACAAAGAAATTGAATTACTGCAAAACAATTCTTACTGAGAATACAGCTGAATATTCATATGAATTTCAAATAATTCTAAATAATTTATTTTACACAAATTACAATAATTATAATTATTTTTTGATATTATTGGGGTGTTACGATTTTTATTCTATGAAATAGGAAGGCAAACGAGCAGGCGTGTCACCCGATGGAAAGCAATCAACGCCGCCCATAGACATCCGCAGTGCAGGTCAGTACAGAAGCGTTGCCGGCCTTCAAGGAAAGTGTAGGCTTGTTTTTTAAAGGTTCCAATGTCGTATCGATTCAGAAAAACCCGTTGGAGTAAGCTGGTTCCACAGGGCAGTGGTGTGTGGAAGGAAGAAGTTTCTAGAAAAACGCACCGCACTGGACCGTCACTCATCCAGATGGTGGGGATGAAATACCTCGTATTTCCATGAAAAATATTTTATCTAGCCGTCTAAAATGTTTATTTTATTATTATGGCGTAAATAAACATTTTTGCTTATAAAGGTATTCCATAAGAGATTGGGAACTTATGGTTTATCTAATCTTCATACTCGAAGTGTATTTTGCGAAAGAGAGATGATGCATGGATCGCTGCTCATCGAGATGGTGGGATAAAACTTTTATTTGTGGTGAGTTGTTCATCAGTAAAATTCAGTGGCAGGAATTATTTCGAAAAATTACCCTCCCATTGGTAAAAGCGATGAGAGGTGAGACATCCCTTTGTAATACCGAAGAATGTAGCCGTCTGGTGAGATTGTATGCGTTCAAGCCCCAGCCCAGCAGTGGGACATATATGGGCTGTAAAAAATATCATTTGAATTATGTGCTGTATAATTAGCTACCCTAGTCGCCTCGTATGCTACCCGCGGAAAGCAAAGGGGCGGCCGTATTTTATGGCGGGAAACACAGCAAGGTTTACATTGAAGTCCTTGGAACCTTCAAAAAACAAGCCTAGACCGGCAATACTTCTGCAATGTCTATGGCAATGCGGGTGTCTACAGGCGGCATTGATTGCTTTCCATATTAATATATATATATATATATATATATATATATATATATATATAATAATAGTTTTGCTTTAGCTTTAATGTCGTGTCAAACATTGTAGGTACGATGCAGTTTGTCGCACATCTCTGGTTGTGCATGTAGGCGAGAAGACTTTGAAGTGCATCTGTCGGGACGGGAAAGTGCGGCACCTGTCCTACGAACTGCAGGAACTTAGGGATCTCATCTATTGTCAGGTACAAATAGTGTAGAAATCACTGTCTTATACACAGGTCTTGCAGCTTGTCGACATACCCAGCTTAACGGTTGCGCTGTTCTTTTCAATTTACGGCCCCCAGAGACATAGATGGGTGTGCTGTGCAACGAAGACAGGATAGCATTCCGTCTCTTTTGTGCCTTTTAATATATCCAATTATAATTTAATGAATAAAGTGATAAAAAAGTCGGACAAGCCGCTTACAGTCGCTTGTAACTCAACCGACGTGCATCCATCGACAGCAACGACGTACCGCGGCGTTGTCGCGAAAGAAAAGTTTTGACTCGATCGTACTGATCTCTTACCACCGAAATTGGGCTTCGTCGTAACAACTGCGTATAAGACCGTGGTAGAAATACATAGAATTCGTTTTATTTTACTACCACAGTACAGTGTTATATAAGTTTTAAGTTTTCACTTCTGTTTGCAGTACTCATCACTATATGGACAGTCAAAAGTTTTACTTAGCTAAGATCCGCGACAAGCAAAACAATAACAGAAAATTAATAATGTGTGTTTTTCCGTTGGGTTAAGTGGATTTATTTGGAACTTAAACGAAAAACTTACCGAAAATCGGCCATCAACTCTCCACCCACCGACCACTATACACAACATCAAACACACATTATCACTTCTCCATCTTGTAAACGACACGTGTTTCGCCCCAACACGAGGCATCTTCAGGTATAGTAGACTCTACGGAAGACAACCGAAGACTTTTCGGTTTAAGTTCCAAATAAATCCACTAAACCCAACGGAAAAACACACATTATTAATTTTCTGTTATTGTTTTGCTTGTCGCGGATGTTAGCTAAGTAAAACTTTTGACTGTCCATATAGTGATGGATTTCCGCAAAGTAACGCCTGACTCCATTAATAAGTACTCATTACTGTTTTTTATTTTATGCTCAAATATAATTTTAAGTAAAAATATACTCCTTTGCAAAAAACGGGCACCTTACAGTCATTAGCTTTTCTATGGCCGATATTAATATTTTTAGTATGTTAGGTGACTAGAATTTTTTTATACCCATTGAATCCTAGAATCGGTGTTTTCGTCAATGTAAACTGAGGACTAAATTCGTGTAAAAGTGGACATTTTTATGGGTATAGTCAAATTGCTATGTTTGCTTTGCATTTGCGGTTCTTCAGCGCCTCAGTCACTACAAAGCGATCGTCTCGGGGTTGTGTGCAACGTTTTCTCCCAGAACCTTGCCTTTTCTGAACGGAACCTGTCTTGGTATCCAGCCCAGATTCTTTGGACGGTTGAACGACTGATGTTTAACCGCTGTGAGACGTAACATTGGCTATAATCCACTTCCAGCAGAGCTATAATTTTACAAGTTCTTATTGCTTTTTCTGCCGTTACACAATAGACACAAAGATATACTGTTTTAAGTCACAATAAGACAGGATGCATCATCCTGCCTTGTTGTACTAATGATGATCATAAATGATTCTACTAAAAATACAAGGTTATTTTTAGTTGCCTGATAACCTTCTAACAACAAACCCGCGAAAAGTAAATAAAAAGTCACAAACTAAAAAGGGATTATTTTAAAAACCAAATCTTCGAATTTGTATATATATTAATATATATTTTTTCATACCCAGACTCTATAGTGTCAGTGACATAGTTTGGCTAGTAAAACCTATTTAGAACTAAATTATTACCCCGTTTTTTTTTTTGGGTGTATTGTGTTAATTTTCATAAGGAAAAAGGATCTAGTTCAGCCTAATGCTGCATTAAATTAGTCATACTAGTTATACTAAATAAATATTGAAGTAGGTATTTAAATAATATTAAAAAAATTGGAGTGAAGAGAAAAGAAATAATTTATACTATGATACTTGAATAATTCTTCCAACTCCTCTATACATGCGTTCAGTTATTAGCTATAATAAATAAAATACTTAAATGGTTATTTTAAATAACCTAAAACAAGTTAAAATTGGAGAAAAAACATACAAAATAATTTATACTATTATTGTATATTGATTGTTTTTATTTTGTACACAGATATACCAACACCAAATGACGGCAGTACAGGCTGTGGGTCGTTGTATGGGTTGGCAACTCCTCGCTAGCAGTTCACATTTGGGTTCAGGGCCAGTTGAGCCGCTTGGGAATGCCTCTTCATGTTTACTGGCTTCACCTAACGGTGGGTAGATTGAAAATTTACTAAACAATGTACCTAATAAACTCTTAATAATCTATGTTATATGTAACTAGTATTGAAAAATTGTCTCACTGTAAATAATAGATATTTTTAAAATGGAAAGTGCAATTGCCCACTGCACTGTTAGTATAGATTTATTTTTTATGAAAATATTACCATGTTATAGTGGGACTAATGCAAATAATAGAATTTGATAAAATGTTCTTCATTAAAATTTTAATTGTATTTAAATTGAATTAACACTAAATTGTGCAATACTACCTTCATACATTCATGCCTTCAAGTTTTATATATATAAATATACAAATATATATATACAAATGTTTGTATATATTCAAATACAACTGTATGTGGTGTAATAACCACAGTATAAAAAAGCAAAAAAAAATTACTTCATTTCTCAAATTTATTTTTCTTTAATATTATGTTCGGGAACTTATTTAGGGTTTCTCAAATTATATTTTATTAACTTGTTCCAGGTGACAGAATGATAGCAATAAGATGTGAACCCACTATGGGTATCCAAGTCTTCATTGCTCAATCTCCAAGAAAGGATTTCTTTTCCAGTGAATTAGTACAAGATAAAAAATGGGAAAACCTCGGAGGAGCTTTCAAAGAAATTAAACTAGATAAAATGGAAGGCAAAAACTTTTTGAATAAAATGGAATTACTCATGGCATGTTTAAGCAGTCCTTCATAACTTAAATAAGTTTTGTTATGTACTGGTTGGTAGTAACGTCTTTTTTATATAAAAATAAATAAAAGATTGAAAGCATAATTTTGTCCTTTATTTTAGATGAAAGTCTTAATCCTTAGGTGCTTAGGTAAAATGTTATATATTCATTGAAGATTGTTCTTGTCTTATAATTCTACGCTGATGAGAGCTTGAGAATAGATAAATCCAAGGAACTGAAAATGAAACAAAACAATAATATTAATAAGCAGTCAGTGTGTTGAAAGCCTAAAAGTTCACAGGTATTAAATAATGGCAATTCTCATCACTTGATTATAGTTTGGAGTTCAACACACAAATCATTCATATAATCACGCAAAAGTATCTAGTTTTTATCTTATGTAACTATACCAAGTAGTGAGGGGATGCCACATGGTCAGTGATGACAAGAGGTAACCGACAGACAGAACATCACCAGTGGCCTCAGCACCCTAACGCCGCACTTTTAGGGTTAAAGATGATCCGGCAAGCATGTCAACGGATGCTAGGTAAACAAACCTGGTGAGGTTTGTTGACCACCCATGACCACAACACCAAGCTGATTCTAATTACTAGCTACTCAGAAAAGTGTAGGCTCATGTACTGAACTTTGTAATATGCTATTGGAAATATGCCTGAAGAAGAAAGCCTGTCCCTCTAAAGAAAGAATAATAAAAACCATTCAGAGCAGGAAGCTGAATGTGAAGTGTTGACCTTTTCTTTGTTGCATATTATGTGATGGTAAAATGTATAGAGAAAAATATGGTAAAATATGAGAAGAATTTAGATTGATAGTCTTTTGACCCTGTACATGAATCGAAAAGTCATAGCCCAATTGGTGCCTTATAAAGTTGGATGCAAAATGCCAGTTAGAATGATACTTGGATGCAAAATGCTGGTTAGAATGATATGAATCTTTTAAAAATACTGTATTAAATATCTAGTTATATATTAAATGCAATGCAATATTTTTAAGAGCTTTAATATTTAGTTTTAAATTCATATTTGTTATGGAAACTATCATTCCTTTATATATAAAAACTTATACTTTATAACTTTTATAAGTTATAAAAGTATTTATATCTTTTAGTTATTTAAATTGTTAGGCTTATGATCAGATATAGTGTTTTATTATCTACCTACCATCAAAATATTAACATGAACCATTTTTCTTTACTACATACATCAGCTTAGTTGGAAGAGTTAACCTCTTAGGCACGATGTGCCACTATAGTGGCTTTCACAAATATCAACTTTCTGAACGACGCGCCACTTTAGTGGCTTTTGCGAAAATCTTTCTGAACGACACAGCTTTAGTCTGCTAATCATGAGCTGATAGCATCTTGAAAGATGCGCCACTATAGTGGCGCATCTTTCACTCTAGTAACACAATAAATAGCTCACTGTTTAAATTAAATAACCATTTTCACAATTTGTTTTGCCTTCATATTTGCCGTATGCCATGCAAACTCAGCCATGCCTAAGAGGTTAATAAGAATTTTATTGATGTTTACAGCATTGCTAGTGTTCTTTAAAAACTATTACTATTTTTTTCCATACTATTTTTGCCTACTTGCAAACTCACAAAGTAGTTCTTATTCCAGTTAAAAGAATTTCTTAAACAACAACTTACATGATAAAATGAGCATTGCTTCAATTAAAATAAATGTATTTAAAACATTTGTATTTCTGTGAAATTGGCATTTATTTATTAAAATTTATGTTAAAATTGACTATAAGCTTTAACAAAAATTATTGTGTGGAAATATACAGCTAGAATATTTCAAAGGCATGCAAAGATTGGCAAATTTACAATGCAAACAATCTTTTATCTACTTAAAATAAAATGTGGTCTATACTCAGTAGTGGGATATATAGTGTATAGGCATAGGCTGTCACTATTATAATTTACATGTAACCATGAACTTTGTTATTAATAAGTTATACTTTTAAAGTTTTTAAATATGGTAGGTATTTTAACATCTAAATATTTGTTTAAAATGTGTAAATTTTGCATAAAATATTCATTGTAGTACTTCAACTAAAAACTAGGTAGTACTACAACTTTAGAAGTTAATAATAAAATGTTAATTAATGGTAAGATCTATTATAGTAACCCTAGTATATTAAATTGAATATACATTTAGTTGTTTTTAGTACAAAATAGTCTTTGTGTAGTTTTCAACAAATCTACCTAAATAGTCTTGAAAACTTAAGCAAAAATGGCTTTTCAGTCATCCAGCAGCATCTAGAGTGCGGAATAATGAAATGCCATATAAATCATGAGATCACTAGCAATACATTAATAGTAAATCTACCAGATAATTATATAAAAAAATATAAATATGCAAATTGCATCTATAAAACAATAATAAATGTTAAAAAATATATAACAAAAATCATATTACCTCTAATTCCTTGAGACATAGATGTTGATGGAACATTTCCTAGCATTAAACCCCCCGTAAAAACAGACATTGAATTTTAACACTTGGAAGGCTTCAGATTACGATAACACTAAACCTAACTTAAAAATAAAATTAAATTAAAAGCGCTCCAGTGGCGACCTAGATCTCGTGTTGTTGCCAGAGGAATATTTGTTGTAAGATTGACCTCCATTGCGGTTGAACGGCCTACCGCCGCCACCCCCACCAAAGGAGTTGAAAGACCTGTTACCTCCGGGAGGTCCTCCAAAGGAACGTCCCCTAAAATTACCACCTCGACCTCCTCTGAAGTTACCACCGCCCCGGCGTGCACCATCACGCTTTCTCGATAATTCTACTTTGAGCGTCGCTCCTAACATCTCGAAACCATTCATAGCGCTACACGCATCTTCAGCCTCCTGCATGTTTTCAAATTCTATGAACGCAAATCCGGGGGGATTGAGTGCTACCCAAACTGAGTTTAGTTTGCCATATTTATCAAATTCTCGCTCAAGATCTTCCTTTTTAATTCCCTCGACGAGTCCACCGACGTACACGCGTGTTCCCCCTGAACTCATTTTGATTTTTTATATCTAAAAAGGATATTTAGAGTTAAATTATATTGAGCACATAAATAGATAGATACAATGAACAAACAAAATGTCGCCGTCGCCATAGCGGTGCCACGCCAACAGCAGACGCTTTCTAAAACTAAGAAATATGTCAACTTACATGTATATTGTTGAAGATGAGTATTTTTCAAATATAACTGAATTCAATATTATTATATTATTGATAATTATATTACAAAATATTCAAAATTAACTATTTTTATACTATTCAAATGTAAAACGAATTGATCGAATTGAAGAGTGAATGATAAAAGGCGGAACAAACAGAAGTGATGGCTTGCAATGGAATGAACAAATTTTCGCTCCTAGAGTTGCTATATTTAAAAAATATATAGTACGTATTAAATATAAATAACATTTAAACAAAAATGAAAAATATGGTGAGTGAGAAAAATATATATTTTAAAAATTGAGTTTTTACAAATTTATTTTAATTACCAATTTTTATATTGAAAAGAATGATAGATTGATTGATTGAATGATTTAAAAAATGAATGACAAACAATTTTTCAAGTGAAAGGCCGGAATTACGAATGAACGATTTAAATTTAAAGAGGAAGGAGGCTTTTGATTTGGAACGTATGAGGACAGGTGGGAGGGCAGGGAGGAGGAAACTAACTACACGCTTGAAACCGGCCAAACGACTTTGCCCAACGGTCGCGCCTTAGCGCGCGTTTTCGCTTATTTTTCTATAACACACAGCCCCACCTTTGTTTGGTTGTTTTGATACGAACATTAATATTATAAATTTAAATTAATACCTATATTTTTAATCAAAATGTGTTTAACCAGTGAAAAACCTTATACTTGTGCTGTGTTTATATAGTTGTTTTCAAAAGGAGTAAGTAGTAAAAGTGAAATGATTATTTTTTATTCAGCTAGTAGATAATGGTTTGTTCTAAAGATATGGGGCTTCAAAAGAGACACAGCCAGTTTAGTGATACTAAATACAAGTGGAGGACAGTGTTTGTGTTTGTGATATACTTTGTATGTGTTTGTGATGGGCAACTTCCAATTGGTGAAACAGATCCTTATTTACTCAACAAGACCTTAGGACTAACGGAGCTTTCAGGAGGTGTTTTAGCAGGTGGGCGCACTTTATGGAAGGTAGATGGAAGTCCATATCTTCTACGTGACGACCTCCTTGTGGAGAGAGAAGCGGAGTTAGTTATTGAACCAGGTGTAGAGCTTCGATTTGCACCTATGATTGGAATAACTGTTCGAGGAAAAATTATTGCAGTGGTACGTTATATTTATTTTTATTTGCTTGAAAATTGATGTAAGAAATACCTAGGTATAATAATATCTGTTCGCCTTATAATTTTTAGATATAACAAGTAAACTGCTAATACACTGCTGGACATAATTAATAGGTCTCTCATAAGACGCAACACCTAGCCTGATCTTCGTTTTGGTCAGCCTTTGTTTGGCAAGAGATAGTCTCCACTCCAAAACTCGTCTATTCCAATGATTTTCGATTTTCTTATAAACGTTGGCAGTGTATTGCTGCTTCGGTTTGCTAACTGAAGAACCGTCGGTGACTTGGTTATTCTTCGTATTTTTTGCAATATTTGCATGTTTAATATTTCAGAAAAAGATAAAATTAGTGGCTATTAGTATTATTTACCTTTTAACAACAATGAAATACTAAGTGGGTAAACAAAGCAAACAAATAATAATTATAGTGATATTAGATAAATAGAAACACTTTGTTTTGTCGCTCATTACATTCCGATGTAAACTACGTACTCGTATATCTAATTGGAAAAAAACATTGTTATCTCAAAAAAACATTTATAGGTGATTACCTATAAATGAATTTTTAAAATATGTATGTACACGAAATATAAATGTCGATGGGACTATTAACCCAGGTCAATGCCTTTAACGACCAATACTGTGTTCATTGAACCAAGCTGACTATTTAACGCTTGCCAAATAAAGAGTAGATACTGCTAATTGGAAATAATACTAATAATCATTGTAACAGAATATAGAAGAAGATTAAGTGTCATATTTATTTATGCCATATACATATATGTGTATATGTGCATAACATATTTGCTGAGTAGTTCCCGACATAGAATAGGCCCAACACATTTATTCCCGTGGGTGTCTTACAAATATACATAATATAACATTAAAGCTCGAAGTCGACCTGAGATCAACGCAAAATAAAAACAAATCAATTATACTTATATGTAAATTATTCTATAATATACGTATATTCAAATAACTCATTGTCTTGAAAAATTTACATCTTTGTGATAACCGATTGAAGGAGAATTAAGAAAGAAAAAGGTAACTATGTAGTTACGATGATTCAACTAATTTCAAAGAAAACTTTTTCAGAGCATTCATAGTATCATATCAGGATACAACATCACGTGCGTAGTATTAGAAATGTAAATCGCATGAACAAATGTTTAGACATAAAAAAATTGCAGCAAAAATAATAGTTTCATTAAAAATTAATATACCCAGCACGTTTTTTAGACGTACTATCGTTTGTCAAATTTCGTAATATGGTATATATTGAACAGTTAGTTTAATATCGATTCCAAAATTCGTACTGACCGGATAAATGGGTTATTAAAAAAAAAGATAATAAAATGCAAATAAAAGTTTCGATAAAGGAATAAACCCACATTCATGGGTTTAAAAAGCGGAATGGTCCGTTGATTGTTATTTATTTTGCTTTATTATGAATTAACGCTATAATAAGTAGAAGCGTATTTAAAATCCTTGACATGATTTGCGACTGTAATCCATATTAAATATTTCTTCCGCAAAAGCCAGCAACCAAACATACACGATTACATAGAGTAGATGATAATAATAAAACTCGATAAGTTGTACGATTGTGAGATAAGGCGAAACCATGATAATGATATCGAAGCTATTCACTCGCGATATTGATTTGTTCACCTGTTTCGTGTGCTTAGCGTAAATAACGCGAATTATGTCAACTAGTGGTCGTTCAGTGGTCTAAATTCGACCGTAATTCATTAATTTTTCTATTGTTTTTTTTGCACTCTTCCATTCGTAAGAAAATCCATACTTTAAACACATACATCATACTTTAATATATGAAGTATATCTCTCCGCATATCCGCATAGTATATCTCTCCGTATATCTCCATCCGCGTGCAATGAGTTGTATAAATGGTAAAAACATTTTTTACTTATTAATAATATATAGATTATTAATAAGTAAACAATTTGGCTCGATGTCGGGGTAGCTACTTGTGGAGTCCATGGCGCGGGGCCATTTCCCATATCGGAATAAATATATGTGTATAGCCTATAAACATGTATCCCGAGTCGGGATAGCCCGCATTCCGCCTTCGACACGCGTGGTAACTTGATTTCCGTTTCTCCAGAAAACTTTGTGCTAATTTATCCCACAGCCCATATACATATGTCCCACTGGACATATGTATATGGACTGTGGGATAAATTAATATATAGAATACACATTCTTGGTCACGTAGGAATAAATCTTTTTCTATTGAATAGATAGGTAAACAGTTCACCTGTTTGTTAATAATGAACGGGAAAGGTAATAAAGAAAGGGGATACGAATTGGGCCTCCGGGGATCCCTGCACTCCGGTAATACAGTAAACTACAACCACTTAATTCCGATATTCTATGAGGATGTAGTACTTCTCCTCTTGAAATAATTGGTGCTACCACGGCTTTACCTGGCAGTGAAGCTGTACAGTACCTCTATACAGACCGGTACTGATTAGTCATAAGTATTGTAGTAAATGGAAAAACTACTTATTGGAAAGTCATCTTATAGACTGATACGCAAATAAAACTGTTTCACAACGTATTTAATGATTCATTCTATATTCACGAGGAAAGGAACACGAGTCAAAGGCAGCTGTTGGAAGGTACAGCTTGACCCAAAGCGACCTCGATGTCCGGCCGGCATCCTCTAATTCAATCATACTTCATAAATCTCTGTTGACCCTCGTTCCAGTAAGATAAGTGATGATTCTGGTGGTCTAAAATAGGTTACTTTATAAAATGCAATTAAGTTATATTTAAAAAATATACCTATAGTCTAAAAAAATTCCAAAAAGCTGTAATATAAGTAAAACACTTATATAAAAAAATTAAAAAACACTTTTCACTACATATTATTACAATTATGTTATAATTTAAAAAAAAATAGGCATAGAATTAATAATTTGATATGAAGATTTTTTGTAACAGTATTATTATTTTTTAGGAATGGAAGAGAGGAATTAAATCATAAGATTGTTATGACAATACATATCGCTTTCTTTATTTTAATTAAAAGTATAAAACATTAGTTTTTTGTACTTCCGGTTCGATGAATGAACGATTTCGAATGTTTTTTTTTCCTGTTATCGTTTAACGTGGACCAAACAAAATGAATGAAAACTTGCACACGACTATTACTATATTAGAGCAATAATGACTAATGATAAACGACAATTCCATGTATAATTATTTTATGGTTGGAAGTAATTTAATACGTTAGATGCACTTATTGGCGAGTGATTAACGCACTTGTCCATTTATATTTTGACTAATTTTTTTTTACTTTTATTGACTACTTTCATATTACTTTGGAATGAGATAGGTAGGGAAATTATTTTTTAAAAAATGATTATTAAAATATAAAATTGTTATGTAGTTAGAAAAAGTAAGCTTTGGTAATTGAATTAATATTACTAATAATATAAATAAATTATTTCAAATACCTATAAAATATAATTTGAACGGTTTTTATTTAAGATGGATAAAAGGAAAATTAAATTTATGCTATTTTTGTGGAAGACATTTCTGTTAAAAACATACAGAAAAACTAATAAGAATGTACTAGACACATTTTAACGCGTAAAAATGTATTATAAAAAGAAACATTATATTTTTTAAGACAACCGTTGAGTTTTAAAAAGTGAATTTAACGACTTTCACTGCTATTAGGGATATCGTTTGTGTTAACAAAAAACCTGTCCCCAACAGCACGCGTAGATTCACGACTCACCTACCGGTTTTTTATAAAAAAAAATAAACACCCTTCATTGTTCCATCAACTTCTCAGTGACTTGTGTATAAGGGGGTTTTTTAAACTTATCTCTAATACATAAATTGTCTTTATTTTTTTTTATTTAAGAATTAATTGCTTAAAGAAATAGTTTTTGTGTGTATACGCAAAAACAAACATTAGCGCCATCTGTCAAATAGTTGCACTAATTCGTAATCTTCCCGAAAATACAAAAAACAACTCTTCAAAGTTATATCGCAATTGAACGAATGGTTTAGTAAGACATACGAGGCAAATAAACATTTATTTTTATATATGTATGTATATAAATAAGAGATATTTGAATGGCAAAGATGCCCTTTGTCTTATATCGATAAAAACTGAGCGGTAGTCGGGACGAAGCGCAAATATTTTATAAATGCCAGCTGTATATCAACAGTAAATATTTTCCAGGTCAAATTATAGTGCAGCTTGTAAACAATGAGTCAACTTGTCAGGTATCGTAAATGAATTTCTGAAACATAATTTTATATTCTCGTACGAAACTGAACACGACCTACACGTGTCTGCTTATCGTGGACAAAAAATGTATCCTATGTTTAATTAGGAACCGATATCAGAATCGTGTCAAGTTCTGTAAATAAGATAAGTGTGTGTTTATTCGATGCGGTTGCTTCGTTTAGTGATGGGTTCGTTCGATCTCTGGCAAATGTGTTCTGATTTCACCTTTAAGTTATTAATTAATATATGAAGTGTGTTGGAATCCTTTGTGTTGGAAACGTTGGACAAAGTACTGCTCGTAAAAAATAAGAATAATTTGTACTTAATTAGATCTGTACCTGCTGTACTTGTCATACAAATTGTTGAAATTAATAATGATGATAAAAGTCGCGGCTAGAAGCCGGGTTAGAAGGAGAAAAAACTCTTTCTCTTCTTCTCTTTCTTTTTGCAATGTATTATTATTTCTCAAAGAAAAATAAAAATTAATATTTATTAAATATGCAGCATGCATATGTTGTCAATATTCGCTAGTCGGGGAGGCACTAAAAGTAAATAAATAATTATAAACTATTTCCATTATTTAGATTATTTAAGATCCCTCAGAAGTCACGAATATATTAAACGTAGCAGGTAAAGCGATCATGCGTTCAATTTATTCCTTTTTTTTAACAGCAAAGGGCGTAGGAAATTGGGAAGTTGGTTATCTGATGGTAAATACTCGCTTAAAACCATGGACAATTACTATTGCGTATTTAGTAAAGGCTAACAACTACTACCTGCTGCTCTGTGTCCGTGTTTAAATTAAAAGTGTTTATTTGTAAACTTCAAAAAGTATTCACAATCAATTCTTACAACCCTTTTTCTTCTTCATGCTGTTACTATTGTTCGATAAGAATTTGAATACATTAATTAATTTAAATACTTTTAATCGATTATATAATAATTAATCACGATTAACCTTTAACTTTTTTAACCTTTTACTTAAAATATTTTAAAAAATATTTGTTATAAATAATTCTATACTTCTACCAAGACAGAAAACAATCTTGAGAACTTTAGTGACTAACCATCACATTTAACGAAATGTAAAAGTTGCAGCTCATAACCATAATCGATTACTTTCACATTTTATCGACCATCGCACGAGTCACTAGTGTTGTGATCGACCATCTTTACCTCAACACATTGTATACCCGTACGTGAATATCGCCCTATTTTCGAGATGAACTATTTCCCACGCAGAATCGCCATTTTTTATCATCTTTTTTATAATTCATTATATTTTTCTCACAATAATTTACATACAACTGGCCAAAATTCCCCGTCTCGTTTATTACCTCATTAAAAAACGAGGTAAGCATTATCGTTTCTCACAAGTTACTTTAATCTCCAACGTTAGTGCCTTTACTTCTGATAAGTAAATGACCTCTTATCGCTACTTCAGCGACATCTAGTTTAAAGCACGGTTATTTTGGTAATACAGTTAGCCGTTGCGGTTGATTTATCCTTCAGTTCTACTTAGGTGTATATAGGGTTGTCATATTTCTCATATTTGTTGCGACAGTATTTATTCTTATTGCATTATTTTTTACCGCGAACTGACAATTTTTTTTCTACACCCCATATATGTCCCACTGCTGAGTACGGGCCTCTCCATTTCTGGAGGAACGGACATTTTAACCCACCACCCTTGTTCAGTGCGGATTGGCGGGGTTATCAGACTCTGAATAAATATCTGTAGGCCATACATATATTTATTCCGATGCAGGAATCGAATCCGCAACCATTGACTCCGTGAGCTGAGACAATTGGTCGTCAATACTTTATAGACGTACTGACAATATTCTATATATTTATATTTGTGCCACAATATAATTTTAACTAAGACTCCTGTCCATTAAGGTGGACAGTCAGAATATTTACACAGAAAACTAATATCGTGTGTTTACTTAAAGAAAAAACAAATTACAGAATAACTAGATAATAACTAATTATAGAAGAAAAACCCGCTGTCAGCAAAATCTCTTCAACATTAAACACAAACTACTACTTTTGCATAATGTTTCGCCTCAACATGAGGCATCTTCAGATAAATTAGACTACGGAAGGCTATCATTAAGTTTATGACGAGCCTAACTCTATTAATAATAGAAACTGTCCGTTAGTTGTATAACAGAGTTGGTGACTTACTGCGTACAACTACATCTATTAGAGAATTATCGGCCTTGAAAGCGAATAATGCGTAGCGCCAATACATTACTCGGCGACTGCTGATGCACGCAACAATGGGATATATATATAGTCACAATCAAAGTATTTACTACTGCATTTCTATGATGGGGAAGATTGTAAAGAAAAAGTGACATTATACGGCAGGAGAGCGGGTATTTTTTGTGTTTATCATAAATGGGCCCCATCATTAGGGTGACCACACTTTCAAAAAACAACGTCTGAGTAATATTTTAAAGAAGGGTAAATGGTAAGAATCAGGTTTCAAATCTCCTTCCTTTTGTGTATTCTTTCTCTCGCGTCCAATAATCCTGTGTTTTTTTAAAGCAGAAAATTCGTTTGCATCGTATACTACACGTGCACATCACTCTCCTACATACATTTATTTATGTATCAAAGACACCGACATAATGGATGCAAAAAGCGAACCGTAAGCGAGTAAACCGCAAAATAGAAACTTACCAGAGCCAAAAAAACTTCTGAGTTTTGAAAAAATATATCTCATCATTTAAAAACAGTCAGTTTGTTAGTTGTAGAGCTGTGAGACTCAGACGTAGTATTTTTTCTGTACTGAATATGCAGTAAAAACATGTGACATATCATTCGCTTTATTATATATATATATATATATATATATATATATATATATATATATATATATATATATATATATATATATATATATATATATATATATATATATATATATATCCCTTCTCGGTTCTGCCACACACACACACACATATATGTTTGTGTCGGAGAAACGAGAGCGGAGTGGAAACCGCATCTTGGCAAACGTAGTGTTGCCAAGATGCAGCTGGTTCAATCTTCGGCTTGAAGCCGTGGCGTGTTTTGGAGAGGCCTATATACAGCAGTGAAATAACACTGGCTTTTTATAATAATAATGATGATAGCCCCTTTTATTATTCAGAAGCAGCTGGTGCGCGCTTCTTGCATGTGAAAAAGACAGTTAAGTTAGAGATGTGTGTGTATGCAAGTTCTCACATCCCTGTATTACTAACAAACTTTATTGCATGTTCATTCAAAATTGTCTATCAGCACAATCAGTTTGTTTGTATGTTTGTGTAATGCAATGAATAACCTTCATATAATGACCCAGTTTTAGAGACGGTTAGTCATAATTAATGAATTTACTTACACTGAATATATTTCTTTATAGATGTTAAGCGACAGTAGTTCAGTTGGTACAGATCGGGTTTCTATTCTGAGATCTTCGGTTTGATTTAGCGACATAACATGGCGATAGTGACAGTCGACAGAGGCAGGCGATAGAGACAAGTGTCGCTCGGCAACAGCGACTCTACTGATTATTATTATTCTATACATGACTTCATACGCAACTCACGCTGCGACTTATCGTGATCTGCGAGTTCATTATCAGTGGTTCGACTTTCGGCCCAGTAATTCGAAATTCGAATGCTGCTGCAAATGCCCACTGCATTCGCATCAATAAGGTATTCAAATGTGCAGGTGTTAGGGCACAGTGAGCAGTTGAGTAAATGCTCGATAGATCATTCGACCTCTATCACATCCTGCATCCATCCATTGCGGTGCAATATAGCTTCATTTACTCATGCTATGTCGCCAACGACCCACCTATCTACGGAGTCTATTAAGACATCAGTTAGGCAATTGCAGATCGTAGCCAGGTGGAAGGTTCTTTTACAGACATACGAAGTTGAGGGGGGGAGGGCAGGGATATTTCATTTTCCACCTCACAACTCACTCTTCAACTGTGCTTTTTTCTGAAGCCTGTATGCACGCACAAAATAATAAGTAGTATCTTTACCGCCTGGCGACACCTGTCTTTGTCGACTGTCGCTGTATGCGGAATATCACCTTTAACAAAACTACATTTTTCTAGAACAAACGTTATACAAAAACATGTAAAAGTTGCAGTTGTGGTAGTGTCCGAGGTATAGGTAAGATTAAGATCTCTTCTTTGATATGTATGGGAAAGTTAGAATGAAAAAAACAACGGTGATGGTAATCAAAAACTAAGGGCATTCAAAAAGGCTGTGAAACTATTTCCAAACTTGCAACAAAACTTTATTGAAGTTTAAAATCCGCTGCTAAAATAAATATTTAGTTATGTATTTGTATTTTTGTGTTTGCTTTGTGTAAACGAGACATAATAAAAGCGATATCGTAATGGGCACACGTAAACCATACGTTGGTGATTCAATACAGAAGGAGTATTGCACAAAGTGAGTCAACGTAAGCGATAACTTGTTGAGAAACCGCGGTTCAATTTGCGGTCTTTTTCAAACACTGATCAGGTTATAATCTCATATAGTTCAAACTCATCCCTACATTTGGAAATGCTATTGTAGATTCATCTCGCACAGGTTATGTTTCTTAACTAGCTAATTAAATAACTTTGCTAGTTGTACGACTGGAGTTAGAAATATTGAAATAAAATTATATATAAACTTAATATGAATTTTTTGGAATAATTCCCGCTGCTGAATTCCACAACTACACAACTCGCCGTAAAGAAAAGTTTCATCCCCACCATCTGGATGAGTGGCGATCTACTACGGTGCGCCCATAGACAACCGCGACTCCTGCGGTGTCGCGGTTGTCTATGGGCGGCCTCGATTGCTTTCCATCAGGCGACACGCGTACTCGTTTACCCTTCTATCCCATAAAAAAAAGCGATACTCCGCATGTACAGATAAATTTTCTAGCGTTACTACTTTATTGTTAACTGTACATTTATCAAGAAATTCATTATTTGTTTATAAGTTATATGTATTGTGGGAATATATGTAGTACACATATATGTTGTTATCAATATCGAAAATATTTCAATGACCTGATTAATCGTGTTTGAAATATAGTAAATTGTAGTTACAAATCGATTTAAATTTATCAATTTAGCGCACATTATTGATATATTTATTTATATTGCTTTGTACACATACATTTACTATTATTATAATTATTTTAACATTTTAAAAGAAAACCACAGAGTTTCTCACAGTCTAATGACTGTGTAAATATTTTATTAAACCCCATGGTGACACAGGCGAGTGGGGTTTTAAGGGATAGGTAGTCAAACAAGAAAGCGGTCATATAATGTTAAGTATTCACTACATCCCATTTTTTAATAAAAATTTAGTAATCTAAAGGCATTGTGAATGCATTGTCTTCTAGCGGAAGAATGAGAGTAACGGGATGGGGAAAAAAGATTTAATGGAAAGAGGAGCAATGGAAGATAAAACGAGCCAAGTCTCCAAATCTCTAAATTCACCATTCAAAACTTATATTTTTTATGGGATAGGACGGCAAACGAGCAGGCGTGTCACCTGATGGAAAGCAATCAACGCCGCCCATAGAATTCCGCAGCGCCATAAGCAGTGCGGAAGTGTTGCCGACTTTTAAGGAAAGTGTCATTATTGGAGGGGGGAGGGTGTTGGGCCTCCGGAACTCGGCCGCTCACCGTACAAAGCGGGGTAGGTAAGCTTCCACTCAAACGCCGGTTTTCCGCAGGAGCGTGGTACTTCCCCGGCCAAACCGGCCCATTCATGCTACAGACAAATATTATGCCAAAGTATGTCTTGACAAAGTATTCGTTTGCAGCTTGGCTCTATCACACCCAAACACAAAACAGTGGTGTAACTGGATGCTAATGTTCTCTGAAGGTGGGTGTCTTTTCTCCACACCTGTCCAATATGGAAACAAATTGGCAGAACCCTATTAGTTTAAGTAACTTAGGATTTTCATGTTAGTTATTATTTTCTATTCTCGGAGCGCCGCATTAATTACAATTTCCCTTGACACGCATTTCCAACGACGACCTAACAAAGGATTACTCAATATTCGTCCGCCATTGTTTAGGGCATAGCTTTGAAACCTTTTAAATACCATCGATAACTTTAGTGTCTGTTGTGTTTGAATTTTTAACATTAGCTATTTTCAATTTGTTTGTAGCTAATAGGATTTGAAAATTGTGTGAAACACACACACACACACACACACTATATATATATATATATATATATATATATATATATATATATATATATATATATATATATATATATATATATATATATATATATATATATTGTATGGTCATTTGATGGAGTGAAGTGTTTGAGTTACAATAATAAATAAACAACTATAAAGTATGAAGTATAAATATGTAATATTATCAGTTTTTATATATTTATATGTATATGTATATCTTGTTCAAATTTTCAATCATTATTAAAATACTTTTTATTCGTCCACTCAAGTTCAAATATTTTTTTCTAATGTTTAGTGGATGACACTTGATGTTAATACAGTTTTTTTTTCAATATTAATTCATTAATTACATTTAAGTAATAAAAGGAATTGACTAAACAGTAGAAAAAAATTATATTGTTTTTTGCTCAGGTTTAACACAATCTGCTTAAAGGGATATGTTTTCGTTTATTAATTGTATATTTTGTCGTATTATATTTGCAAAAAATCTTTTACCGTCCTATACTACAATACGTTTGCCAAGACTTGTTTTCCACTACACGCACTTCGCACGCAAGCAATAGACGACTACTTCAACGATTGTCTTTTTTGTATAGCATATAGCATTCATGCGCTTTATAGGATATACACGCAGTGGTGTGACATTGTGAATCTTCTTGATTTCGAACGGCCTTCTTTAAAACTAATTAATTTTCCCTTATTTTACTTTCTGCTCCCTTTACTTCCCCTCTAGTGGTGCAAATCTCCATGGGCGACGCTGGTGTATTGACCATCAGGTCGAGGCTAAAGAGCAAGCGGATAGCTTGCTCTTTAGCCTATCTGTTCCATAAAAACAATCATCGTAGACTTTGATAATGTCTATCTAGATTTTTTAATCATATATTTATGAATGAATAATGAACAGTGTTACGAAACTCCCCGACCATTCTTTCAACTTGATTCATAAGATAGGACATGATTCACGCCTTATCAGTTGTTTGCGTTGTCGTCCAATATCTTACTAATTGACGGTGTATTCTTACTTCCTGTTTTATATTCCTGTTTTATTGACTCTTATCCGTCACATTTCATTCAACGAAGCGATTTGTAACATGATGCATTCGTTATCTATTTGATTTTATAATAAAGTGTAATTTAATTTTAATATACGAAGGTGATACAATATATCTCGGTTCCAAGAACAAAAATCGAAATTATAAGGCAATGAGAAGAAGGATGCCTGAATAGATAGATGATTGTGGAGGAAGTAAGGAAAGTGTGCCGGGATCGTAGCGGATGGAGATCTGTGGTTTCTGCCTACCCCTACGGGAAACAGGCGTGACAATATGTGTGTATGTATAGACGTGCAGCATTAATACAAAATTAAATGTAAACTAATTTCAAAAGAGAAGAAGTAGGAAAAAGAGCAAGCGTGTCACCTGAAGATTAACGATCACCGCCGTCTATGGCCATTTGCAACACTGAGCGTACTGCAGATACATTGCCTACATTATGTTTGAGAAAGATTTAATTTGAGTGGAAGAAGATAACTAAGGAAGGAGGAAAGGCGTTGGGACCCCTAGTTCTCTGCATTCACAGCTACACCTAGCTATTAATAATATTCGGTGAGGTCGTGGTACTTTTCAGGTAGAGTTAGCCCATATATATAATAGATACATCACTCTACTTCTGCCTGTGTCAACTTTATTTTGCATTCATTTTAATATATTCTATGTATGTTTTATATACATATGTCTTCTTTTTTATGATGTTCTTTACCAAAGACCAGAAAAATAATTTCAATTTTTCTGTATATTTATTAATATGTGAAAAAATTCCTTTGTATCCCTTTTAAATCACATTGTGCGTTCGACGGAGATGTTTTATTTTACTTTGCTAAGCCTAGTAAAATTTCTAACTATCCATAAAAAATATGGTCAAATATCGACCTACTACGTTACCGCTAGAATAATTTATTTCCCTAAAAAATATTATAAGATTTTGTATTAAATATGGCAATATTTAGGTAATTATAATAATTCAGGACTTTTCCCACTGAATTACACAAGTAACGTTATTTTTTATTATTTTCTTATATAATCTTATGTTATTATCAGTTTAACTGTGATGGCGTATTGTATAATATAGTTCGCTTAAGATGTATAAGAAGAGTGTAGAAAAAAAATACGTGTATCGTGCCTTTTTAAGTTGACTGCATAAGTCCATAGAAGGTTTTAGTAGAATAGCAGTTTTTTATGAAGACGTAATGTGACAAGCTGACTATATAAAGTTATGAGTAGGGCACAAAAGCCGTAAATCCATTCAAAACAAAATATAATAATTCTCCTATTTTATTCAATGTGTCACCTGCATACCACACTCGATAACAATAAAACGCCTGTGCCGCTCGAAGCCGTTGCTTATCTAGGTTGTCTGCTACCGGCCGGCGAAGTGCACAGATTCTTGCGTAATGGTGAGCTGTCGTGCCCGGCGGCTGGCGATTCTCTCTTACTTTCTTGTTTAATGCTTGTATTAAATATGAAAGTAAATCTATAATATATCGACAACAGAAAACGTATTTGCTCTAAGTAGAAAATAACGTATATTGGTTTTATACACCATTTGAATCAGAAAAACTGCGTTGAATGCTCTATTTTTAAAAAAAAATAATTTGTTAAAATTAAAAATTAAAAGATTTTTTTACAAAATGACTAAGACTATTCGACGCAGATTTTTTTATTTTGTCGTCCTTATTTACATATTCTGTCGCCGATATGTGTATATATCATACTGTATATTATATAAGACGGATTCGTACAACACTTTACATAAGCACTAATATGGCATCCCTTATTAATATAATAATCCTTATTAATATATTAAAGACTAAATTACTAGCATGGTTTTATTAGTATAATTGTTAATTCTAACAAATAACTACCCTAGTTGTCCGATTAAATAAATAAAAGAAAATCAAATTATTCTGTATATTTTATAATATCCCCGACCTATGTACATTAAAAGATACGAACGAAAAGTTTTTTAATTTTTTTCCCCCTAGCCCCTATATGTACATATGTCCTACGGTAGAACGCGGGGCCTCCCAATTCCTATAGGGATGGACAACAACTCATCACTGTTTTCCAAGGTGCTTTTGCGAGATAACGAAATCATTTTGTATACTGCTTTGTTTGGAAGCCTTGAAAAATGATTTTTAAGGCTTCCAAACAAACTGACTGTTTTTTTGTTCAATTAATCTATTATCTACGTTAAAGTTTATCAATTTGAGTTGTAAATTATTTATTAAGAAATTATGAATTAAAATTGTTTATTAAAACGTACTGATTCAAAACAATTCAACAATTACAGCGAAAGGCAAAATAAATGCACGGCAAAACTTCTTTTAAAGATGTAATAATGTATCTGTTATGTATTAAAAAAGATATTAAATAAAAATAAAATACCTTTGTATTTAAAAATATATTATGTGTATTTAATAATATATTTTAAAATAAAATAAAAATTATGAAACTTGGTAAGAAGCTTTACAACAAAATTATGGCATACGTAAATTTAATACTCGAATAAAAATGTAAAGAAAGTCAAGCTTGTTCCAGTATCGAACGACACAAATATGTGATTTAAATCACCCACCTTATAAAAAAAGATTATGTGACTATACTTGTATCTACATAATTAAGTCTACATCCGTGAAATAACTTACCAAGTAATATTAATAATAAATTAGATTATAGTTGTTAAAGTTATATAATATTTTAATCGATATTGTTAATAAAGTGAAAAAAATGGACGACATGAAATTTAGAACAAAATAGAACGATAGACCTTGATTCTTAATCAATCCAACCTTGCTTTTAACGTCTGGGAATAGTTCCAGCACGTTAAGATGTCTATCTCTCCCGATAATTACTAGGGCTGCAATTTTTTACAACAAATTGTTACTGATTGCTTTATATTAGGTGTTTTTTTTAATTTAAGTTGTTAGCATTTTTTAACACATACATAATAATAATAAACATTAAATATTTATTGTATAATACGATCATAAAAATGTGAAAGGTTTTCAAACTAAGGTGAAAACATCAAAATTAAAAAAATATTTATGTACAAAGTAAACGATCAATAAAAATACAAAAGGTGACGAAATTATGATTGAAACTTTAACATCTACTAGTGGTAGAGCCACGCTGCAGACGAATACTTTGTCAAGAATGACATAATATTTGTCTGTAGCATGAATGGGCCGGCTCGCCCGGAGAAGAGTACCACACTCCTGCAGAAAACCGGCGTCTGAGTGGTAGCTTAGCTACCGCTCTTCGTACAGCGAGCGGCTGAATTCCGGGGGCCCAACACCCTCCCTCTTGTAATTTACTCAATTTTGATGATAAATAAAAAACTTAAACGAAACAACGCCTTATCATATTACTTTAAATGACATAAAAAATTGGAGAATTCGAGCATGGACAACCACAGAAACCTCTAATTGATGTTATCACTAAAGTCTACTCCCACGGTCCAGAGGGCAACCCTAGAAACCGTGAAGCGAGACATCAATAGCATGCCGCGTGACGAGATCGTGCAGATATCTTCAGACATTGAACCCAGAATACCCTGGAAATCATACTTAGCATGGTAGCAGAAATTATATTGGGCCTGTCTGCATGTAAGAGTGTCTAATGATCCTCATTGAAAAACAAAGGTCGCTTCAAGAAATAAACTGAAACGTGATCTTAGTCATCATTTCGCTTTCATTGAAAACCTGCATTTTATAAGGCTATAATTAACCTTTTAGCACCAAATACCGTATATTCCCGTAAGTATGTATTTTTTTACAAGTATATATTACCAAATTTATATTTTTAATTTAGTACAATATTCTTGTAGAAACGCTGATTACCGTACTTTTTCGGTAAATGTATGCTATAACGACGAAAACCGTACGATTCCGTAAACCTCGAAAACTGCCCGTCTTAATACGAAAATAGCACGTCGCGAAAGGGTTAAAGATATATAATATTTATTGAGGATATAAAAATAAAAACCAATTGACTTAATTCAAAGTTGAATTAAAAGTCCACAATAAATCACACTATTATTTCTATATTTCATCCCCATCATCTAGACGAATGGTGATCGAGTACGGTAAGTTTCTTCAGGGAATTCATTCCACGCACTACCACTCTATCCAGCTACCTTGAGCGGTATTTTCAAACCGATACGACATTGGTATCTTCAAAAAAACAAGCCTACACATATCTCAAAGGTCTGCAACGCATTTGTAATGCCTTTGGTATTGCAGATTTCAATGGGCGGCGTTAATTGGTTTCCATCAGGCGACACGCTTACTCGTTTGCCTGCCTATCCCATAGAAAATGATTATTAATTTTGAATTTGCAAGTAATTGTAGACCGTACATTGCTCCATTTATCAGATTTTGGGTGATCACAGTTCTTGACGAGCTTCAAGCACAAAAATTGACAAGAATCCTCACAAGACCGTGAGCAGGAGCGTATTCTCGTATCGAAGACAGAATATGCTTTAGGTCGTTAATATATGGATTTAAATGTTATTGTCATAATTTTTATTACATACATAATCAATTGAACACAAGATTATTTAAAAAAAGACTATATGAATGGCTAATTGATGGCAATATTTATAATACTAAGGACTTTTTTGCTTTAAAAGTTGGATCGAATGTGTGTAATAGATAAATCATTTATAATTTTAATGACAATGTAACAGTTTATTAATAATTTAATGCTTTGTAATCATAAGCGACTTATGTATTTAGATCTCTATGTATGTAATAATTGATGAAATTTGTACGCCATAAGTGTCAATGTGATGGAGCTTTTAAACGTCTTTTTTCATCTTGTTATTATAATAAAGAAATAATTATTATTATTATTATCAATATCTCCAAAATTTATTTGCGTGAAAAGAGTATATAAATTTTTGCGAATTCGATTTCCTAGTTACGAAAGCTTTATGAATATCGCAATCTACAGTATCTTTGGTATAAAATAAATTTCATGGCTGTTATAAATGTTGTCCAATGGTTTAAGATTTTGATGGAAAACTTACTTTCTAATCGTGTTTACCGAGCACGATTAGACGAGACAGTGTCACGAACAAAAACGAGATGAATACTTCTTCACTAACAATAGACATGTATTGTATGTATTATATATGTACCGTAAAAACTAGTGCAACTCACCTATTTCTCACTCTGATGGAAGACTAATAATATACACCTATATGCTTACACTTACACTTGTATAACGTTTCTTATTTATTTTTCAATTTAATTTACATATCATAAACGAAAATTAATTTTTTGAATAGTGGTAGAGCCACGCTGCAGACGAATACTTTGAATGATGAATGGGCCGGCTCGTCCTGGGGAAGTACCACACTCCCGTAGAAAACCGACGTCTGAGTCGTAGCTTAACTACCGCGCTGCCGAGTTCCGGAGGCCCAACACCCTCCCCCTCCCTCTACAACTCCCATTCCCACTCTCATAATGACACTTTCCTTAAACAACACTTCGGTCGGCAACGCTTTCCTACTGCCTATGGCGCTGCGGAAGTCTATGGGCGGCGTTAATTGTTTTCAATCAGGTGACACGCCTGTTCGTTTGCCTTCAGATCCCAAAAAAGAATGAGGCGTTTAAAATGCGGAAGATTCGTATTGTAGTCACGAGTATTCTTTTTTTATAAAAAAGGTAACGTATCGCCTAATCATCACCGCCGAAAGACGTTTGCAATACCTATGCATTGAAAGATACGAATAAATGAAGAAAAATGGCGAATCTACGGAAAAGGAAATATTACGATGTTATAAATGATTTAATTTTATGTATATGTATCGATAAATGTCATCATCATTATCAACAGTCTACGACAGTCCATTGCTGGACATAGGACTCCCCCACGAAGCGCCATCTAGCTCGATCTTCGGCTTCACGCATCCAGTCACACACTACGTTTGCCAAGACGTAATTTCCACTCCAGCACTCGTCTGCTCCGGCGGTCCATTGCCAAATCAGTTTAGTAATTCGAAAAACATATGTCGGTGACTTTGGTATTATATTTGATGTATATATTGCGATGTAAATTATGATCGTATCCTTAGTATCGTAATGTCAAAAATGCAACCCACTTTCAAGAGTGCAGATTTCAACATTTGCACGAACGTTATTCAGCTTGCAGACGAATGCTATTGCGAAACAGTTCACGTTGTACGTACCGTTAAACCTTGTGTCTGAACATGATTGTAAATATATTTTGATATTATAATAATAAGAGGTATGTATCGCAGTACATAGACTGCCTGCAATTTGAGTCTTACTACGTAGTGAGAGTTGATTTGTAGTCGTAATCTGTGTATCAATAGGAAATTTTGTCGCATAATATGTGCGCCAGTAATTGTGATTAATGGAGTCAGACGTTACTTTGCGGAAATCCATTACTATATGAATAGTTACAACTTTTACTTAGCTAAGATACGCGACAAGCAAACAAGAACAGAAAAATAATGTGTTTTTATACTGCAAGAAGAGATTTAGTCACTTAAAGGTTGTCTTAGGTAGAGTCTATTATACCTGATGATGCCTCGTGTTGAGGCGAAACACGTGTTGTGTCCAAGGTGGAAAAGTGGTAATGTGTGTTTGGTGTTGTTAATAGTAGTTGGGAGGTGGAAAGTTGCTGACGGTCGTTTTCCGGTAAGAAGATAGAATGAAAATTCTTTTTCTTACAATTATTTTCAATAGATGGCATTCGTGACGGCTTTATCGTCTTAACGGACGTGTTGTAACACGAAACTATCGTTTCTTTTGTGCGATTTTGAAAATACCATAAGGTGTTGCATACGTAAGTACTAATATACCAGGAGACAATAAGCCTACCAGGAGATATTATTTTTGTTAATTTGATTTAATATATTGTAGGTGAACGTTTCACTAGGTCATCTAATTATTTATATAAAAACACCATAATAATATTATTATTTGGATTGGTAATCCTTAGTGGCGGGATAAACCAAGCCAACGAAGGATTTAGGCATCCAAGAAATGGACCATTCTTGTGATCCTAACTGTGCACAATATGGTTGCTTTTTGAATTTTACCTACATACCTAAATCTAACTTGGACAGATGGGTCTATGAGTCCATTCATAGAAACTTCTATGGGGAGATCCCATGCGCGAGATCAATTTATTTTGTCTTTTTATTTCCGCTTTTATGACATTCTCATCATGTGTAACACTAATATCCACCATCGTTGTCTCGCCTCTATTTCGATCCACTATCACTATATCATGCTTACAACAATATGCATATCCGTGATAATGGATTGTATCTTGTATAATGTAGCACAACTATATTGGAGAACTGACTTTTAATCGTAGATATTTATAATAATGTATTAATTTTATTATCATCAGCATCATCTATTTGAATCAGTAAACTGTTACAAGATAAAGGCCCCGCTAAAAGCCAGTCTATCGACATGTGCTTGTTATTCGCAAGGAATAAACATAGAGGACAATGCCCATTGTTACGCTCCTTCATTGACATGCTGAATCCGGTCACGTGAATCGTGACTTATACAGTTTATAATGCAAGGTGCTTGCATCAAGTGTGGATAACATTATACACTTTTTTTCAATTGGATAGAAAGGCAAATGACAAGCGTGTCTGGTGGATAGCAATCAATGCCGTCCATCATCATTGCAATTTCGGAACCGTTGTCGGCGTTTAAAAAATGTGTAAAATACTTGAAGGTAACTGGTACGCGTGTGTGCGTGTGTTTTAGTGCGAGTGCGTGCGTGCTTGCGTATGTGTGTGTGTGTGTGTGTGTGTGTGTAGGTGTTAGTGCGCATACGTGTGTGTATAATGGCCTTCAGTTATTTATTTCGAGTCTAAGCACCTCGCCCCATCGTGGTGGGTTAGTTTTTGTTCGTCTGGAAATAGAGAGATCCCGTGCTCAGCAGCTGGACATATGTATATATATATGGGCTGTGACAAAAAATATTTTTAACTGACATTTTTTTTACATATATCCCACTGATAGGCACGGGCCAGGTGTTATAGAACTTTGTGATAACCTAAACGGCGTAGTCTCGATATTTTCACTTTTTGAGCGAGGATCATGATATGGTGTGTCATTTGGGTGTTTGTAATGGCATCTTTACTGTAGAAAATCCTAGAAATAGCAAATTGGTATATACTCCTATATACTGGATACTATAAGGCTCTTTTGTAAACATTGCAACGACGCCATTTTTGTAGTCAAGCAGTAAAACCAGTTATAGTTGACGATCAAGGTTCCGACATTTACAATTCATAAATATAAATGTGTATACGATACGGTCTGTATAAAATAATCGATAATTATAATTAATTTTTTTAAATGTTACATCTGCCATTTTATATTTATGTAAAGGAGAATCTTCTTTATGATTTTACGTAGACGATAACTAAGAAACGTTTTAAATCAAATCTGTGGTTAATTTTTTTTAAAAAATATAACGCTTTCTTTTTGATATTGAACATTCTCAATGAACAATTTTAATTTTTATAATAGAAGAAATATATCGCTTTAGTTATTCATAGGCGGCTACGAATAAGCAGATGTTGATCTACAATAATTCATTACAAACAAAAGTAAAAGTTTAGTAATCCATTAAAATGGTTTTACGTCAAACTAGGTTTAAATCATTAGAACTATTGTTTAAACAAATGGACATCTGATACTGTTCACGAACAACAGGTGGGACCCCGGTAAATGCGTTTTTGCGGTGTGTGGGATCGAGCCTCGGGGATATCAACTAAGCCAATATAGCTAAGATAATCAACGAGCCAATTTAAATTTTAAAATGTTTTGGCGGCCCGCACATAAAGTAACACTTATTAATAATTTGTTTCGGTTTAGTATGTACTACCATTTTATTGTAATTAATTTTATAACATTATATTGATGGGAGGAAGTCGATAAAATAAATTCAATTTTAGAAATGCTTGGCGGACCGCATAAACATGTTTAACGGCCCGCAAGCGGCCCGCGGGCTCATTGCTCATCCCTGGACTACATTCATAGTACAAAATTGAATAGACATAGCGATAAAAACACAATAGACCGTTCATGTTCCCAAAGCACGACCACACTGAACAAAGCGTTTCAAACATTTCGTGCGGCGCTTCCATATTGGTACGGGACTAGACGTTTCGCTCTGCTTGTGCTAGTTAAAAGAATAAAAAAATACAAATATAAAATACAACACGATACAATTGCATCGTACTCTAAAACAAAAGGTTCCGTAAATATATATCAAGTGGCTCTTTTTTACACTATTTTATTTAATCCATCATTTCTAGACAACTCACATTTGTCGTGTTTCAGAACATCGGAAAATTTAAAATGAAAAAATGAAAACCAAAATATATACAATAGATAGATAGATATATTTTTTATTGTACACCAAAACCAAAGTAAGACAGTAATTGATTATATACAAAGATCGGTCTTATCGCTAAGAGCGATTTCTTTCAGTCAACCGTCGGATGGACTCAATGTTAAAATATGAATATAAATAATTGTATTTTGATGTAATTTTGTTTTTGGTGAACAATAAAGAATATATCTATCTATCTATCTATCTATTGTAAATTAGAATATAAAAGTGTTTTGCGGGGACGTAGATTTTTTTCCGCACAAATATTTCTAAATTAATAGTGTTTAAACATATTTCTGTTCAAATCACACCTCAATGTTCATTACGCACATTATGACCCCATAACAAAATGTTTAACGGACATTGAAATATCAAACAATGAAGCTATTCAGCGGATGTTACTACAGCGCCGCATCCGCTGTAATTGTTTTTCAGCGGATGGAGTGCAGTGCTGCGGGAATTTGCTACATTCAGCCAAAGAGAAGAGATAGTGATCTGGACGTTATAGACCAGATTGAAAATCTTTCGACTAGTTTACAGAATAAAATAAGAAAGATTTTTTACATAAATAAATAATACATTTTTAATTTTGTTTTAAGTTTCAATTGCAACAATTTTGAAGTACGGTGGAATGACGTAATAAACCAGATTGAAAATTTGCCGACTAGTTTATTGAATAATCTAGAATAAAGGAATTTATACATTGACATCACTTACATTTTAAATTTTTAAGTTTAAATTTTGAAGTATGATGGACTGAACGTCAGACCAGATTGAAAATTTTAGTGTTGAGTTATTTACAAAATAATATAGAATGAAGGGTTCTTTACATTCACATCAAATAAATTTTATAATTCTTGTAATTTTTTTAAGTTGACATTACTAAGTACGATGGCAAACTGGCATTCCCAACAGATTTTGTAACGTTATAGCGTCGACTTCCGGCGAACACAGAATATGTGATTCCTACCGTGACTCGCTTGGAATTTTAAATAAACTTCTTTGAGTACCGAAGCTAACACTTTGACTACCTGTAATGATGCGAACAGCAATATAATACAGATATACGTTTCGTGTTCTGGTCTTTTTTTATATATCATACCAGTATAAAAAGTAGTCTTTATTTTTCAATTCCTACTATTTGTTCACACTCTCCCTATATATATTTATATATCTTGTTTAAATTTTTAATCGTTAATAAAATACTTTTTATTCATCCACTCTAGTTCAAATACATGTTTTTAAACTTGTAGTGGATGACACTTGATGTTCATACAGTTTTTTTCGAATGTTAATTCATTAATTAAATTTAATTAATTGATGCTAGTTTATTTTTTCTCCCATATAATGGGAGAAAAAAAAATATATATATATGTCATATTCGGTGACAATCATGCCGGTGTTCGAACCTCAAAATTTAAATAAAATGTGACCTACCTTATACATACATACATATATATATATATATATATATATATATATATATATATATATATATATATATATATATGTATGTATGTATATATATATATATATATATATATATATATATATATATATATAATGGTTTTTCGACATTGCAACCACTAACAGCAGAATATAATAGAAGACATTAACTCGTAATAAATCAAACAACTATGTGATTTGCGATTACACACGGTTTGCGTCGGAACATCATGACTTTCATTGTACTGAATGAACGTTTATACTGGTTTTGTACACGTACTTATATAACCATACACTGGTTAATGACGTTATTAAAGAAACAAGTAAATAAAAATATGTAATTTATTTATTTATTTTTATTTATATATTCACGCCTAACCACACCTCCCGCAGGGTTTGGCAGAGACCACAGAGCTCCATCCTACCCAGAGGCATACCCTCCCCGCTTCCTCCACGCTCATCCATTTTTCCTCTCACATTCATCGCAGCGAAACGGCTCTTCATTAATCGTTTCTCGCCCTCCTGGGAATCAGGACGTGACGGGTCTCTCTGACTCATCGATAGTGTACGGCATCCTTTCCATGTCCTAAACAACAGAAAAACATTATTAGTTTATAAAAGACAATCATCAGAGCAATCACACGAGGAAAACACAGTCCGCTGATCAACACACATAGTCTCTAACCCGTTGACCTCTCTGACTCACCGATAGCCGATAGTGCACGGCGTCCTTGCCACGTCCTAGTCAACCGAATGCCTGCTTGCTTTTTGTCATATTACCAACCGAGCGGAAAGTAACGGAAACGTGGCACGTTGCAGAAACGGCACTATGTAGAACGAATCTTTGAACCTTCTTTTTAATTTAAGGACCATATACAAGAGATACAAGAAACACTTCACTCTATTTAATTATAACTACATGTTACAATGAAAACTTAATCAAGGATTTTAAGAAGAAAATTTTCTTCACGTAGAACTCCGATATCAACCAAAAACTTCCGGTTCCAAAATTTAATAAAAGTAATAATTTACATAGTAATTTTAAGAACTTCAAAATCGAACAAATGTCTCCCAGATTTTAAAATATAATATAACTAAATTAAATGGGATTTTTATATGAATTTATTTTATAAAGTATACAAAACACAATTGTTTTATTTCATCAAATAAGTTTTATAAATTATAATTTGACGAAATAAAACATTTTTTAGATTACTCCGGTTCTAAAATTTAATAAAAGAAATAATTTATATAGTAAAATTAAATGTAAGAACTTTAAAATCAAGCAAATTTCTCCCAGATTTTAAAATATTATTTAACTATATTAAATGGGATTGGACTTAAACTATATTGGATGGGATTTTACATAAATTTATTTTAATGCATTATACAATATTACAATTGTTGTTGTAGTACAATTGTATGAAGATGTTTCGTCAAATAATTTTAGCATTTTTTAGATTACTCCTATGTCAAAAGATTCCAGATATTTGCGCATCCCATGACTCTAAGAGTTCTTAGTCTCATGAAGTAGTACAGAGATCACTAGTTGTTAAAACGTATTAAAATTTATACAAGAATCGTCGTCATATTTACATTTTGTAACGTAGCGAAGCGTCAATACTTTGATTATGAACTGATCACTTGACTTTGACTTGGAAACACAGTTAAATTAACCTGTAACCGCTGAGAACTAGTGTATCGCGAGCATTGGAACGTAAATGTGTTAAACGGTGTAATGTTAAGAAACACTATACAATGAACATAAATAAATTACATCCATGAGAACTATATGGTGTCCAGTGGCAGAAATAGGTTATAGATCGAATAATCAGTAAATGCATGATTACTGATTATTTTGACCCAATATTGAGAAGACATTCTGCCTTCACTTCACGTACAAAGTTTCAACAAGATAGCGCCACGCCTCCCGACCATAGACCTTTTTCGAAATTTCTTCTCTGACAAAGTAATAAGCCATTTCGGTGACATCCCTTAACCACCCAGGTCGCCGAATCGCGAATACACTAAACCATTATAGAAAAAAATATCATACGTAGATACTATAATATAAAAGCACAAGCATTAATGGACAAATGAACATAAACGTATTTATAAATATATAATATTTGAACATGCAATACACAAAGTTATATCTGTTCTTACGAGCAAGGAATCCCGATTTCATTTCATTCAATGTTAGTGCGTTAAACTGAATATAATAACTTCATACACTTAATATTTTCAAAACTGAGCTTAAGTTATGTAGATTTAAAATTCAATATTGTTTAGTGCATAGAACTGTTATTCGACTTAAAACTTTAAGATGTTTCATATCATCTTTTACATATCGTAATCATTTATAGCTTCATATACTCGTATTTATAACTTCATATATACTATACTATAAATTATCCGAAGTTCGAAATCTATGTGACGACAATATCCAAATTTAAATAAAAAAGTAGACCTCAATGCTCTAGTTATTCAAGCAAGCAAGGTGAAAACCAGTTCAACGATTTCTTTACTTCTAAATATTCGATACGCATTTTAACGCAGTAGTTAATGAAGTGAAAAACTCAAAGATTTTTAGATAATTTAAAGAAAAAAATCCATTTACGTGACATAATATTGTCATAAAAAACATTTTTAACTGTTGTTTTATTTATTTAAACTTTATGCACAATTTGACTTAATGCCATTGGGCACTCTCTACCAGTCAACCTGCGGGCGAAACAGAGAAGATTGGTTTGAAGGTGGTGCAGTTTGTACAAAAGAAAAATTAAAACTAATTTTATAATTTGAAATACATACAATACGTATACACATATACACACCCATACACATATATAAATAAATATATACATACATATATACACTAACTCACGAGAAAATAAATAATAAAGGAAAAAATAAAAATTCTCATCCTTATGAACTTCAAAAATTGTCGGACTTGGACTTTAAAAACGAATTTGTTTGAGGCTTTTTTAATGTTAATGTCAAAAGGAATATCGATCTAGAGCTTTATAGCTGTTAAGGTGAAAAATTTAGAGATAAAGCCAGTGCGGTGTGGAGGAGTAAGAAGTTTTAGATTATCCGTGGAACGGAGATAAATTTTATTAGAAACCCCCAGGTATTCGAACGTTGATTTCAGATACCTCAAAGGAACAAGGTACAAGGCACAGTCAATGAGTGGTAATGCAGCTTTAAAATATTTATTTTATATAGATATGTATAGAATACATCGGTAAATTGCATAATGCAATCCTTCCGCCTAATTTAGCCCCAATGGCAACAGTTGGCGGCCGGTACGTGACGGTATGAATAGGGACATAAAAGGGCAGGAAATGACGGCGATTTGAAGTGCAAGGGCGCATTTACGCGTGCTTAGGGTCTCACCACATACGCGGGATCGCCGATCGGACGAACTACAAATCGAATTCTTGTTCGCTTTCCTTACCTTTTCTATTAAGACCCCTTGCTTATTAATAGTTGATTTCTATGCTAATAATTCTGGATTATTACGACTCAATTGGCGCATAACTACACAAGTGACGAAGTTATAAAATTTTCTCTTTCTGAGCCTAGTAGTAGTCATGAGTTCAGTTCTCGCATCAAGATAAATGATTGTAAGGTTGTAAAAGTGCGTTAAGCATTATTATCTGTAGTATTTATTCTTAGTCTTCTTCTTCTTGCGTCCCTGTTCCCGTTATTTGGGGTTGTAAGTATTTATTATACTTATTATGCCTATGTTATTTGTGTATTTACAAAAGCTACACAAAACTCCAGTGAAGTGTGAGTTGTGAAAAGATACTTTTTAACTACAATTTGTTTTAAAAAAAAATTAGTTTTCGGATAACTTGATGTAGTTAGGCAATAGGTACGTACGAATTCTCTTCCAAATGCATAGAAAAAAATAATTAGATAAGGGAGGATTCGGAAAAAAGTGTATTCTTTATTAGGATACATTAATATTAATTCAGCCACGTTTTTAACTAAAATTGTCAGTTGAGCATGAGATATGAGATCGAGCTGACGTGCGTGCAATTTCACAGGAAAATAAATATTTAGCTAGTTGTTCTTAATATACATAATATCAAAATATATGTTCAATTTTGCTATTTATTTATTTTTACAGCCCATATTTGAAATCAAACTCCGAAAGCGATAGCTTTGGGTCCTTATAATTTAATTTGAATTTATAGAGTTGATAAAAATATTTATATAGAAATAATCATATTTTATGATATAATATGATATTATCTAAATTTACAGTTTATATGTATTTGTATTGGACTACCGCAGATAATGTGCATATCATGAGGAGTTGTGTCACCTACCATTCGAAATCGAATACTATGATGTCATATAGCAATAAACCGGTTCGCTTGGATTTTAACTATTCAATTTCAATTGATCATGACCCTCATGCCAAGAAATTATACGATTTTCAAGTTGCTAATATGTTTGTTTATTTCGTGACATTTTTTTAGGTTTGGTATAAAATTAAAGCTACTATAATACAATTAATTTTACACGCGGTACATTTACCGATTAGTTGTTGTATGTATTTTCATGTTAATTCTGCTTCAATTTCTTCGATCACTTCATATAACTACAGCAGCAAATAACTACAAACAACAGAACCTAAAACAATTTTCAGTAACCTTTTTTTTATATTGCCCAAGGAACTTTATATACATTGTCAAGAACAAGAAGAACGTCTCTAACCATAATATATTCACAAAAATATTTCTTTTCTTTGACTAATAAGGCAAACGAGCTAGCGTTACAAGCTTTATAATTCTATCATTTAAAAATTCCTTTAAATAAATAAAAGTAAAAAAAAAATCATTTTTACTATAGAGGTTATATTATTATATTTATTGATTATTCGATATGATACTTATTGATAATTCGATTTATTATTAGACGCGTATAGAAAAAAATCAGTATCTAAATGTCGTCGGTGGCATTAACACCTACTTCCAAACAAGGAATATTCGACCGTGTTTATATTCAGTTATAGGTCGAATATTCCTTGTTTGGAAGAAATAGTTAAGATTTAAATTCTAATTCTGTCACCGGTCACCCATTATACTAATACTTAAGTTTTCCTACTATTGACCCACATCAATGAATCAACAATAAACGGATCTATCTAAATAGCGTAAACAATAAGTATTACCGAAACCATCCTTTTATTTACTAAACGCCTCTAGCGGCGTTTTTCTATTCGACAACGGAAATTAAATTGGCACGCCAACAATTTAACCATTTATGTAACGGACCGGACATAAAAAAAACTTGCAAGAAAGAAAAACGCTATTGAGTAATAACCCTCACTTTCAAATATTCCATTTTCATTTAAATATAAAGTATACCTTTGTATAAACATATTGTCACGCCTGTCTCCCGTAGGGGTGGGTAGGCAGAGACCACAAATCTCCACGATCTGCTACGATCTTGCCCTACTTTCCTTGCTTCCTCCACACGCATCACTCTCTTCATGCAAGTTCGTCGGTTAAGGGTACTCTTGACTTTGCATTTTTTAAAACCTTCGGCAAATTGGTCAAGGTTTGGCCACCTATAACAACGTTTCGTTGAAGCGAAAAGAAAATGGAATATATATGTATATATAATATTTTTGTTGTTTCAGGGAGACCGCGAAAAGAAAATAACCTTTACAAGTACAGAACAGCCACCGAAACCAACGAAACCAATCCCAGATATTCGTCTCGTAGATGGACCGTCAATCCTGGCTGGCAGAGTCCAAATCCTACACAGGGGTCAATGGAGATCCGTCTGTACGAATTCTAGAAAGTAAGAAATTTTTAAATTACAAACATCATTTATATAATACAAAGACCAGTATTATCTTCATAATCCCTAGATAATTTACCAAGATATTAATTATAATCTTACCGATTCGGCTACAGCAATATTTTTGACGACTAGGTTATGTAATATTTAAACCTTGTAAGTGCGTGTAGGTGTTTCACCTCCAAAAAATACGGATTTTTTCATTTTACAATTTACGCCATAAAGCATCGATTTACATTGCCAAAACGTCGAAAATGCCGTATAGAAAGGATATTGAAAATTGAAAAACATTACAAGTAAACAATTGTAATGCAGAAAAATGTAATAAACCATTTTGTTATTTGGCTCTCCTATAAAATGTCTCATGTCCCTTACTAGGACACTACCACTCTGTGGAACCAGCTATCTTCGACGGTCTTGCCGAACCGATACGACATTGGCACCTTCAAAAAACAAGCCTACAGATACCTAAAGTGCCTACGGTGTCGCAGTTGTCTATGGGCGGCGTTAATTGCATAAAAAAAATACTAGGTTTTAATTTTGCGCAGCCAAATTATAAAGTTAGAAGGCATCTGGTTTGAGATATTAGAGAATAAATCGGATGCAAATGCATAAATTAATAATAGTATGTTATAAAAAATTGTGTTGACCAAGACATAATCTTATGATATGACGATTGTGCTTGAATGACTTAAAGTAAAATTTTAATTTGTATTTTGGTAACAAAATGGCGTACAGTTCGTACTTAAACCGTTATTTTCACTGTTCCAGTTGGACAATCAACGACATGGAGACTGCGTGTAGGCAATTAGGGTTCATGGGTGGAACCTTTTTCAACTGGATGGACAGGCAGCCAGGTCGTCGCGCTCGGTTATTATTCGAGGAACCCAAGTGTAAAGGAACAGAGTATGATCTGTTTCAATGCGACTGGAATTCTCGACAACTTGGCTCAGGCGTTTGTGATTTTCATCCTGATCTCGGAATACAGTGTTTACCACACCACGATGATAATGAAATAAGTAACTACGGTCAACATTGGAGGGGATTACGCTTTGAGAACGCCGTTTTCGAAAGAATATTAATTGCCGCAAACACTTTATACATTCCTACTTCTATGTCTAGATTAGAACATGTTGTAATTAAAAATGCAGGTTTAGGTCGAGACAATAATGCAACAAGTGCCTTAGATGTGATAGGGGTACCTCCTGTAATGGAAGATATAGAAATTTCAAATTCAGCTTTTAATGCTATTAATGTAACGTCCCCTAATGCTCCGATATTAATCAATAATTGTACAATTCAGAACAACAGGGGTTATGGAGTTTATGTAAATTCTACATATGGTATGGCCAGAATTGAGAACTGCTTTATACATGATAATGGCGGAGACGGAATTAAATATGTTGTCCATGAAATGAATATTGATGAACGGTTAGATCGTAGAGAAATTTTTGATCTGTGCACCCTAGCGTCAACACCAAGTCAGACATTTCCTATACAAATGTCTATCGAACAATCGAGATACTCTAATATGGAGAGGGACTGCCATCAAAAATTTTATACACGAGCAGACCACGTTTTGACTCTGAACTTTGTTAAGCTTTTGACAAATATGAACAATACAGGACAGATTTTTGTCTACGATGGCTTTACTTCAGATGATAAACTTTTACTGTCATTTAGTATAAAGAATCATACAAGACCGCAAAGTGTGACATCTTCAAGGAATCGTATGTACGTAAGATTTCATGCTAACACTAGAACTGATATTATAGGTTTTCTGAGACTGACATCCGGAATTAGCAAAACATACGATTTAAATGTAACTGATACTGTCATTTCTGATAACAACGGTAGAGGGGTGGCGATTGAAAATCTAAGGTCTCAGATACATATACATCGTACATCTATATCTAATAATAACCATGTTGCTGGACTACATGTCGTTTATGGGGCAGGTGATATAAACGTAACAGAAAGTAGGATATCATTTAATCAAGGAGATGGTATAAACATAACAGTAACTGGTGGAAATAGAAATATTTCTAGAAGTATTGTAAGCTCTAATCAAGGATACGGAGCTGCTATATGGATAAATAACACTCGAGAAACCGAGTACATTCCTATTAATCAAACAACTGTCATTGAATATTCAGAAATATTTAAAAATCTGGATGTTGGTATTTTACATGGTAATTTCTGTGGTGATAGTTGGGTTAATATTACTGGAAATTGGTTTAATTCAAGTGTAGAAAGCACAGTCGATATAGCGTCATGTTGGAAGCTTAATGAACCTTTGAAGTTACTGAATTTACAAATAGGGCACAATAGATTTTATCAAAATCAAAGAGTTCCTGTTAAACTTCAACCTGCTCTCAATGTCAAAGGGAGAATTGAACATAATTACTTTGAACACGGAGAATATGGAGCTATAGTCATAATGAATAGAATTGAAGGCAAATATATAGAAGAGTTTGAAATTCTTCCAGCAACTTTTCACATTCAACATAACTATTTCTTCGGTAATAAAGGTCCCTTCGTCGTGAATCTCGGTTTATCGCCATATAGTGATATTCAATACATATTATTTTCTCGCAATTATTTAAGAGACAATAAAATTAGGGAACAATTTGAGGCGCCAGATGGTGTTTCATCACGATTAACCCCGAGAAGTAGAGCAGCTGCTACAATCGTTCTAGCGTCAAGCAATATAGATGTATTCAGAAACATAATAAACAATCCAGAAGCTCAGTATGAAATTGGTTCGCATGTCGAAGATCAAAGTAAAATACTCAACTGCACATATAATTGGCTTGGGTTCGGCGAAGAAGAAAAAGTTTATAACAGATTGTTTCACAGGAAAGATCGATATAATTTAGCTAAAATTGTTTTTATGCCATACTTGCTTCATAGTAGCAATCCAGGTGCTACTCAAATTAATTATAATTCTTTATATGTCCCTCAATTTAATGTACCGGGCACATTTGTTGTTGGTGGGGAAGTAGAAGGTATAGAAATATTAAGACAAGGGGAGTACGATGTTGATAAAGATATAAACATAAGACCAGGTGGTAAATTAGTATTACAGTCGGGAGTCACTCTAAAATTTCCACCTGCAATTGGCATGATGGTCGCTGGTAAGCTTGAAGCAAGAGGAAAGCGTCCCAATGATATAACTTTTACTCTAAAAGAAGACATTATTATGAGTAATGATAGTTTATATGAGACAGATACAGAAATTGAACCCACTACACCAGGTTATATTGAGCCTATTGTTCCTATTAGACTATTAGGAGGAAGAACACAATACGAAGGTAGATTACAAGTTCGAATAGATAATAAATGGGGAACTGTTTGTAACTATAGGTGGAATATAATAAACGCGGCTCTTGTGTGTAATCAACTTGGTTTAGCTTTAAATCCAAATGATTGGTTTTTGGAACCCAATGAAATACCAAGCGCTGGTACTGCGGAAGATATTATATTGTCCAATGTTGAATGCACAGAATTTGATAATGATATCACTAAATGTAAGGCTGAGACTGTAGAACATTTTGAAAATTCCTGCACACATGATAATGATGTTGGAATAAGATGTTACGAAACTAGTTGGGCTGGAATAAGGTTCAGTGTTATTTCTGAAAGAACGGATTTACAATATGTAACCATAGAAAAAGCCGGCCTATTGGATTATTCGTCGAATCTTTTTAAACCAGCACTCCAAATAGATTTTTCTCGTCATAGTTTAGAAAGCGTTAAGGTATGTAATAATTACCAAGATGGCTTAGGGATATTATACTCAGATTTGTATGGTGCTGACGCTGTCAATATTGTAAGAAACTCCGAATTTAGTAATAACAAAGGAAGCGGTATAAGCTTTAAACAGTTAGGTCTTAAGGTATATGGTTCAGTAATAGAAAACAATCTTGAAGCTGGAATTTCACATAATCCACATCTTACAGGGCTTCAACAGAGAGAATTAGCTGGATGGTTTAACTTTGATCCAAATTTTAACATGGATGAGTCAAATTATCGTCCTATAATGATTCCTGAATATGAAACGGGAATAAGCTTGGTTAATGGTGAGACGAGGCATTTAGTATTCACAAAACACTATGGAGATAACATAGTTAAATTTTACAATATAAAGTGCAATCCAGGATTCGTTCTTGGTCTACAGCTATTAAACCCGATTCATAATTTTTCGACTGAAAGTATCTGTATTTACGATTCTCAAAATATAAATGAAGGAAGCAGTCAGTGGTGTTTAGATCGCGATTTATCAACATTTCCGACAACAAGCAGCAGCTTCGGTGTTGTACTAACATATGAAAGTGGAAGAGCTGCTTTAGGCGGCGTAGTGCTTGTTGTTAGCACTATTGTTGCACCAGTTCAAAACATAAAAAACAAAATTATCAAAGGGCCAGTCCCCACTCTCCAAATTGTCAATTCTAAAATCAAAGGGAATACCAAAGGAATCAAAGCTTTATATTATAACAGATATTTAAATGAAATAGGTGATCACTTTTTAAGGAAAGCTAATGAAACAATAAAGTTGTTCAACTGTGAAATTGCTCACAATGAAGAAGAAGCTATTTATGTTAATACTCCATACTGGGATATTCACGATAGTAATATCACTGAAATTACTATAATGATAAACAACACCTTAATTACCGACAATGGCAAAGGAATATATCACTTCGCACGAGATTTAAGAAGTTCAAACAATCTTTATCATTATATACTTCAAGATAATACCATAGAAAGAAATAAACAAGGAGGCTTTGATGTTGGGCTACCATATGTTTGGCAATATAATGAAAATTTTACACATTCAGTTTTTATGTATAACAACACATGGCGGAATAATCAAAACTTTGGATTTATCGTAGACGGCCACTTTGCTGAAGTAAATATAACAAAAAATGTGTTTACTGATAACATTTGTAAGATGGGCTTGATATCTATTCGAGGCATGGAGAAAAAAATTAAAATAGACGGTAATTTGATTGAGCGAAATAATGGTCAATATATGGTTCAGTTTTACATGGACAGCCAAAGTGAAATTATGGGATTCGTTTACGCTGTATTTGTGTACAATCAAATAAAACATAATCGCTTTGCGTCTACACTAAATAAAGGAGCTTTAATAAGGAGCTTTGATCCCACCTATGTAATAGGTTTTAAAGGAATACAAAAAGTTAAAGTAAGCAGAAATATTGTCGCTAATAATGCGTTACAGTACGCCTTAGTCGCTGGTATCAAAACTGCCAAAATCGATAACCTTTTAGATGTTACTGAAAACTGGTGGGGAAGTGCAGATGAAAAAGAAATAAGAAAGCAAATTTTTGATTTTGACGACTGGAATAATCATGCCGTTGCCACATATTTGCCTTACTTGCTTGAAGATAATTTTGATGCCAGCGTATCTGTTACTTTTAGTCCCGAGAATTTCATCAATGTTGACGAGCTAGGAGGACGACTCACGTCAGATCTGACATTGGAAGCTCGTATCGCACCTTACATAGTGAAAGCTGATATTACTGTAATGCCCGATGTTACTCTTACAATAAGTCCAGGAGTTATATTAGAATTTTCGCCAAACGTTGGAATACTTGTCATGGGTACTCTTCAAGCCATTGGACAATTTCAACTACCTATTATAATGAAACCGCACACATCAATATCAGAAGTTAGCACAATTGAAAAAAGAGATGTTGGCCAATATACGTCGAGTCATCACAAGCATAGAAGGCAGTTGGAAACATTGATCGTCCAACAGTCTATTAGGCTATGTACAGGACGAAACTGTTCTATTAGCGATACGAATACAGAAATAACAAATGAAGGTTTTTTAGAGTACTATAATAAAACGACACTACAGTGGGTTCCAATGTGCGATAATAGATTTACGGAAAGAAATGCACAAGTTGTTTGTAGAGAACTAGGATTTGATCCTATAAACGTTTTCTTCGCTCACGACCGTCGAGTGGAATACCATAGTAACTCTTTATCTAGAATTTGGTCCTGGCCTGAACCGTTGCAATGCATTGGCACAGAAGATCGCTACGAGGATTGTCCGATAAGACTCAACGGTCAACTCTATGGACACAGACATGAATGCAGATGGGACTCTGAATTTGTGTTCATTCACTGTGGAGAAAGAAATTTAGAGGACAATCTTGACTATTGGGGTGGAATAAGACTTACCTATCCGGAGTTTGAATACTCACTATATGAACATAGAATCCACGATCATCACACTCATGAGACTTTGAAAAAAATTGAAAGTGTCATTCAAAACGTTCAAATAATAGGAGCTGGAATATTACACAACGAAAAGTCTCCGGCTATTCAAAGTATAACGAAGAATCCCAGTATTCGTAATGTGAACATCAGTCAGTGTGCCTTCCATGGAATTAATTTAATTTCTCCTACAGATACAATGAACTTAATGTCTAATTCAGTTAACGACATATTAGGAGAAGGTGTAAGTGCTATATCACTAACAGGCGAAGGCAGGGAGTCTGAAGAATCCAGTTTTACCCCGTTAAAAGATCTTAATTTACCTTACCATTTGTTCTCAGTTATCGATATTTGCGACAGCTCAAAGATAATAACTGTAGAAGAGAGGGTATTGCTTTATTATAAATATGACAATAATCCAGTGAACTGCGTAAAGATTTTCAAAAGTATGTACAGAGTAAAGCCATTCGGATTCAGACTACTTCAGTTCAACTTATTCAACCATACGTTAAATTATGGTAAACGCGACTCGTTGACATTGTACGATGGAGACATTTATAATATTACAGCGCCCCAAATTGGTTATTTGGAAAACGGATCGCCGGATGAAAAGAAACTATTTAGGACCGAAGGAGCAAGTTTGAGTGTGAAATTGTTTGCAAATGGAGCTTCGTCTGTGCACGGGTTTATAGCGGAAGTAGTCACATTGCCCATATCAGCCATAGGGTTTAGTAAGTATCTGTCAATTATTAATAATAATACATACCGGCGTTAAGTGCAAAATAATTTTATGGATAAAGAAGTAAATACACTAATAAAATAATTCCATGACCATCGATATTTGCTAAAAAATTAAATTTGACTTAATGACTAACAGCATTTGATTTAATGTAACAAAATATATTAAATTGTCAATTTTAGATAGTTAACTCTAAAGAAAGAACCTCGTAAAAAATATTTCAATTTTTTTTATATCTTTTAAAACGTTTTAGAAAACTATTGGAATTCATTACCTTCAGCAGACATATCCAAACCGATACAACATTGGAACCTTTAAAGAACGAGCCTACTCTTATCTCAAAAGCCGGAAACGCGTTTCCAATGCCCATGGTGTTGCAGATGTCTATGGGCGGCGTTGATTGCTTTCCATCAGGCGACACGCTTGCTCGTTTGCCACCCTATCCCAAAAAAAAATAATATTTGTGTTAGTATCAGTTCAATTTGCTTGATCCCAATTCTCAATTTTAGATCGCGACGTCCAACACAACATTTCGAACAGTGAATTTACGAAGAATAGAGACGGTGCTATTACTTATCAATCTGCTGGCGAAGTCAACCCACTGTTAGCGATCACCAGGAATGAGATAAGCGGGAACTGCCTCAAACTGTATGGAAATTTTACCTCATGCCAAGCAGCGGTCAGAATTGATGTGCAGAATACACAAACGCTTGTCTTCCGGGTGAGTGACTATGTCAAAAAAATTCAGAGTCAATGGTCGCTGGTTCGATTCGCACATCGGAATAAACATATGTATGGTCTAAAGATATTTATTCCGAGTCTGGTAACCCCGCCAATCCGCATTAGACAAGCGTGGTGGGTTACTGTGTATTCCTCCAGAAATGGGGAGGCCAGTGCTCAGTAGTGGGATATATATAGGCTGTGAAAATAAAAATATATTTTTAAAAGTTGGGAAATTCTGTCTTCCGCATACCCTTCGTTTCATCATCAACACCACCAGCCTGTAGCAATCCACAACTGAATAAGGCCTAATCCGAAGCACGCCACCTTCTAGGTTCTTTGGCTACACGTATCTAGTTTTTATTAGCTACTCTGCGTAGGTCGTACATCCAACTAGCTAATGCTGCAGAAAATTATAGAAACCTTTTATTAGATAATAATGTAAATTAATTAAAAATAAATTAACAAAAAAAATAATGAACTGTGTAAAATTTAAGTTCATAATACACATACGTCACCCATTTTAAGTCCATATCAATGCAAAAAAAAGCGATTACGTAGTAAACCGCAAAATGAAAACTTAACAACAGAACCAAAAAAACTTAATATTTCTGAAAAAAAAATATCTGATGACATAAAATCAGTCAGTTTCAGCGCTGTACAATATGTTCTATTGGTCGTAGAATTGTGAGACTCAAACTATCCGACGTAGTATTTTTTTCTGATCCCGAAATAGAATAAACATATTATATTATATTTTGACATATGTTTCGTTTACAACGTTTTCATTTTTTGACGTTGATATGTCTTTCCTAGAAATGGCAAGAAACTAGACGTCATAAATAAGTAAATGTATTATTATTTCCATTTCAGAATAATTTGGTACGGAATAATGTAGGAGGCTTATTGGTGCGCGCTGACTCCAGGGGTTCGGCGACTTCTCTTCGTGGCTGGATTCATAACAACTTGTTCTATGAAAATCACGATTTGCCATGTCTCAAGGTTGAAGGTATTGAAAATTTATATTTATGAAATAAAGTTTTAAATAAATAAATTTGTTTTGTATGACTTTACTATGTATTGTAATTGTCAATTTAATGCTATGTATACCAAGATGTATTTTTTTTTGCAAATTTTTCCTTTTCTTTTTGTTTTGATGGCAACGAGTTATAACTATTATGCCAGTGTCAAATAAAATACAATAATATCAAATTTCTTAAAATGTAACCAGTCAGCTTGTCACGTTTCGTCTTCATAAATTGTTGACTATTCTACCAAAACCTTCTATGGACTTTTTCCCTCAACTTAAAAAGTCACGATAAACTCATTTATTTTATATCACTTCTTTTATACGCCTTAAACTAACTATATTAAGACTGACACAACGTCACTGACGTAAGTTGACGGGAAAAGTCCTAATATTTTTTAAAATAATATTTAGACAAACTAGATCCTAGATTATGGAAATTTTAAAATATTTCTTTTGATCGTTAAAGGTCGACAGTCGTCTCCGTACCAAGAAGTGACGATTTATCGCAACTACTTCACTCGAAACCGTGCCCCATTCAAGGACGTGATAGTTCTCCATCAGGTCGTCTCAAACTTCACATATAACTACGTACACGACAACATGGGCCAGAGGATACTTGAGGTGTCCGGATTCGATAAAGTCCGGTTGCCCATTTATCAGACAACATCGCATAATGGGTTTTACAAGTAAGTAATTTTTCTTTTTTTTTTTTGAACGCGCAAGCGCGTCTTAATGTAAACTTATCACTGCCGCCCTCGGATATTCTCAACTTATGACTTATGGCTTACGTTAAGGCTACCACACAATTATCAAATTTTTGTATCTTATAATTAATAACTGAAAGACAATAGAAGTAAAAAATTATATTACTATGAGATAAAATAGAAATTATCACAAATTTTGTCATATGAGAATATTTTGGGACACCGAAACTTATTTCGATCTCCTTAACCCTTTCGGTACGGACGCATTCTACGTCGCGCCGTCCCCGCTGACCGAGCAGTCGCGGCAAGCGTCCGTACTTGCGGAACAACTGCAAGCGCCCGTCAGACGCACAATACCACGCTATCTTACGCAGAGCGAGTGCAGTCGCTCGTAAAAAAAATGTCCGACGAATTGGCTTCTTTCTAGTATAAATATTATTGACTGCACTATCGCTATCCGAAAATTTGTCGTATATCTCATTGCTCTCATTTTCGATGGAGTAAAAGTTTCCTTTCCTTCTTTTGCAATTCCTATTCATTATCTTTGAGGGGCACAAAATAAACGAAAAATATAATAAAAAGAACTGATGTGATAATGCAGAAAAATTAACACATACCGTGAAAATATTCCGAACGTCTGAGCGAGCCGAGACAAGCGTACTGTTCAAATATGTTTCTTATAGTATTGCTCATTTCGTCAGTTTATTATTAGGCAGCGTAAAACAAGTGCAAAATACTTGCGATGGATTACCATGGAGATAACATATATATTCTGCTCATGAAGAGTCGCGAGTAACCTTAGTCACCGTTCGTACATAACGAGCGTCAAATGTTGGGTGACCATAGTCACCGCTCGTACAGAGCGAGCGTCAGGCGTTGGGTGACTATAGTCACCGCTCGGACAGAGCGAGCGTCGGGCGTTGGTGACTATAGTCACCGCTCGGGCCGAAAGGGTTAATATACGTTCATTATTTTGAACCTTAAATTATATGTTAAAAGTATTTTCTTCTAACAGTCAATTTGCCTTTTTATAAAAACAAAACAACACTTTTAATGTTTTTAAAATTCTTGACTCTGAATTACTCGTACTGTATGTAGATGGGTTAATTTTGTTTCATCAGTTCGAATCATATCTACCAGAGAAATTCTGAGTATAGCTCATATCAAAGAAAGAGAGCGTTTTGAGCTTGTGAAACAGATGGACTGTCAGTGTCAATGTAATAGATTATATTCTAATCCCTTACATTGACACTGACAGTCTATTTGTTTCACAAGCTCTGTATATTCAAACACAAATTCCGTATATTCACAAATTCCAGGAACTACGCTTTAGATCGAGAGGGTCGCGCCACAGTGGTTGCAGGCACGGCAGGACAACATTACGTGGACAATATATTCTTCAACCCCGACAACGATTACGAAATGATTACAGTCAATAGATCGATGTGAGTAGGCTTTGTATATTAATACATTGTAAATTAAGTATTTAAGTATCCATATAAAAGTAAAAGTTTAGAGGTCAATTTGTCGTCTCAAGGAAGTAAGGTTATATTTTCTGTATCAATCTAATTAATGAAAAATGTAAACAAAGGAGTAATTAACACATATGAGTTGTTAGTTGATGCATATCGACATGCAAGTATTAATTGAATGATCCTAAAATGAATATGTAATGAGAATATGATGTATTGGGACTGTTCTAATTAGTTTTATTTTCAAAATATCAAGAAAATTGTTCATTTATAATGTATCTGTTTATTCACATGTTTCACTAAATTTTCATTACTTACACTGAAATTTTCCTCGCATTGATCCATTATTTAAAGTTTAAATGCATAATCTGTATGATACTTTAACCTGTTAAACTACCTCTAAATCATAATATTATTTTATACATATATTTTATATCACGTATTTTAATGGGTACTTTGTCGTTATGGTAAGTCAGTTAAATTAAATTCTTTGTTTATGGCAACTATCAGAGAATTCTGCCAGTATGAAGTCAGTCATGGGAGTGGCATAATCAATTAAAGCTTCAAAAATGGTGAATCAGTCACAAATATAATGAGATAACTTCATCTAGGAGTGAAAATTATAAGTGAGATGTATTGTTTGAATGTCTGTCCTTACAATCTGATCGATGAAAACTGATCAATCGTGATCATAAACTAGAAATACAGTCAATGTTACAAGTAAATTTACTTTTTCGTTCGATCGTTTACAATTTAAGATTATTATTCAAAATTTATATCATGGGAAAAAGTGGCGAAATACCTAATTAACCTACCTGACAGTATATCAAATTCAATTTTAACCGTGATTTTAAAATATTAAAAAGACCGGTTTGTTTACATTTTCACCAAATTTCATTGGTACAGACTACACTAGTATTTTTATTATAGATTTTATTATACGTGAAACATAAATAAAAACACTCAAAACTTGAAAATAATCGTAAACAAAATTTGCATGAAATTTGCATGAAAATGATTTAAACAAAATTTGCATGCTTAGATAAAATAACCGTACTATCCATTTTCCTAATATAAGGAAAATAAAATTTTTACTGAGTATATTGCAACTTATTAATTGGTAAGACAGACCAAAACAGTCTAGACCTCAAAAGTGTGAGGGAGAATGGTTTAAATGCGCATAAACCTGAACTTATTTGAGATACCAGTGATATTTATGAAAATGGGACTTTTTCTCGCATTTCCAAATAGAAATTAACAAAAATAATCCATTTAGTCTTATATTCATAAAAATCACTCCCTTCATACTAAACTAATTTTAGATAACCAATGATAACCTACAACGGATTTATTCAAAACGTTCTTTGCATATTAATTAAGCTAAATGTTACTAAAAATTGAACATTAACAAAAAATAACAGAAACGCAAGAGCATATATTTTACAATTTATTACGTTCGCATTCCATTACTTTAATTCTGGCTTAGTTATAAACAATAAGCATTATATGGACAGTCAAAAGTTTTACTTAGCTAAGATACGCCACAAGCAAAACAACAACAGAAAATTAATAATGTGTGTTTTTCCGTTGGGTTTAGTGGATTCACTTGGAACTTAAACCAAAAACTTACCGAAAATCGGCCATCAACTCTCCACCCACCAACCACTATACACAACGCCAAACACACACTATCACTTTTCCATCTTGTAAACGAGACGTGTTTCGCCCCAACACGAGGCATCTTCAGGTATAGTAGACTCTACGGAAGACAACCGAAAAGTGATGAGAAATGAAAACCACTTTTCGGTTGTCTTCCGTAGAGTCTACTATACCTGAAGATGCCTCGTGTTGGGCAAAACACACATTATTAATTTTCTGTTGTTGTTTTGCTTGTCGCGGATCTTAGCTAAGTAAAACTTTTGACTGTCCATATAGTGATGGATTTCCGCAAAGTAACGCCTGACTCCATTAATAATAAGCATTATTTCGATATTTTGGATATGCGGTTAAATAAAGTAATTATCGTTTAATGAATGATTTGCATGTTTTTGTTGCATGGCTGCCCTGAACGATAGCTTTGTTGACTATAATCCAAATGTCATGAGGTAAGTGTTTTTCTATATTTCCCTTTATTTTATTAATTTTCAACAAGTACATATGTTTGTCTATGGTTGTTGTAAATGGTGACTAAACGGGACCCTAGAAAATCTATAATCAACCGAAATGTAAATTGCCTACCATTAAAGCTTTTGTCGGAAAGCGAATTCGAACCCCGCATCAGAATAGATATATGTATGTATGACCTACAGATATTTATTCTTAATCTAGTTACCCCGCTAATCCGCGTTCGACGAGCGCGGCAGGTCCGTTCCTCCCGAAATGGAGGCCTGTGCCCAGCTGTAGAACATACATATATAGGTTGCGAAAAGAAAATAGCGAATTGCTGTAATTTGATATTTTATCAAAAATATTAGTTTTTTATAATTCACTAGCTGACTCGACAAACGTCCTGTCATAGCAATGATTAAATAATTCTAACTTTAATTAATAAAAAAAAGTTATTTGACATAACTTTTTTTAATTAAAGTGATCCGCGCGTTTGACATATATAAACACGATATTTATGTATGTCAAACGCGCGAATCACTTTAATATGAAGTTCATAGCGAACTGTCAAATCTGCAAAGTTCCAATAGTCATATTTTCTGAAGTTTCTGGGCAATTTTCTATTTTTTTTTCCATAACAACCTTATACAAAGTATTATGAAACCTATAAAAAAAGATGAATGAAATCCGTAAAGTCGATCTCAAGTTTTGGCATGACCAAGGCAAATAGGGATTCATTTTTATATGTAATACATATAAATAATAATGTAAATAAATCTTATTTCACTACGTAAATTCATAATTTTCTTTGTCTAAGGTCGATAGTGTATATTTAAAAAGTTTATTCTTTTCATAGCGCGCTGGACTTATGGCGGACACGTATTGACGCGAAACACAACTATTGGAGTTATAACGAGAGTTTGGCAGTTGCGGGCCGTATCAGAGACCAGTCTGACGACCCGTTGCTCCTCGAAGTGGACTATCTACCGTACTACCTCGACAACCGGACGGTTCTCGGAGGTGGCAAATGTCCACCAGGTTGGGATGCAATCTCCGGCACTTGTTTCATGTACGTGGGTGCTCCGATGACTTATGAACAGGCCAGGCTATTTTGTCTGGTGAGTATACAAACAAATTTATACAATACAAATGATATCTACCTGACATGGAAATACAGTAAGCTCCCGTTTATCTGAAATGATCGGGAAGGCGGTCGGTTCGGATAACAAAAATTTCGGATATTCCGAAGTCCTCTGTTTTTCCGCGTGTAACACCCGGAATTGCGTCCATGCCGCGAAATATAATAGTAAAACGTGCATGTTTTTGATTGAAAAAATTGTGTTGACTTGTTAAAAAAAACGTATGTACATACATATATAAAGAGGTGTTACGAGCAAATATGTAATGAGTCGCGATAGTATTCGGTTGGTGGGGTAGGCATACGTTAGGCTGTTTAACACTTATTAAACATATTTTTAAATTTGTGAAGAAAGAAAAAAAATCAAGAAAATTTGTTCAGATAAACGCGATTCGGACAAATTGGACTTTACTGTATACGAAAATAAAGTTTAATATAAAATTAAATATATCTATTTATACAATAATAAACAGTATAACTAGTGTTAATTATTATTAAAATATATTTTGTAATAAAAGAGTACCTAAAATTAATTTATGAAAATTATAATAATATATGTTTTTTTCGCTGAAATGGTATTTAATAATTGTAAAATGGTGTTTAAATAGATTTAGGGTTTAAAATTTATAAAAAAAATTTGCTGTGACCCCGACGTGATTTGAACACGCAACCTTCTGATCTGGAGTCAGACGCGCTACCGTTGCGCCACGGAGTCATTCTTTGTGAAGGCAAAAATATGAATTAAGCTTAATTGCAAACTATAAAAATAGTATGTGTAATAAAGTTATTTAAACTTTTACATTTTTGTAATTAAAAAAAAACATGTTAATCATTTTTTCATTACTCAATAGTTTTTAAAAAGAAATTTACATCTTTATGTATCTGTATTACATTACACTTACGGCTTATCGAATTACCGTTAAGCCGTGAATGTCATGTAATTTCTACCGTAGGTGCTTACTCGCAAGCTTAAGCAGATTACCGCTTGATGATTATTTATTTTTTACATTAATAATAATTAAATTTATTATTTATTTATTTTGCATTAATTATTTATTTTATATATGCGTACCATCTCAATACTTAAAAATCCAATATCATAAATATGTACATGCGATTTGCTACGAAACCACAAATAATTGAAAAATACAAAAACGTTGTCAATTTATTTTTAACCATTTATGTACATATGTTGTCAAATAACCATAAAAATTTAATGGATAACACGGTGTCATCTACACTCCAAATTCCGAAAAGATTAATGGTCATCACAACTCACGTAATGCAAATCTTGAATTATTGACATTAATATTACACATTACATAATAAATATTCAAAAACAATTATAAGTATGTTCCATTGCACACGAATCACTTACACACCTGTAATAATATTGTTTTATTAAGAAAATAAAATCTAATTTCTTTGAACTTGACACCCCTATATTCAGATAAAAACAATTGCCATTTTTATCATCATATCATTAATACTGCCCTGCTTCCTACACACTCATCATTCTCCTCATCTAAGTTTGCCGGTTGTGGGTACTATTGATCTAGCCTCTCCTAAAAACTTCGTCAGTTTGGTCAAGGTGTTTTCCTAGGTCTTCCCCTTACCTACCTTTTTTCATCCATCCCCTCTATGAGCCTAACCAATCCCTTTCTCAACTTTTGTCACGACATCTTCTTAGTAAAGATCTCAGCATGCTTCAAGGAAAGTATGCCGAGATCGTAGCAGATGGAGATCCGTGGTCTCTGCCTAACCCTACGGGAAACAGGCGTGACGAAATGTTACATACATATATCATTAATGAAATACGAACAAATTTCCACCACAGACGACCATTATTAGTAATAAAACAAGGCTTCTTTCACAGTCTGACAACGCGTCTATGCCGTACGTGAGTGGTAACTACGAAGCCCTTTACGAGTTCATACACCAGCAGAATCAGTGGTTCCAGTATGGCGACAGGGTGTGGGTAAACCACATTGATTACGTGACCCAGTGCACATCCTTCGCGTACACCGCCATTGAGGTCACTGATTGTAATCAGAAAAACGCGTTCATATGCGAAATTGGTAAGTTAAAACTTATTTTATAACAAAAAACAATCTTATTGATCTGGAATGAATGTTCCTGCAAATATCATTATAACCTTCTCAGTCAGGAAATCGATTTTAAAATACCACACAGTTGCAAATTTTTTTTATAGATTTATTGGACCCCTTAAGAATAATTATATTCATAGTTTTAGACGTGAAACATCTTATCGCAGGGTATAGGCAATTCAGGCTACGCTCCCCTCCACTCAACTATACAGAGTCACTTACACATGTCCGTGAGCATACGGTAGAGACCGAGCCGTCGTCCATGTTTCTATGACGTTTTTCTTTTTTTTATATGTAACGTGTTTCCTCGTGGCGACTTGGAGCCTAGGTATAACATACATATAATGTATGGAAATAAAACAGCATTTAGTTTAAACCTCATTTTTTGGCTCAAATACAAAAATATGAGGATAAACTTATTAAAGGTGTCACTTTCAATGCATAGAGGGCGCTATGATAAAAACATTTATTATTCCTTAAAGCAATGTCATCCAGCTGTGTAGTCATATGAATTTACTTAGTTATTACTCTGAGAGATAAATGGCATTTATATTATAATGGTCCCATAGCGAAGACCTCTAGATTGAGGAGGATAAATATGAAAAAAAAATGTAGATTTATTTATACCTGACAACCCAAAAAGCGCACGAAATTGCTAGCCTTCTGAGCCAAGGATTTGATTCTCTCAGGATAAAGATTTTTATGAGCTACATATATTTATTGAGTATAGGTGTTGGTCCTCGTCGTTAGTGACTTGACCTGTAATGAAGAGCGTAAAAAAGACAAAGGCCATAGATTCGACACTACCATTAGACTATTCATCTACTATTCGTACTCGTTATGGGCTTGATATATAGTTTTTTTAGGTTTCATTTTATATCTAGTTCAAAATAAAGACTAAAAAATCTATCTGTCAAAAAGTTCCTGCTAATCGAAATGGTGCCCTTTGCAGATCCGAAAATAACGATAGATCCGTTGTCATGGCGTGGAGATACCCTGGCGGTGGCGTTTATCGGAGTTCTTGTGGGCGCTGTCCTGTTGGTGATCGCTGCGCTCATCTGCTGGTATTCCAAGTCAAAACACAGGTATTGGTTTATTTTATTGTTCGTTTGGTACTTATTGCTGTTTGGTTCTTCGTTATATGTACATTTTAGTATTGTGTAAATCTATATAAATAAAAATGAATCGCCGAAATATATGTACACAAGTTCAGAACGGCTGCACCAAATTAGATAATTATTTTTTTTGTTATGATCAGGACAAGGTTTGTATAAAAGATAGTTTTCAAAAAATTGTACATGAAGACGAAAAATAACAAATTTTATCTTTTCCGTCATTTTAAATCGCAATATAACTAATAGATGGCGTCATTATTTTAACAAAATAAATGTCATATTCAATTACCATTTATGGGGTTCATCCCCGAGGCTCGATCCCACACCTCTGCGCGGGGTGTGGACGTCCCCGATTGATTGATTGATATTTAAATCTACGTTCGCTCCCGACTGACCTATGCTGCGCCGGCCTGGTGGTCTTTGATATCAGCAACCCAGCGCAAACGCGTTCAGATCCAGCAGAATCTGTCTCTGCGCGCCATCGTGGGGGCGGCTCGCTATGTGCGTAACGACGTTATAGCGAGGGACCTTAGGGTGGAGAGCATCCATGAGTTTGTGGTCCGGTTGGCTCGGAAGATGTTCGACCGAGCCGACAATGGACCACACCCACACCTTAATAATTTTGCTCCCCTTCACGCTCGCCCACCTGAGGGACGTCCACTCCCACGCGAAATCCTCCTGTCGCCTCCTGGCTCCCGCGAGGGAAGAGGGCCAGCGACGGACCCAACGTAGGAATAGGTCCAGCCATATTTCGACGACGCGAAGTCGTTAAAGGACGCCCAAAAGCCGCTAGGAATAGCGGCACCTAAGACCGGGGGGCGGTTGCCCCACTGAGTTGCTGCACGTGCAGTGGGGTTCATCCCCGAGGCTCGATCCCACACCTCTGCGCGGGGTGTGGACGTCCCCGATTGATTACCATTTATTTTGTATTACAAAAGCACAACTTTGTTTTGGTGTTTCGAGCTGTACGTTTCTTTAAGGTTTCGTTTTTTTGGACAAGGTTTGTCACAATAAGAAAACGGTCTCATTTTTTTTTTCATTAATTAGGTACACCACTCGCGCGAAGCCGGGGCGGGTAGCTAGTTAATTATAATACAAATCTTTTTACTAACTTATGATATACCAATAAGAACAACATTGGAAAACAAATAAATTTTAACATATATTATAACTAGAGTATATTCAGATTCCGGGCGTCCTTCCGTCTTGGACAATCGTGGATTAATGTCTATTCCTTTAGAAATGGTAAGGCTCCACGCCTAGTAGAGGATCATTTATAGTCTATAATCATACGGGATGTAGTAATAAGAATACGAAAATTCCTCAAATTTAAAAAAGATAATAGATATTGAAAAGTGACATTTCTTAAAAAAGGCGGTCTTTGTTATTTCGTATTTATGTTGAAGTAGATCTTTGTCGCACAGTACAATTAATATATTGTATATATTTTTTTATTTTAGACATCTTCAGCGGCTTGAACGGCGAAACTCAATCCGGCAGTCGCTCCACTCAGTCCGCTCCATCGGTAGCATTAACGGGGGATTCCCCGACAGCACATACAGAAGAAAAGTAGCACAAATGGTATATATTATTCTTTAGTTAATTCATTTTTTATGATATTTATTTATTATTTTATTACATTGATCTTTAAATGCTCGAAAGTATATTATTATTTTTTGATCATCAATAGTTAAATATCAGAAGTTGAAAACCTTTTTTTAAAAAGAAATTGAAATATTTTCTTTAATTTTTAAGTCTCACAGACAGCATAACAATCATTTACAAACTAAATAAAAGAAACAAAAGTTATAAATAGATTGAATAACTATTACATGTTTTTAGAGGATGATTAAGGTGGTTAAATTTGTTTTTTTTTTAATTACAGAGTACCCGTTCTACCGAAACACTAACCAAAGGGTCCGACTATAGAAAAATGCTTGCCTCCACAACGTCTATGGAGTCAATGGAGAAGAGTCAATTTAATTCCTCCATAGACGACAACCAGAGCTTTGAGATATACGAAGCGCATAACCCGAATAATATCATACAATTAAAACATAGCACATTTAACAAGAAGAATTCTCCAGAATATTCTGTTCCCCAGAACACTACACGTCCATTTAATTTAGGATACAAGAACGAAGCTTACAAAGAGACTTCCGGAGCGAGCGAAGCGCCATCTTTGAACACAGTAATGACAGAAGAATTACCAATTATTCATCACCCCGGCGGCCTAACATCACCAGAAGATGACACGTTATCACCCACAAGCGAATCTCAATATTTCACCTCTGATACGTTGCCACTACGAGGAATAGATAAAAATGACGATGCAATATCTTTGAAAAGGGAGTTAGAAAGAGAGGGGAAAATATTCGGACCTTATGGCGCCCCCAACCATGGGAGACAGCCAAAGCTATCGTTTCTCATGGAGTTAAGGTCGAAAATGCCAGAACAACCACAGTCTGGGGCTACGCCAACCACTACATTTGGCCAAAGAAGTGAAACACCAGGTAATCATTTAATTAACAGAAAAAATAACTGATTCTTTGCATAAATTACCCATTTTTAATCTTAATGCCGATTGCATATGCGTCCAGGATTTATTCCACAGACATTTAATTGCAACAATAGTAGTGATCGCTTACGATCTGACGTCTAAATTCCTATCTTCCACTGGACCATTGACGTGAACCATTTCCTAGCACAAGCATTTTATTAGTTTAATTGGAATGGTTAAGGGTCATCCATAATTTACGTTACACGTAGAGAGGAGGAAGGGATTCAAGAAAGCGTGTCATTATGCGACAAAAGAGGGGACGATTATAAGCTTCGTGACGTCACAGTTATAAATATAAAGTGTTAATACTCTAAGCTTCAACTCTAAAGTAAATCTTTAAAATACATATTACCAATTCTATCATTATTTTTATAAGGTTTGTTTGTATCACTTTTATATACGTCGGGGTTGCGCAAATTCGCGATTGCTGTACCTATGACGTCGCTTGTCGATCAGTTTTGGTTTACGTCAAAAGTTCAATTTTCAATTTAAAAGTGCTATTTAAATTTAAAATTGTAAAACATATAATAAGACACTAGGGGAGGTCACACAAATGTAACAAGTGATACGAACGGGGAGCTCCAAAAATCATGAATCGTGTGAGACGCAATTTATGGATGGCCCTTGACAAGAATTCCGGTAATATTAAAAACAAATCTAGTGTTCTTCACTACAAATGTTTATTAATTTAATATATTCGAAAAATGAAATCTTGTAAAACTTGATATATGGACGTCCCTTAACAAGAATTCCGGTAATATTAAAAACATTTCTAGTCTTCTTGATTAGAAATGTTTATTAATTTAATATATTCGAAAAATGAAATCTTGTAAAACTTGATATATGGACGTCCCTTAACAAGAATTCCGGTAATATTAAAAACATTTCTAGTCTTCTTGATTAGAAATGTTTATTAATTTAATATATTCGAAAAATGAAATCTTGTAAAACTTGATATATGGACGTCCCTTAACAAGAATTCCGGTAATATTAAAAACATTTCTAGTCTTCTTGATTAGAAATGTTTATTAATTTAATATATTCGAAAAATGAAATCTTGTAAAACTTGATATATGGACGTCCCTTAACAAGAATTCCGGTAATATTAAAAACATTTCTAGTCTTCTTGATTAGAAATGTTTATTAATTTAATATATTCGAAAAATGAAATCTTGTAAAACTTGATATATGGACGTCCCTTAACAAGAATTCCGGTAATATTAAAAACATTTCTAGTCTTCTTGATTAGAAATGTTTATTAATTTAATATATTCGAAAAATGAAATCTTGTAAAACTTGATATATGGACGTCCCTTAACAAGAATTCCGGTAATATTAAAAACATTTCTAGTCTTCTTGATTAGAAATGTTTATTAATTTAATATATTCGAAAAATGAAATCTTGTAAAACTTGATATATGGACGTCCCTTAACAAGAATTCCGGTAATATTAAAAACATTTCTAGTCTTCTTGATTAGAAATGTTTATTAATTTAATATATTCGAAAAATGAAATCTTGTAAAACTTGATATATGGACGTCCCTTAACAAGAATTCCGGTAATATTAAAAACATTTCTAGTCTTCTTGATTAGAAATGTTTATTAATTTAATATATTCGAAAAATGAAATCTTGTAAAACTTGATATATGGACGTCCCTTAACAAGAATTCCGGTAATATTAAAAACATTTCTAGTCTTCTTGATTAGAAATGTTTATTAATTTAATATATTCGAAAAATGAAATCTTGTAAAACTTGATATATGGACGTCCCTTAACAAGAATTCCGGTAATATTAAAAACATTTCTAGTCTTCTTGATTAGAAATGTTTATTAATTTAATATATTCGAAAAATGAAATCTTGTAAAACTTGATATATGGACGTCCCTTAACAAGAATTCCGGTAATATTAAAAACATTTCTAGTCTTCTTGATTAGAAATGTTTATTAATTTAATATATTCGAAAAATGAAATCTTGTAAAACTTGATATATGGACGTCCCTTAACAAGAATTCCGGTAATATTAAAAACATTTCTAGTCTTCTTGATTAGAAATGTTTATTAATTTTAAACAAAATTGTACCGATATATTTGTATATCGTCGGGTAACTTTGAATGACAGAATTAGGATTAAAGATATAAGAAAGCGATGTGAAGAGAAAGTGATGCTTGATGGTTTAGGCAAATAGAAAGGATGGATGAAAGACGACTGAAAAGAAATTTACGTTACGGATGTGGATGGATGGATCGGTGGGGGAAGACAAGAGAAAACATACCTTGACCAAATTGCCAAAGTTTTTAGAAAAGGCCAGGTCAAGAGTACCCATAACCGACGAGCTTGCATGAGGAGAGTGATGAGTGTTGAGGAAGCAAGGAAAGTGTGTCGAGATCATAGTAGATGGAGATCTGTGGTCTCTGCCTACCCCTATGGGAAATAGACGTAACTATTTGTATGAATGTATGTATGTACGATTTACAGATCAGCCGCAATACTACGAGGACAGCTTGCCCTCCCCACAACCACCAGTTTACTCTAGTGCATACGACTCCCCATCGGAGGCGCTAGCAAGTTACGATTCCAGTCCGGAGTCATCACAACAGTACGACACCTTCTCATCCGACCTACACGGGCGATCCAAATCTGAAGCGTTATTGGAAACAAACTTCGACTTCGATGAACCCAGTCCCGTATCAATGACAGAGGACACTCGATCGCACAGCCAACCTTTAGAGACTGCGATGTGAAAAATAACTATTTTTATGGACATTCAGAATTTTTTACTTGACTAAGATTCGCGACAAGCAAACAAAAGTAGAAAAAATAACAATTTGTGGATGTTCAGAGAACTTAAACTAAATCTCACCGAACTGTCGTTGGCAACTCTCGACCTCCCAACCACTGTCACCAACACAAAACACAAACCACCACACTCCCACAATGTACATTACACACGTGTTTCGACTCACCACGAGGCTTCCTCAGGTATAATGGACTCTACAGAGAAAAACTGTTCAATTACTTGCAAGTTCTCTGGAAATCCACTTCGTCCAGTAAAAGAACACATTATATTACTTTTGCTTGTCGCCGATCTTAGTCGAGTAAAAATTCTGACTGTCCACAGAATATTGGATTTTCACAAAATAACACCAGATTCTATTAATCAAATCACTATTTATATTGAAGTGCTAGTAAAAAATTGTATATAAGGACTCGCACATATCAATCAAGTTACTTAGTGCCTAAAGGTAAATATATTTTCTTGCATTCTTACTTCTTTGATAAGTCACATCTAAATATTAAGTATGATGCATCGAGATAAACGAGACTATTAACAAAAAATATATAATTATTTTAATAGGCGTTATTTTTAATAACTATTAACGACTTCACAAAATTGTTGCCAGCCTTAAATTTATTATAACATATTACCTACAAGTTGTATCAATTTGTAGGGTACTTTTTATATTTTTCTAGATAATAATGTTTCGAGAAAATAAAATAAAGCTTTATTTTTTACAGTTTATTCGGTAACCTTCTTTCATGTTTTAACATTAATATTTTCATTAAAAAATTTACTGTCCTGAGTATAGGACAGGAAATGTCCTGTACTCAAATACAATATTATTTTTAAAAAATATAATTGTCTTTTTTGGTAAATATATTAATCTATTAATCTTAATTTCTTTACTATATAGACACATTTCAAACAAATGGCGACAATTTTGATTATATACCATAGGCATGTTCTACAAGGTGTTTTAGATATTTATGAGACTATGCTATTCTATTAAAATGATTAGTGTTATTAATAATAGCTCACTGTACTTTGACATTCCCTTATTATTTTATGACTATCTATTTGTGTGACTTATTGAAAAGTCGAAATCATAATTTTTAATGCATATATGTACATACATTTCTATATATAGACATCGACATATAGATTATAGATGGTTGACATGCAATATGTGAATAGATATATAAAATTTTGAATTTTAGTGTTTTAAATTAAAGACTGAAAGAATATATCACATTCAATATTGTAGCATTTATTTCATTTATCTGTCATATCTCTTAAGTATTTTCAATTTGATATTATCTAAATCACATATTTTTATTTTACTTTTTTAAAAACTATTTCAGAATGTTCGAATATTATTTATATGTTAAATAAAAGTATCCCACCCTGACATTTTGGATGCCCATGGGATGGACCCATTTCCAATATTTTGAAAAACTTGTACAACATATGTATTTCATACTTTCGGTTTATTTCATTTGAATATTATTTTTTGCTTAGTTGGACCATGTCATGTTTAAGGTTCCGTGTTGGAATAACTGACCTATACATTAATTATGGCTACTTTGTTGGTTGGATATTTTTGCACTACATGGTCCCAATATTATAATCAAAATAAGTGGCAGTACAGGATTATATTTACTTTCAAATTGCTGTCCAACAAAGTTGCCTTTATTTTGACAATTGAGATAGATGTATTATTAATTAAATGTTAATATTATATTAAACTACCATTAACGCAAGATCTCATTAAATTAAATAACGATATTCGTTATTCAACGTGTAATCTTTTGTCAATTGTATATCACAAGAAAGTTATGTGTAATGGAGTTATCGTACATTTTAAAATAATAAAAAAAATATTTTAGAAATTTTAGTGAAGTAGCAGTTAGGTAGGTATACAAAATCTAGCTAGAAATTTTTTATTGAAGTTTAATAACATGATATATTTTATTTTATTAATTAAACTAGTTCTATGTGTAATGTGTCCGTCCTTAGATTTTACAATTAGATGTTATAAAATAATAAAAAGCATATTTATGGATTTTCATTTTTATATTCTTAAAAACTGCCTTATCACTTAATTTAATGGTAAGTAATATTTATAGTACTTTACAAAAAATTTAATTATAAGAAATGTTGTAATTTATTTATTTTCACATTCTTTTACATCACTATCTTGTTATTGTATATTTTAAACTGTTCTATTTTATTTCTATATATACATATATTACAACATATAACTTTGACTTATATCATGCTTTAAAATGTACAAATTTTGTTTGAAATCGGTACAGAAAATGTAAACTAGAATGTTTAATAAAATTTTAATATTTTTAGTGTTTTCTTTATGATTTACCCTGCAAAAATTCAAAAAAAAAGTAAGGTATTAAGTATATTTGCTCTTACGCCTTTTGATTATGAAATGGTCAAATAATGAAATTCCATAGTACTTTATAATCTGCTTGTAAGAATCTTAATTAATCCTGATGGTATTAAATATGTTCCTTTTAGTTAACAATCTACAAAACTGTAAAAAACGAAAAAGTATTACAACAGTGATATCTCATGGTTGTATTACGAAAACATGTTTTATATTTTGCTCTAACAATAAGTATAAGCACAAAACTCTATCCAGCGTAAGTAATGTAATCACTTGTTATCAGACAATACACATGAAATTATTAGGTTGGTACATATGAAATGTCGGATTTTTAAGTGAATATATAAAACTGCATATCTTTTTTCAAAAGCTCTTTATTTAATCAAAATATGCTCCATTCGCTTCAATACAACTTATAACTATATACTTTTCCCAACGAGACTTTAAAGCATAGATGTCTGTCTTAAAATAATCTGATCTTTAGAATCAATAAACTCTGATGAATTTTTCATACTGTCTTCATTTTCATATTGTTAAGCTCGTAAAACATACAACATTCTAAATGTTTAAAAAGTGAAAGTCGGTTGGCGAGAGATCCGGTGAATAGGCTCGGTGCTGCAAAACTTCATATATCATTTCAATAATTTCGCAATTGTTTTGTGCGATGTATGCGGCCGAGCATTGTAATGGAGGCCATGCCGACTAACAAGTAATGGGCGTATAATTGCTGTTGCAATATTGTTGTATGGTCAATTTTCATCCTGGTAGTCAGTTCCCTCGTGGATACAGTTGGATTGGCTTCCACCAATGCCTTCATATCATCATTTTTCACACGTTTTGGGTCTCCCACGTGAATCATTTTGTAATGAAAAATCACCGGACCTAAATTTTCAAACCAACGCTGCACTTTTCGATCATTAACTGTATTCTACCCAAACGCTTGGTTTATGTTGCGTGCAGCTTTTGTAGCATTATTACCAAGTTTATACTCATACAAATAAATTATACGAACATCGTTTAGATTTCATTAAAATTTAAATCAAATAACAAAAGGGAACACTTTCGAGACAATCTCCTTTGTTGAAATGTGACTCTGGCAATGAACAGTACGACTAATAAACGAAGTTATGGCAAAAACAAAAGTATAACGAAAACAGAAAGACAAAAGTTCGCATGTAAAAAAATCTGACATTTAATATGCATCAACCTAATAATAACAAACATCGTCGATGCTATGTATAGTATCGATGTTTTCCATATATCGGTCGTTTTTATAATTAGATAATATGTGATATATAAAACAAAGAACTTTATTTTGGTTACAATTTCATAACTTGAAACAAAAAATTAAGGAGGTAAAATAGGGTAAGTAACCACAAGTATAGAGTAATCAAAAGGCAGACAATAAATATCAAGATTAAATTTAGATTTTGTTTGACACATTACACTTATTTATAGCAAGTTCGCCTCTTGAATGCAACAAATAAATAAGAATTATTAAAGAATAAACGATACTTTGATTTGATGCATCGATACTACACATCGAGTGTTTCAAATACTTTGATATACATCGCCCGCTCCTATCACTCATGGCATTGGCTAATTACTTCGCTTTGTGTTGATGGTTAGACTCGTTCGTGTGGTGTAGTTGTGTGCTTAACAATAACATTAGAAGCGATCGTCGAAAATGAATTAAAGCCGTAACAAAAATTATTTTTTCCTACAACAGTGGAGTTTAGTATACTTTTTATTTAGTTAAAAACTTCGGAATGATATAAATAAAAGCATAACGCTTGCATACGCTTCTGTGACCAAAAAAGACAAACTACATTAAAAAAAGGAAAAATAAAAGAAAATGGACCCTTCAGGATCAATCAACAACGACTGTATAGAAACGATCGAAAACGAGGAAGAAGTAATTGACGATTCGGAGGAAAGGGAATTAGTTACGGACTCCTGTTCCACGAAGATTCTTAACAATGATGAGCAGCCAACAGACCGATACCGCATTGTATACATATTGTTCTATCTGTTTGGTATCACTTCGCTCGTGCCTTGGAATTTTCTAATGACTGCTAACGATGTAAGTATATTTATCGTTAGAATAAATAATTTTCTCTTTATAACTTTCTTAAAATTAGAAGCTAAAATATCACTTTAATTCAAGGCCATTCTATTACACTTCCATATCCACATATACCAGTGTATATTCAGATACTGAATCTCTCACAAGAATTAGGATATTAACTATTACTTAAACATATTAATATTTGTTAAATCAATATGGGTTATAATGGGTTTTGAATGCTGAACTCTTCGGTCAAAAGTCACATATTGTGACCACTGTACTAACTGGTCAGTAACATGAAATATTACTAGTGTGTATTCTGTGGTATTACTAATTGTTTTTCTTTAAATTATCATATCTTTATTTAACCCTTTTAGTGCCATTATTTTTTACTCATATATACTTAGAAATGCTGAAGAAATCTTTGGTTTTTGATGTCATTTACCCTTGTCACAAATATATGGCCTCCTTGTGATGCCCATTTCCAGTATAACATTAATAAATCCCCTCATTTCAGGGATGGATTGGCTTCCACAATTTTGCACGAGATTGAGGTTTCAAATTTTAATGATTGTGCAAAAACTATCTCTCGCTATTGTGCTTGTGGAAAATTTAGTTAAAGTGCCAATAAGCATGATAGTAGTGCTATCTGCTACTCAAACAGTTAAATGTTTGTAGATAATTGAAATTAATTTTGTTTCACAGTCCTTACAAAATAATATATAACTTCATATCTGATGTCTTATTACCTGATGCTGCTGTAATATTTACAAATTAAGCTATACCTAAGTAACATAAGTAAGTGATGTGGTTGATACAGCAGACCCTTTTGTCCAGCATATCTGCCTATGTATACCTATATTCCTATATAAGCCTATATAAATGATAGTTTTAAAACACATCTAGTGGAATAATTCATATTTACATCCAAAAATACCTCTTTTTATACCTAAAGTAAGAATGGTTCACAAACTATGAAAGAAAATCAGTTTTTTTCTCAATTCTGTAAAGTTTACTGGACAATATGCACTAAAAAAGGAAATGATGTGAACGAAACTGATATACCGCACACAGATGGTGCTGGAACCCATAACATCCAATTCAGTACTCAAACATGCTAACTACTGAGTATATAAATAACCATTTTATCTTATCTTTCATTTAATGATGTATTTGGGGAAAACCAACTACTACTTATCCTACGTCTATAAAACAATATTAAACTAACCTATGAGTTTTCTATCCAAGGTTATGCTCTAGTTTAATGCACAGATTATTAAATAGATATCAAGGTGCAAATAATAGTTATAAATATGTTTGAATATCGTGGTTGATTATAAGCTTCATCAAAACAAGTTTATACTATTACCATTTAAAATAATTAATTATAAACTTCAATTTTTAACACAAAATGAGATGTAATGGAATTCATTTTTTGAAACTAGTAAGGCCTATTAGCAAGTCGGTCATCTGATTGTAAGTAATAACAACAGATTTAAATGATGTTAGAAAGAAGCATAGAAAAATAAAGGAGGAGGTTCTGCTGATCCCTGACTCACCATTCGCAATGCACAGAAAGAAATAGGATGGTCCTATAGTATATTAGGAACATGGCGATTAATTAAATTTAAATTCTAATAAAAATTTTTATAAACTATATTAGATGTCATATTTGCCTCTAAGTTTTACACGTAACTAAAACAACAAATTTTTAAATTGTTGACACTCGCATGTCCTTTGTGCTTTTTGTGTTTTTTACACATGATGTCGTTAAACCTTTAAAGGTGACTCACATTTAGGTCAAAAATTAATTCGCACCGTATTTATTATGCTAGGAAAACAAGAAAACAAATTACAAAGTGATCGCCTTTGAATTAATTTTTATTTCACTTTTAATGATCTTTTTGTAGGATGTCTGGTTTCAGTAATAGAAAAAATAATTTCTTTTTATTGGGATAGGAAGACAAACGAGCAGGCGTGTCATCAGTAGCAATCAATTCGATGTAAATCGGCATTTACATGAATGCTAGATGTTGCACTGATTTCTTTCTTTCCAGTACTGGATGTATAAGTTTCGTGACGTCACACCAAACAATCTGACGATGGTGGTCCGGAAGACACAGTTCCAGGCGGAGTTCACCTCCTACCTTAATGTGGCCACCGCTATCCCTAACTTGGTATTTCTGGTGCTGAATTCCTTATACGGACATCTGTAAGTACTTATTACATTGAAATTCCATTTGTGCATTGCATTTTAAATAGTAAATCCGTCAGATAACTAGAGTCACTTACATAGCTCTTCGAATCAGCAAATTGAAGTGGCAATGGGCTGAAACGTTTCTCACAGAACCGACAACCATTGGAGTAGACGAGTGCTTGAGTGGAGACTGCGTCTCGGCAAACGTGGTGTAGGAAACCCCCCAGATGGATCGACGATCTGCGTAAGGCCGCTGGCAGAGACTGGCTGCGTGTAGCAAAAATTCATGCTAGGTGGCGCCCCTTAGGCAAGGCATATGCAGGTTTAAGCAGTAGACTGCCGTAAGCTGATAATGATGAAATCAATGATTAGATAAGTATTAAGTAGTAAGTTATTACATAGAGAGAATGGATGAAAGACGACTGATCAAAGAAATTTATGTTGTGGATGGAAGGGTTAGTAGGGGACGACCAACGAGAACATGCCTTGACCAAAACGCTGAATTTCTCAAGAAAGCTAGGCTAGATCAAAAGAACCCTTAATCAAAAAGATTGATGAGTGTGGATGAAGCAAAGAAAATGTGCTGGAATTGTAGCAGATGGAGGTCTGCGGCCTTTACCTGCTCCTACGGGAAACAGGTGTGATCGTATATATGTAAATTATTATATTGCTTTCACTCTCACTAATTTCGTACAAATGACAAGGATGGAAAATATTTTCCAACAAAGCGAGAAACAAGAATGTGAATGATGATTTCAATAAATGATAGATATATTTTAGTTAAGTTTACCTCACTTTGTTCTCCTGGTTGTCATCAAGTATTTGTCCAGGATCTGCGATGGCCAGCCAGGAGCATTACGACGGGACTTTCTCGATAAAGATGGCCTAACTTTTGTAACGAACCTCTCGCTTTCTACTTAATTTGAATTGAATGATATTTTTTATATATAAGGTCCTAAAATTCTTCAAACGGATTAACCACAGAGTATCGATCAAGAGCAGGCTTCAAGGCTCCCTGATTGTAGTGACTCTGTCGTTCCTGGTGACGACATCACTGGTGCAAGTGGACACCGATGATTGGCAGAACACCTTCTTTATCATCACCATGGTTACGGTCGTTATTATGACCGGTAAGTATATATACCAATTGTAGACTATAATTATTTCTGAATCGAAACCGTCATAATTGAAAGTGAATATGCACATACATACATACATATCGTCACGCCTGTTACCCGTAGGGGTAGGAAGAGACCACAGATCATCATCTGCTACGATCTCAGCTTACTTTCCCTGCTTCCTCCACACTCATCACTCTCTTCTTCATGCAAGCTCGCCGGTTAAGGATTCTCTTGACCTAGCCTTTCCTAAAAACTTCGGCAATTTAGTGTTAGTATGTTTTCCTGGGTCTTCCCCTACACTACCTACCCTTCCATCCACATACGCAACTTAAATTTATTTTACCAGTCGTCTTTTATCCATCCTCTTTGTGTTTTTATTAATAATTTATATATTAACATGAGAAGAAAACTTTATTCGCGTAATATTTGGATAGGGTTTTCGGATATATACTTGTATATATCCGAAAACCCTATCCTCGCCACCGTCAACTGTCTCCTTAAAAGTATTGTTTTATAGTCTTCTTAAAGAAACTTATATATGTATGAAACTTGATTTAAAAAAGGTATTCAAAAATATGGAGATTTCGGTTAACTTGTTCAATATTTAAATAGATTATCGAGGCATTATTATTTCTGCGACTTGTTTTCTTGCAACTTAAGTTATTAACATACGATGCTGCGTGACTCATCACTCGGATGAGTCAATCGAGAAAAATCAACAAGATAGAGACAATTCATAGTCAGTAACCCTTGTCCAAAGTCAAAAGGAATATTTTAAATCAATGAATATTAAATTTGTGATTAAAATAGATAATAATAAATTGTACTGAGTTTTGCTCCTATAATCAAGTCAATCCAGGAACTCACTTCTTCCGAGCTCCAGAGCCGGAGACAAAAGTAACAACTTAATTTTGAAATAAGCATATACATACATACATATATATTCAAATTTTACATAAATACAATTTTTTATTAAATGGTAACCGACATGAATGATCGTAAAAAATAAAAATCAAAGCCAATCCAGTCAGTCGTGACTGTTCCATGCTGTTGCTCAAAAATGTTTTTAGCCTCCTCAACGAGGAAAAATACTCTCTGGTGTCGACGTCAAAACAGGTAACGTTATGTCAAACAAAGGTCATGAGTGGTGACCCATGGTATAGGGCAGCGGTTCTCAACCCTTTTTAAACAGCGACAGACTTACATACTATTTACGAATTCGCGACACCCTTACATACCTTACATGCAAACTTTTTATAATTGAAGAGAATGTACGTATGTACATTTATTAAATTATACATCACTAATCTATTAAACGTATTTTTTATTGCGTAAGAACATACAATATTAAATAAAATCCAAATATTAAATAAATATAATATAAGAAAATATTGTATTTGTAAATCTCGCAACACACTTGACAGGAGCAAGCGACACATTAATGTGTAGCGACACAATGGTTGAGAACCGCTGGTATAGTGTATAAAGAAGCTTCTAGTGTTGTAGTAGGCATCTATTTTTGACCCCAAATTGTAACAATTCGAAAGAGTCGAACATATTTTAGTATTTATTGTGTAGTGGGTTGAACAAGGCATTTGGAGGAAAAAGGGCGTTGAACCCCAAGGTTGGTTATTATATGCAAGCACAGGTGGGGGACCTGTGCTTGCACATAATAACCTTGCCTATAATAATAGAAGTAATTGTGCGCCACTTTTCTATACCATAGAGAAAAGAATATTTTACTTTTATCGAAATACGTACTCGTGTATAGATTTAAACTTTTACTTTTGTCAGGCTTGCTAGTTAAGGAAATTACAAACAGTAAATGTATATGCGCATGCAAATGGAAAATTCGCTGCAGTAAGTACGATATAGCGATAAAGAACTGTGAGTCAACGCTTTGACCCGTTGCCCAGCTGCAGATGTATCTAGGTCATATCTAATCGAGTTATATAGTAAAGATGCCGAAATCAGTCAAATGATTGCATAGTCAACAAGTCTTGTGTAATTATTAATAATTAGTGTCATCTTTTTTCTTTTAATTATAACTATTATGCCTGTTAGTGACACACTAAAATATATACATTTGTTAGGTACAAATGTATACATTTTAGTGCGTCACTAACATTTTTCAATATTTTAAGTTAATTTTAATGCCAGAGAAAGGTTTTTTAATTCTAAAAAGATAAAACAAAGATTCATACATTTTGATATACAAATTTGTCATCTAAAAAAGTTTTACAATTCAAAAGATATGTGCCTACTAGAATTATGTGGGCACACAATTTTATTTATTGAGCTATACAACTTTAATATTATAATTAATCTTTATATGAACATTTTACACACATTTAAAAAAAATATTGTAAAAAATGATATTGTTAAAATGCCAGTGCCAAGTAAAATAATAGATATCAAGTATAATGAAACGTAAAGTTTAGTTCTTTTTGCCCTTTCTGATGTAAATATATTAAACAAAATAAAATAAAATTGTAAATATAACCGGTGCATGTTCTAACATAATGTAGATAAGGGTGGTAACAAATCCCAAATAAGGATATTTGGGATTTGTTCGAATTTTTTTTCACGATAGTCCCAAATTGATTCCAAATTTATAAAAAAAAATTCATTTTTTTAGACACAAATTAATTTTAATAATAACCCGGCCCCCCGATAGCCAAAGTTTTAAATGGAAATAACATGTGGAAAGTTTTGTTATTAGTTTGGAAGTTTTTACGTCATTAACACGTAAAAAATTCCGTATCGAATTTCAAATTCCGAAATTCTGAACCGATCATGTCGACAAATGACAATTCTTTTAGCAAATTTAACGCTCTACAAAAAAGGTCTCTTATGATTTTATGAACTTGAATGGTTCAAAAGTTATTCGAAGTCAAAATCAAAGTTTAGTCTAGTCAAATCTATGAGTTTTTCTATTTTTAACGTCAATTAATGATTCAAAAATTAAAGAAGGCTTAATATTTGTATTTTAGAAGCTTTTTCCGACCTTGACGTATCTTCTGAAGGAAAAGTAATAATTAATTGCAAAAATTGATCGTTAAAATTTTAATGAATCGAAAAAAGTACCAATATTATCTTTTTTTATTTAATCATAGCTACTTTCGTATATATTATACGTAAAAGATAGGCAAACTAGCAAGCAGGGCGGCTATCTGATGTAAACAGCCACAATCTCTCATGAACATCTGCAGTATTAAAAGCAACGTAGATGCGTTGCCTACTTTAGGGTAAGGATTTGTATAATGGGAGGGGAAAAAGGGAGTAATGAGAAGTAAAAAGGACATAAAGGAAGGCGAAAGGAATTGAGTGCTCGTATCTCTGCACTCACCGTTGGAAATGCGGTAACACAAAGTGCTTGTTCTGCATATTATTCTTCTGCAAATGTTGCTCTATAATCTAAATTTCTTTTTCCAGCTGCCAGCGCTGTGTTCACCGGTGGGCTAGTGGGCATAGCGAGTAAATTCTCCAAGGAGTACATGGCGGCAGTCGTTGCTGGACAATCTTTAGGAGGGATTATAGCCGCCATAGCTCAAATAATATCCCTCGCTTTCAAAATATCTCCTCTCCACAGTGCTCTTATATATTTCATCATTGCTGACGTCATGCTTATAACTTCCCTCGTCTCTTACGTGCTCCTCTTCAAAATCGACTTTTTCACCCACCACATACTGAGAGGAACTGGCATGGCGGCGAATAGGCATAGAGATGTGTCCATGGTGCTTATTCTGAAGAAGATATGGGTGTACGCGTTCAGTATTTTTGCTGTGTTCGCTATAAGCATGGCTGTGTATCCAGCTGTCACCGTGCTCGTGGAATCTCATCCCGTCACGAAAGGAACTGATTGGAACAGTGAGTATGCTTAATATTTGATTGATAACACGAAAAAAAAACTCCAAAGATAATATAATAATTTATTATTTTACAAAATAATTAATTATACCAATTTTAACGACTAAATAATAATAATAATAAATGGCAGCCGCTGTCAAAGATCGGTACATATCGCAGATATCAAAATGAATATTTAAACAATTATATACCTGTAAATTTGAATATAACTTTTAATAATATTAGTAAAATATAATTTAGAAGAATATATCATAAAATATTGGATAAAAAAGACGATAGAAACCGTAAAATGAAGAAAATATATATTACAAGAGTTGACATGCTTGTCATGTCAAAACAAAATTATGTCAATAAAATATTTTAAGAAAACTCTGAATGTACCGAACAAGGCAGCGATTACTACAAAATACTGCCTTAACTACAACCGCACACCCAACATCATCCGTGAATAATGGAGCTCTAACAAATTCACATAAGAATAATGCCCGCACAACATCTGGAAAGGGCCAAGGAATGTCACCGGCCGGCTTGGGACCTACGGGACACGTCGCCCCAAGAAAGGACCCCGCTACCGATGGCGTAGTGCGACGTCGTATGCGCTGGACTCTTGATTTAAATATAAGTGTTATGCGTGCGTACTACAAGGCTACAAGGGGAGGAACCGATCTCACCTCCTACCGTTCGAAATTGTTCTAGCTAGTGCTGGTGTAGATAAACCATCTTCAGTACATTGGTTACAATTCGGTGATCTCTTCGGTGAAACCGAGGGTTTTGTCTGTGCAGACGAAGTTATAAAAACCAATAACTACCGGAAATACATCATGAGAGACGGCACGGCTGATATATGCCGAGCGTGCCACCACCCGGGAGAGTCACTGAGGCATGTTATTTCCGGTTGTTCCCAGCTATCAAACGGGGAGTATTTGCACAGACATAATCAAGTAGCCAGAATTGTGCATCAGCAGCTTGCCATTAAATACGACCTATGCGAGCAGGAGGTGCCTTATTATAAATACGATCCAAAGTCAGTTCTCGAAAACAGTCGTGCAACATTATACTGGGATCGATCCATTATCACGGACCGGCACATTGTTGCCAATAAGCCTGATATTGTGATAGTGGATCGAACTACACGCGAGGCAATGATAGTTGATATTAGTGTTCCGCATGACGAGAATCTTATTAAAGCGGAAAAAGATAAACAAATAAAATACATAGACCTCGCGCATGAGATTTCCGCCATGTGGCACGTTGATTCAACTGTCATTGTACCCATAGTGGTCTCTGTGAATGGACTTATCGGTAAAAATTTGGACGCCCATCTGTCCAAGTTAGGTTTAGGTAAGTGGGTTAAATTCAAAATTCAAAAAGCAGCCATATTGTGCACGGCTAGGATCGTGAGAAGGTTCCTTTCCTTGGAAGCATAATCCTTCGTGTGCTTGGTTTATCCCGCCACGAAGGATTAATAACCCTAATGATAATATTATTTTTATAGATTTTTTTTATATTAATAATATTGTTATTAAGAGAAAATTATGTAAATAAAAGAGAATAATAATAATAATAAAACTTTAATTCAAGACTAACCATATATCATTAGTAACAATCTTTCTTATAATTTAGTGTTAGTAAAATTACAAAATGTTACAAAAATAAATTTACCTTTTTTACATTTACAAAACATTAAAATATAATACATTAATACATTATAACAAATTTGAAAATAACAAAATATGTCTATAATAATTTTAAAATAGTAATGAAATAATTTAATTTTATATTAATCTGAATAATAACAAAATAAATAATAATGTTTTTTTTTATGAAAGTAGAGGTATTTCTTTGGACCCATTTGCTTTTGGACCCGCTATCGCCATGAAAAGCTCCAGCGCCCACTAGCGGGCTATATCGCTCGCGTTGGGAACCTACGCTTTAGATACACACATTTAACTGATCTCTTTGGTTCTGTTCAAATTTATTACTACCACGTGTGACAATCAAATCATTTACAAGATGGAAAAGTGATAGTGTGTGTTTGGCGTTGTGTATAGTGGTTGGTGGGTGGAGAGTTGATGGCCGATTTTCGGTAAGTTTTTGGTTTAAGTTCCAAATAAATCCACTTAACCCAACGGAAAAACACACATTATTAATTTTCTGTTATTGTTTTGCTTGTGTTGGATCTTAGCTAAGTAAAACTTTTGACTGTCCATATAGTGATGGATTTCCGCAAAGTAACGCCTGACTCCATTAATAATACTACCACGTGTTTTACACAATTTTCACTCTCTTTTCCAGACATATTTTTCGTGCCGGTGGTCAACTACCTAATATTTAACTGTGGAGACTATTCTGGGCGGCTTGTTGCTGGTTTTCTACTAAAGGTATGTACTTTAACCGTTATATCTATACAAGGAGAAGATTGAAGGAATATATAAGATAGAGCAGACTATTCTTCGCAAGCAGCACTTGCTTACAATCTGTCGTTCTTCACAACCGTTTAATAATATTGTACCGCAATTATACTGAACCTGAAGCCCGCCGGTCTTTTGTAGTTGGCCCATCTGGTGTTACTTAACGAGTAAGACCGCAGGAATCCCCTTTTCTTGACTTCCATGTACGTATCGCTTTGTTTGCTGGTCGTGACTTGTCGTCGTGGCGTGTCGTGACGTGGTCGTGGTTCTTTTGAATTCATTTACATTTTTTTTATGGGATAGGAAGGCAAACGAGCAGGCGTGTCACCTGATGGAAAGCAATCAACGCCGCCCGTAGACTTACGCAGCGCCATAGGCAGTGCGAAATCGTTGCCGACCTTTAAGGTAGGTGTCATGAGAGGGAGAGGGGGGGAGGGTGTTGGGCCTCCAAAACTCGGCCGCTCACCGTACGAATCGCGGTACGTAAGCTACCACACAACTGTCTCAAAATATAAGATGTCATTACCTTATTTATTTATTTTTTCAGTCTCTCATCTCCATGAACCGCTATATATACTCGACTCTCGATAATTCGAAGTTGATGGGATCTTTCTAAAACTTCGAATGACGAGTTCGAAATGTTAAGAGGATTGTAATACAAAGAGGAAAACAAAAAAAATCGAATTACTGATAGTAATATTTATTCAAATGTTAAAATGTATTCATTTAAGTAGTACTCCTTGATTTAAGTGGTATTCAATAGCTGAAATTCAAATCGCATAAGCGTGTGTGTGTATACAATACTCTCAATAATCGTTTGAGTGTATGCAAGTTTCTACATGTCTATATTTCGATTTGTCGAGTGTTTACGTGAAAGAATTATGGATTATTTTTTCTGCGAATTACCGAGTGTACCAAAAATCATTGAATTTATTTGATTTAACGAGTTTTGATAGGGACCCAACAATTACCGTGGATGGATATATAATAAAACTGGATGCGTGAAGCCCTAGATTGGGCTAGGTGGTTGGAGGCTTTTCGTGGGGGAGGCCTATGTCCAGGTGTGTGTTTGAATTATCAAGAGTCAATTGTAATTATCTAACGTTTCCAGCCTAACAACCAATGGATCATAGCAGGCGCCAGTATCCTAAGGATAATTGGTGTTCCGATGCTGATGCTATGCAACGCTCAACCCCGCAAGCACCTACCCGTGCTCTTCCCCTGGGACTACCAATATATCGGCATAATGATCGTCTTCGCTTTTACCAACGGATACCTCACGAACATTGTGATGATTAATTCAACAAGGTAATCATTAAATAACTAATCTAATATATTATATAAAAATCTCGTGTCACAGTGTTTGTTATCGAACTTCTCCGAAACGGTTTGACTGTTTTTAATGAATTTTTTTTTGTATATTTGATAGGTCTGAGAATAAATAAGTCACAAACTATTTTTTATACGTTTGCATTTGGGAAATGTGTAGGATAATTTTTTTGAAGGTTCGAATGTCGTATCATTTCTGTAGTATCGCTAAAGGTTGGTTACACAGACTGGCGGTGCGTGTAAAGAAATTTCGAGATAAAAGGAAGCAAGCGGTCGCCATTCTTCCAGATAGTGAGGACGTAACTATAGTTCGCAAATACAAATATACAATATAAATATATTGTATATTTGTATTTGCATATACAATATAAATATATTATAAATAAGGCGGATAATGTAATTGAAGTAGTTTTTTTATCGGTAACATGTTTACTCACATTTCGGATAGTGTTTGCGCATCTTATCTTTATTTATTGTAGACACGTGTTGCGATTTATCGCAATTAATTAAATATATGTTTTGTTTGTAAAAACAAATTCGTGTTGATTAATGACTATGTGACATATACTTAAAGTATAATTAAACTACGGTAAACTCCCGTATATCCGAAACCCGCTTTATCCGAACAAATTTTTCCGATTTTAAATGAATAATTAAACTAAACTTTTCGTAAAAATGAATAATTAAACTAAAAAGGAAGACGCAATAATTTGTAATATAAAAAAATGAATCCCTATTTGTCTTGGTCACGCCATAACTTGAGAACGACTTTACGGATTTCATTCATCTTTTCTTTTTATAAGTTTCCTAATACTTTTAGAAGGTTTTTATGAAAAAAAGATTAGCAAAATTGCGCAGAAAGTTAAAAAATTTTAGAAAATATAATGAATATTGAAATTTTGCGCTTTTAACAGGTCGCTATGGACTTGGTGCGTTTGACAGTTCGCTTTGAACTTCGCGCGTTTGACAGTTCGCTTTGAAATTCGCGCGTTCGACATAAGCACTATGTTTTTTAAATAACTTTGCTTTTAATTCGAATTAATTATTCATAGCTAAGACAGGACAACGTCTGTCAGGTTAGCTAGTTACTAATAATTCTCCAATTCTATTTCCAGAGTCGTTGAAATGCACGAGCGGGAGAAAGCATCTTCTGTGACGGCCACAATGCTTAGCATCGGATTAACAGTTGGTGCTGCTATAGGGATGCTGTTGGTGCATCTACTGTAGACTGTTTGAACCCCTCTAAGGAGGGTAAACGTCAGAAGATTGAAGAGTAACGACGAAGATACGCGACATTGTTTAGAAATGTCAAGTCTAGTTTCTGTAAATATTACGGGACTAGTGTATGGGATTGGCACGTAACCCCCAAAAGACCATTAATTCAAACACTATTAATTCGCAAGTTACATATACCACTTTAACAATGTTACTAACCATATTGCAATTTAGCTTACAATGTAATACAGCGCCATCTATGGTTAAACTTATTCATTAATACGTCTGAGACATGTATATATAAAACTCGTACAACTATGTTAGTCATATTAATATAAAAACTCATTTTGACCTTATAATTGTGACCTTTTCTCGTAGAAATATGTAAAGGATTATTGCCTTCGAAACTTTGAATTGAATTGTAGTTTTCAAAACGAGCACTTAAATAGCTCAGTGGTGAGGTTACCGCTTTTGCAGTCTATGGTCAAGGATTGGGTGTCCCGAGGTTGTGTCTCCCGCAGATGTGACTTGTACAATCGTTGGGTCGGTGGGTTCATACCTCTAGCAATGAGATATAGGTGGGCTCGAAAAATATGCTAATAGAGCGAGTGAGAAATGATCAAAATATCACAAAAGTTGAGACTTAAGTAATTCATACCAAAGTGTGTGAAAGATTTTGCTAAACGCTAACGATAAATGACATATACCTTGAAAGCTAACGATAAATGACATATATATACCTTGCCGATATATTTGTTTAGTATTATGTTATCTTGATTAGTGTTCATTATATAATCTTTTTGATCTCTAGATTAATTTACGTTTAATTCATTATTTTATTATTTTATTGATAGAAAATATAATGTAATATAATAATACATATGAGCCTATGAGCATAATGTTAAACCCTATTGGATTTTCCTGGGCCCAGATCCCTCTTATGCTAACTAAATGATATAATGATCTATAATATAATTCTAAATCTATATTATATTATGTTTTAAATATTTTGAAATAAATGACGATCTTAATATGTTTTGAACGTTCGGCCATAACCACTTGGTCCGTAGGACATTATCGATTCTCCATTACTTTATTCATAGATAATAAGATTCAATAAGATATCTTATTCTTTAGTAAATAGAATCTGCTCAATATAGATCATACATACATATATACATATATCAATACCTCTAAAGAATACTACGCCAAGTAGAAAATCATAGATTTACAGGAAGAGCTTCTAAAGAAAAATGACGATATTTGCTATATAATTAAAGCTATTTTAATGAAATTTACAGGTTAAGAAGTTCAATTATTGTTAGTTAAAACTGTACAGTTTTATTATATATTTTTTGTTCAGTTTCAATTTAAATTTAGCAGGGTATTAAATTCAAAATTAAGTTGGTGTAGTGTTCCTTGGAGGTATCGATATATGTATGAATATATCGACGCAAAAAAAGCGAAAACGTAATAAAACGCAAAATGCCAAAAAAAAACGTTAAATTTTTGAGAAAAAATATAGCTCATCACTCAAAAACAGTCAATTTCAACGCTTTTCAAATTTTTCTATTGGTCTTAGAGCTGTGAGACTCATTTTTTCTGATCCGAATACGCAATAAAAGTTTGTCATCTGTGTCATTTACAGCCTTTTCACTTTTTTGCGTCCATATGTATACATACTCTATGTGGATATGTATACATACTCTATCTGGATATGTATACATACTCTATCTGAATATGTATACATACTCTATCTGGATATGTATACATACTCTATCTGGATATGTATACATACTCTATCTAGATAATGGATTTCCACAAAGTAACGCTTGATTCCATTTGTTTTAAATAACTGTTCTTTTTTTGTTAAATATTGTGTGTGATTATGGAAAGTGAATATATATAATATATATATCATATAAGATTTACTCATCTGTATAATAATGATTTAATGTGAACTTATCATTATTTTTTATCTAATAAATGTATGTTTTAATTAGACTTACAATAATGTATATTCAGTGTATTCGTCTTATCATTTTATATTCGACCATACATCATAACTATTCGGCCGATTATCGAATGATATTAGTGAAATGTTATGTTTACGAAGCGTAACTCCTTTAGCTCTTTTCAATTTACTTCCCTCATCCAATCTATACACCCTAAAGCAGGCATATACATAACCATAGTACTAAGTTTGTCAAAGGGCGGCGATTACTTACAGTATTATTCGTATGTCTAACGCTGCCATATAAAAATTAATGTTAAAACAGACAAATACTATACCTTAGCCAAGTTCCGAAAAGAATAAATCTAAACAAATCGCTTTAGCGTCATTACAATTCACCCACTGCAAATTGTATTATTGAATATAATATTACACATTACATGTATGTAAATATTCAATAACACAAGTGCGATGATATTGTTTTATTAAGAAAATTAGAAATAAAATTGAATTTCTTTGAACTTTACATACTCGGTTAAGAAGAACATTTTCGGTCATTTAGACTAACTTCCCAAATATTGTTGACGAATGTTCTCATAACGAACGTCCTACTGTTATACTGCTAAATTCTTTTTTAATGAAGATGTTTATTTTAAATGTGTTATCATTTTGAACTGTCGATGAAAACATTTATTTTATAATCAGTGTATATATGGAAAAATTCTACAGTTAGTATTATAAATAAAATAATGATTTTGATTGGTCGATGCAACCATTTTTTTTTATAATTTGTATGAGCATATACTTATTTGTTGTTGGTTCTATAAATTTTAAAAAAAGTTGTCAATATATTCCGGTCGTCGGTTGCTAGACAACGCTTTGTTATTTAAACATTCTTTTCGGAATTCGGTCTAGGGTATAGTTATCATTCTAGAAAATAATTATATATTCACTATATACATATATCTAAATATATATAGAATTATGTAAATTTGTTGTGTAGGTCTCACTTAATAGGTACTTATAAAGTAGGTAGATGAATATACGAAAAATATATAGATGTTGAATGGATAATGATTGAATAATATTCAAATTAAGATCTTCGTGTTGACGTTATGTTCCGATATTCTGTGTATAACTTAATAATGTTTCAAGACTTATTCCATATTTTAAAGTTCCTCTTTGTATTTTGTAAATAATAAAATCAACATTTTAATTTCTAGTACCTGAACATCATACTTTGATTCTCAAACTTCATATCGTATGTTGTAGATAATAATTCTAGTGTTGACGTTATATCAATTCGGTTTTGTGATATGTTTTGCTTACCTTTCTAAGTATAATTTTTATAACTAAGCTATTATACTGGTTATTTAGCTATTTTAAGTACATATATACATGTGATATTTTTTTAGAAACAATTATAGTAATGTTATTATTAATTTAGGGTATTATTTTGAATTTAATTATAATTGTGTAGTCTAAATTTTTATTGCGATATTTGTATGTTTTAAACGTGGATTATACTTTTTCAATATTACGTCGTTGTCATTCTTTAATGATAGCTTTTTTTAACACATGAATTTGTTAATTAACAATTGGCTTAGTGGCGTAGGTAACGCTCCTGCTGATCCAGGTATTATGGGTTTATATCCCCGTCGAAACTTAAGTATCTAACAAACAAAATTTTGTTTTCAAATAATAGATTAAAAGTCACAAATAATTAAAAACTCATTTACGACTTTTAATCCATTATTTGATGGTTTAGTTAATATAAGATTGATTTAAAAATTTTGTTACTAACAATCATTGCTGTAATTTTAAAGAATTGAAATTGTGTGCAAGTAATTTGATTTATATGACATTGGAATGTAATTGATGTAATTATATTTGAATTAAAATATCTATGTAATTGGAAAATTGTTTTATTACGACATAGGAACTTTTAAAAAAATTGTTGTTCGAATTAGAATAAACTTCGTCCCGACTGAATTAGGGCTTGTTTACAGAAAATCGAGAAGGCGAACTAAGACAATAAATAATGAGTAAAAAATCCAAAAATAGATTTAATTCAGCACAGCACAATGTTTATTTTAAAAATAAACAATTTAAATTACTGCAAAACAATTCCTAAAATGCAGCCCAATAGTCATAATAAATATTTATATAAATTTCACATAATTCTAAAAAATTTACACAAATTACATTTATCATAATTATATAAACATTATTCTTACATAGTCTATCAACAGATGGCGTCACAATACATAAATATAGGTTTTGTCTTTTGCATAATGCTACTGCTACATCTGCGTTAGCGTTTACGCTAATGGCAATAGCAAATTACACGTTAAATAAGGCATTAAAAATGTGTGTAATGTCATAATTTTACACATTAAAACATTTGCCACATCTACGTAATGTTTAAATTTACGCGTTAAGACGCAGGTGGTGCAGTAGTACAAAAGAAATGACGATGTTAATTCTAATATGTCCATATATACGCCACGACCTCAAAATGGCGCTTTCTCCTCTGCCGCGCGCGATCTATCAGTCTTCATTCAACGTGATGAATTCATTGATCCTTTAGCTATCAAGTGTTGTAATTTAATTTGGAATTTAGATGATAGAATCAAGCTGCAATACCAAACTGTATCTTCCGTTTATTGAATTGTTTGTCACTATGGAAGCAAATTTGAAGATGTATCCTCGTATTTTCAAATGGAACTTTACTCATAAAAAAGCTTATAATTTACTTCCAGATAATACAAGGCCCAATGAATTGTCTTGTGACATTTCAACATAACAATGTTAAATTAATTATATTTCCTTCCACATTTAAGAGCGACTAAAGAGTAAGGTCAACTGGGTTAATCAAAAAGGTTAAAGTCCTCATGTGTCGTTGATGTAAAGTAGATTTTAAAATAAACCATATTTTATTGCGAATTCTTACCAACAAACAAAAAAAATCACCATCTGGATGAATGGCGATTCAGTATGGTTCGTTTCTCTCGAAACTTCTTTCCATGCATCACTACCCAGTAGAAATCAACTACATCCAGGGGTGTTTCCGAACCGATATGACATTTTAACCTTCAAAAAACAAACCTACACATTTCTTCAATGTCGGCAACACTTTTGAAATGCCTCTGGTGTTGTAAATGTCTAGGCGACATTGATTACTTATATGATAATACGATGTATCATGTATACAAACCTTGTTATTGCAACCCATGGTCGGAAAACCACTATAAAGCAAAGCCTAATTATAAATTATCATAATGATGACGGAGAGCAGCTTCACTTAAGGAAGACACCTATCAGAGGCTGAAACTCTCATACAAAAGACAAACCTAAACATTTGTATGGAAACTAACGACACCTAACGGTTAGACGCACGATTTTTATTAGTTTCATCATTAGGTGGCAATACTTGTAAAATTAAATAAAATGGAATGAAAATTAATGAATGCATAATACTTTTTATTATTGTCACGACATTATTTATGTTTTTAATTCTTTGTTTATTTTTAATTTACTTCAATGGCAATATCTATTGTCCATCAGAATATGTCGCCTTCGTCCTGTATGGATGCAATAATGTAATAGAATATAATTAAAACAATTCGTTAAAGCTAAAACGAGTCGTTAAAGTTACTAAAAGAACGAATAATGCATATCTTCAAAACTTCCGAAACACCTATATCCAGACGTTTCAGAAGTTCCGTTGGTGTTTTATGAATTTGGAAAAATTTTCCTACTTGGCTTTGTTTATAACCCGGTCTTATACACAGGTCTTGCAACGAAGCCCAATTTCAGTGCTGAGAGATTAGTACGTTCGTGTCATAACTTTTCACGCCTTTTCGGTGCACGCCGGTTGAGTGACAAGCGACTGTAAGCGGCTTGTTGGATTGGTTTATCGCTTTATTATTATTGGTTACATTAAAAGGCACAAAAGAGAAAAATGCTATCCTGGCTTCGTAGCACTGCACACTAATCTATTGTCATGTCTATAGTGGCGGTAAATTGAAAAGATGCGCTATTCTTTTCATCCATTATGCCGAGGTACTACATCAACTACTGTTGATGCAAGACCGAGGTTTATACGGACATATTTCTAACAAAGTGCCTTGAATAGAAATTGGATGGCAGATTGTGCTGTTTATATTTAAATTTAATTACATCGATGTGTAAGGATGTAAATAGAATTTGAATGGTAAAGTAAGAATCTTTGATAAAAATGACTTTATTAAAGCACAATCATATAAACTTTATATCAGAAAAAATAAAATTTATGATGTCGCATTTTATATTATCAGAAGTAATAAATTTCTGTTATTCATCATATAAATGGAAAAGTATTTCATTGTATGTAATAAATACTTGTATTGCCCAGTTATAAAATAGGTTGATTTGTTTATTTATTTCAATTAGTATAGTATTTTCCAGATATTGAATACCCTTTTAGACTTGGTTTGCCATCTATTGAGTTTTTTGGTACTAATTACGCCCTCTGGTGGCCAGGGCACCATATAATAAAGTTGCGCACGTATGCTCTCTCCCATCCACGTGTCCACCGTTGTCTACGGACGAATGTTCCCAAATGGAACGAGGATTATGTCAAGTGGACCACTACGAGTCGTTCTTCAGTCGATTATTTCATTATACAGCGATTGGGGGAAATGAAACAAAAATACAATTGATCAGTCATTTCTTTTAATAAATAATGTCATGTAAAATTAATTGATCACAAGTTCAGACGAATCGAAACTACAATGATTACAACGTATACCACTATTATTAAATACCAAAATAAACGCACTTCGTAGTAAATATTAAATATCAAATGTGCGCTAAATTTTTTCAATCTTCTTAATGATAAAACTCTTCAAGATTTTCTAAAAAGCCCTATATAAAATTATGTACGTAATACTCACTAAGAAACATACTATGCAACAACCATTCATCAATGTAAAAATTAAATATTCCAGCGTATGACCAAAGATTTCCTTTCAATACACATAAGTTTTTGTCATCAAATATATTTTTCAGGGTTATGTCTAGTAACGACAGTTGATAACGTTATTTTTACTGGTAATTAATAAATAGTGGTTATTTAAATAAATTACAAAGCACAACGCCACAAATAAAATCACTAATTCTAAAACTGAATATCCAGGCACCATATTGATATACCGTATTATAAAATATTATTTCTAGTTTAGAATATCATCAATAAAAATCGCAATCACAGATTTCAATCGTTCCATGTGCCTCTATAGTATTCCACGCGCCGAAATGTGTCCGCGTGAAATGCGTGCAATCATTTTGAACCAATGACGTGTGCACAAATGAGAAAGTAATGTTTGCAAATACTGCAGGCAGTGGCGGAGCGAGCTTAACTCGCGCCCGGGGCGCAATACCTTTTCAGCGCTCCTCCCCCCCCCCATTGGAAAACTAGATAATATTATATGTTAAATATACTCACGAATTAATAAATCGTTTTAAAATACCAAGCAATAACAATTATACAGCCATTTTTTCTGTTTGTGGACCATTTGACACCCCTTTGAGTAGCGCCCCCCCCCTCGCTTCGCCACTGACTACAGGATAACAAGAGACAAACAAAACAACATCTTTTCTATGTCAAAATTTAAGTATTTGGTCGCAATATTTTTACCACCTTCGGTGTTCCCACATGATTATGAAATAGCCTTCAAGAGAGAAGCGTATGTGTTCGTTAAAGGTCGGCAACCGCTTACCACCACGTGACCCGCATGCACGTGACATGTGTGCTCGTTTGCCTGCACTGCTATAAAAAAAAACACAAAGTCCGAAACGTTGTTATACAATATAATGCTACCAGTCGACGCCGATATACTTTGAGGGTGAGGTACTTCTCCGGTCTAGCTGATCCATTCGTGCTACCATTGCTCTATCAATATTAAGTGGTTATTTGAACTAGACAACCTATTAAGTTGAATTAGTATTTAGGAGCTGCAGTCTTAAAGTCAAATCAATCGATAGTACAAAAACACACACACGTTTGGTACGTCAGTACCATTCTCATGCTCGTTCCATATCATCAGCGTCTCACCCCCCATGTGTTGAGCATAGACCAGTCCGTGGTTTATCCCGTTCGTCCACTATCAGCTGCTCCTGTCGGCGACCGTGTCGCTGGCGCTCTGTCGCACGAAGCGAAACATCCCGTTGGATATCGCTACCACGGGTGAGAATAGACGAAGAGGGTATTCACTGTTAAAAGAAAAATACGTGCAGCATTACAAACAAAATAATTTGGCTTAATATATAAGATGTCTTCGTATCAGTGTAAAATATAATATATACCCCCTCGTAGTTTATCCCGAAAACAATATCTGTTATTTAAGAAAATATAGTTATTAAAATATTTTTTTTTAAAATGAAAGTCTAAATTTGTCCTATATAATTATAAACATGTGGACAATTTGTGTCACGTGGACGTGGTCAATGACCCCCACTAACAACATAATATAGTTCATTGACACGTGTCAGTTTTAAATAGGTCATTGTTTCATTTTATCTACGTCATATGTTCGAGCTCGATGAGTTTAATTATACACATATGAGCACTCGCCACCACCATCCATTATTTAAAGTGACATTTCCATCAACTTCAGTCAGAATCAGCTACTTGAGTACTGAAAGCGGTGAGATTTTAGGACCAATAATAGCTAGATTATATGGATATATACCTTCCTATAACAGGTGTCGCTTCATTCCCGCTCAAAATAAACACCGGGAAGAATATGGAGAACACACAACCGCTGAAATCAAAAAATAAAAATTAATAAGAATTAGCCTTTATATATACTCTGCTCGAAGGTTTTTTATGTACTAAGAGTTTGGCTTTCATTCGCGATGCGATAAAAGTAATATTGCACTCCCTTACGTTACAAAAACTATGTAAATATATTTTTATAGGGTAGCAAAGCAAAAATTGTTTCGCCTAATAGAAAGCATACAACGCCGCCCATAGACTTGCAACATCAAACACATTGAACAAGCGTCGCTGGCCTTTTAAGTTATCAAATGAACAAAAAACATACCTTATAATACATGATTGAGGCATTTCCGCGAGTTATCAAATGAACGCAAACATACCTTATAATATCTGAGGTATTTGGGTGAGTTATCAAAGGAACTCACCTTATAATAAATTATTGAGGTAATCAAATGCACACAAACATATATTATAATATATGACTGAGGGAATTGTTTGAGTTATCAAATAAATTAAACATACCTTATAATATAAGACTGAGGTATTTGCGTAAGTACCGCCAAAGGCAGCCCAAAGCCGAGGAAGTAGGGCCAGTTGGTCTCGATGAAGGTGAGCCGCTTGTGCAGCTCCCAGCCCATGTTGAACCATTTGTACTCGAATGAGTACAGAGAGTAGAGCAGGCACATATGGATAAGGCACAGTAATTCCCCGATGTATGCTATTGGCAACATACTCACTAGCATACTCTGGAAGAAATACACATTTATAATTGACCTAAGTCCCTGAAGATGTATAAAAAAGTCTATAAGCCCCAAAAAAGATCTGGTAAAAACTGAAGTAAGTAGTCGAAGATCTATACATTCTTTTTTTAGGATAGAAAAGCAAACAAGCAAGAGTTTTTCTGCATATAAATATCTGCAACATCAAAGAAATTGCAGAAGTGTTGCCAGCTTTTCATTAATGTTTCGGCTTGTTTTTAAGGATTCCAATGTAGTCGTGTTTCTGGAAAATAAAAATAATGTCACTTTTTACCTGAACTAAGAACAGGGCTTGCACTAACAGACTAAAGAGTGAGTCTGCGATGATTTTGCTGACGCTCGACATAAACTGTGGTCTTCCACGTCTATGTCTATATGCTGAGTCCGCTATATCCTGGAAATTGAAAGATATTTTATTTTTAGTAGTAATCCATAAATTAAGTAACACGTTAAGGGGTAAAAGGTGAACAAAGTGTGACAAGAGTAGGATGAGTGAACCTTGTGGTACCACATGGAGAAGTTTAAAGTGGTATAACTTTTGTACGAAGGGAGTAATGAGTATGGATGAAGCAAAGAAAGTGTGCCACGATCCTGGCATATGGGGGTCTGTTTTGTCTGCCTTGAAAAAGGTGTGATTATATTATGTTATAAAGGAAACTCCAGTTTAATGCGTGATAATGGGAGGGGTTGCAAAATCGTAAAATTCATGTGGCATAATTTATTGATGACCCATAATACATAAGGCTGATTTAGAAATTATTTTAGATACCCGCCGATCAACATAATTTGTTAATATATTGACTACAGCGCCATCTAATGAATCATGGTACAACTACGAACCATTATATCCTCAAAATGTTTAGAATTTACAAGATCACAAGTAAACAGTCAAGATTATATATTGTATATAATCTTATAGATATATATTACATTTACATTTCAGATAAACTTCAATGAGTTAAACTTCATAAAATATAAAATTTACAAAACATTTTAGTGTTGACGACCGCAATAGCAGCGTTTCATTTTTGGTTTAGGGGTTGATCCCACATCAGGGTAAATATTTGTATGGCATACAGGGAACTATAATGAGTCTTGTTAACTGTGGGTACCTAGTTTGGGACTATAATAAAGGTTTTTTTAAATCCATTAAATAAGCAAAAGTTTATGTACTTACTTGAAACCACAAACTGTTCACCAATTTGCTAAGCAGGAATAATGGCAATACCCATATCATCCTGAAGGTCATGGATAAGAATGGCTGCATCCAAGCCCAGACACTGTGAGCTACCCCTGGGTCATGGCCAAACACTATCTGCACTAAATACTTGACCGCTGGTAACAATGCATATTCAAATACAAGTATGCTAAGCAAAAATATAAATCCATTGAGTATACATGATTGTAATACCCTTGTAAGTACTTTTGATTCTCTGAAACCAATAAACAATTATGTATATTAGATTACAAAATCTGTGATATAAATGGAGTGCTGTTTGTCAGTTTCGCTAAAACTCAAAAACGGTTTGACCAATTACAATATTTTTTTTTATTTTGTTTGCTCAAATACTGTGAAGATTTGACTTAAAAAGATTCTTCAGGTTAAGAATACAATAAAGTGTAAAAAGAACAATGCATTAAGTATTTGTTTTGTTTCAATATGTTAATGTGTTTAATATGCAACGGTTCTTAGTCATAGACTTACGCAGCTAATATAACAATAATACTTTTTGCTAATATAACAATGTATATTGCATTAGATATAGAATTAACTTCAATAAGGAATTGTACAACTTTTCATAAAGTGCTTAAAATTAAACGTACTGACCATAAAAAAATTTACTTAAATAAAGATTATGTACATAAAATGTTTGTTTAAAAATGTCGCGTAAACGGTGCAATCCACACATAATGTTACTTGCTGTATGCTTGTGAACAAATAAAAAATATTACAATTTATATAATATTAGTAGTTATAATTTTACACAAAAAAAAAACATCCTTAATGATCATATTATTATATAAACGAGCTTTCTAACTACATTTTATATTTTCTTCTGTCACCTTTCTGATTGCCTATTAAATGATGATGTTCCCCTGTGGGTTTCATTTGAGGGGAAAAGAAAATGTAGGCACATACTGTGACGGCCGAAGTGCAGAAGATGAGCGTATCCTGGAGTGAAGTAAAACACATGGCCTCTGATAGGTCGAGATGGAGAAACGTCGTGTCTGCCCTATGCCCTACCAGGGGGACTTAGGAATCAGAGATAGAGAGAGATTAAACAACGATGTAATTAACTAAGCACCAAAGTTACCGATTTCAGTTCCATTCCTGCATGGGGTCAAAAAATATAGAGATATATTGCTTAAACGTAGTTGTGACCAGCAATGGAACATTTATGGTCTGTGTAAAATAAGGTTTTTTAAATTTATCTTCTTTTTGAAGATGATTTTTAGAATCAACATTTTAACATAGCCCACTGTTAGGTGAAGGCATCTCGCAAGATCAATATCATTTCATAAAATTTCAATGTACGTAAAATTTCAACATATGATTATTACTTTATTTTTTGTAATGCCATTTGCTTTTTTTGTCATTAAGTTGCAGAAACTGCCTGCCTGTTCTACTGTCTACCATTTAGTGTCAATCATTTATTGAGTTCTAATATTAACAAATTACTCATGTATCAGTTAGTAGAATTATATTATTATAACAAATATAGTGAATATTTAAGCACATTGAAATTTTGCCAGGGAAGGCAAAATTTTCAATCAAAATCAATGTTCAATCACAATTTTAAAATATTTCTGGTTTTATACAAATGTTTTGGCGTTTGGAACATTTATAAAATGAGCTTTTTAAATAGAACATCTAAACAATACACTTGTTAAAGAGCTGAACCATCTTCAAGGCCAGGTGAATTGGCAATATAGTGCAATTAATATAAAACAAGAATAGATTAAAATATATTTATGTAACACTATTTATAACAACAAGTAATGATAGTGACCTAATTAGCTCAGCGGTGAAGTTACTGATTTTAGAGCCAGTGGATCAAATCCCCAACATCAAACCCGTGACGGGTTCAACTCCTAGATTTGGATAAATATAAATAACACCTGCAGGTATTTACTCTATTGAATAGAAAGGTAAATAAGCAAGTATGTCGCCTGATTGGACCATCAACGACACCTAAATTTGTAAAACCATAGGCATTGTAGAATTGCTGCCACACTTTGAGATGCATCAAATGAGATGTGTCAAACCAATATTTTGGTTACCTTGGACATGTATGGTGGGTTATCATTTATTCCTGAAATGGAGAAGCCATATACCTAGCAGTAGTGTATAACTGTTAAAAAGGTATTAACATGTTCGCTACCCATACTTTAGAAGAAAATTTCTGACCAAAGCCCATTGAATTTTTCTTATAATGAATTTAAATGGCATTGAATTTTCTAACATTATATATAATTTTATTTTTGTTATAAACTAAACAGTAAACAGATACAACTGATATTCAAATGTGTTTGATCATTTTAAATTACAACCTTACATGAATGCACTTAATGCAATTTATACCAAAAACAAGTGTCTAACTGAAGTATAAACAGTTTAAAAACAAGACTAGATGTAAAAATTCATTAGCTTGTGATAAGCAAAAGTTACCAAGCTAGTTGGTTCTGAGGTAACCAATCCACCTTCCCATATAGTGACTATGGGTAAACACTTCCTTCTAGGTAGAGGTCCATGTCTAGTATAGGTTTGTTGTTGATGATGATAAAGATGTAATGAAATTTCACATGTAGTTTAACATACAATTTGTTAGCATTTCTAGATGTCAAGGATACAAAGAATGATTAAATAAATACAAATACTTACTGTTTAACTTTTGTGTTCTTCAGTTTATGTTTAGTATTTTCAGAATCTATTTGCGGAGATCGGCTTAGTGCCCGCTCATTAATTTCTTTGTCCAAGTACAAAAGAACAGTTACGCCACGTAGACTATCTATGAAGCCCTTTATTAATGAAACAGAAAAATTCTGAAACATTAATATCATTATGTTCACTTTCAAATTTCAAATAAAAACAGTGAACAAAGGTCAATAAAAAGAACTATATTTACTGTAACGCTTTCCATTATATATCCTTGACAGTTATCTATTGTTTCATTATTTAGAGTGATAATGAGATAATATACTTTAACTCAAAACATTACGCGTAAGTACGTATAAATAAATGTTTCAATATCAAAATCGAAATAATAACAATGTCATTATTTTTACAGTTTGACTTAAATGTAGAAGTTGACATTGACATTTAAGTAAGTTAATGTATGAGAAGGTACGAATTTGTTTGCTGGTGTATATAAGTATTTCACAACGACTAATATAAGTATTTTACAACGACTAACAAAATAACTAGGTCTTTTTTATTTTCAGGTTTTTCCATCAGAAAAAAGATAACTGTTGTTAGCAATGTAGTTGTTCAAGCTAGAAAACGGTGAATATTTCAATCATTTCTGAGCATAAGTTTGAAATCAGCACCTTTGAGAATGCTCTTACGAAGAAAATTCGCAATGAATGTAAAGAAATTCAAGAATTGGAACAAGAAGTGAAAGTTCTGAAGCAGCGCGGTTGATTATGACTTTGAACGTGACGATATCAAATATATATTTATTATTATAATATATAAATCTCCGTACTGTGTTAAACTTTATCCTATCCTAATATTCTTATTTAAGAATATCTGTGGGAGGCCTGATTCGGTTTCTATCAGGCGATACGCTTGCTCATTTACCTGCCTTTCCCATAAATAATATTATCCTTGAATACATCAAGCAATAGTTGGATACCCTAATAAAAGGGACAGAGGGCTCTAATTAGGCTATCTTTCTCGCACCGAGCACCGGCAATTCTTGCGTTTCTAGTTGGGTATAACTTCTATAATGCAGTAAATAAAATATTAATGTACATCAGCAGCAGCCTGCGGTAGTCCACTGCTGGACATAGGCCTCCCCCATGGAGCGCCACCTAGCCCGATTTTCGGCTACACGCATCCAGTTTCTGCCAGCCGCCCTGCGCAGATCGTCGCACTATCTAGCCGGGGGGCGTCCCAAATATTAATGAACAATAAAAAAACAGAAATGTTTCTACAACAGTGTTCCTATTGTTGAAATCTTACTAGTATGATCGTGTTTAAATGTATTGCATTTTTGTTATGTTGTGATAGTAAATATGTTTCGGTGACTTACACAGGAGATATCGCTGTTACTAATTTTAGAAAAATCTTGGCATTTGTATAGGATTGAGAAAAACTAAAGTTACTACGCAAAGATAGTTACGCAGTTAGCTTATTATTATGCCAAATACTTGGCGTAATATTAAGTAGAAAATGTATTGTTATAAATTTGTTTTATGTTAACATATTACATATTGCAATGAGTTTTAAAATTGAGAATATTTCCAATAAAAATGGTTTCCATTAAAAAAAAACCTAGAGTACATGGTAAAATAGTCACCATTTTGTCAAGACGAATTGACTAAAACATTTAAGGTACTTGTTGTCATTTTATTGTAATTGATGATATGGGCATAATAGCCATACCTGAGTGTCATCGAGGAAAAAGAAGAACATAGTTCTTAACATAAATGGATTTTTTTATTATATACACACGTTGATAATCAACTTTCTTATTTTTTCTATATTAACTGTTACTAGGGTTTCGTTTATATTGTTATTTTATATTGAAAAAAAAATATTTGATGTATTAAAATATTTGTTTGGCAACACTTTATTTGTAGATAAATAATGTGTAATGTTTGTCTTGGAAGTAAACAGTTGTGCCAATTTATTTTTCTACAAAAGTGCTTAATACCATTTAATAGTTAACATAATTATTGTTATGTTTTAACAGAAATCATCATGGATAATGTTTTTATTCTTAATAATTTAGGGTATGTGAAAAAATTTAATATTTTTATTAAAATATAAATACGCATTAACTACAATGTATACATCTTACTTGACCTCTTTTTTAGATGAATTACTTTTTTGTTTTTACTCCCCTATCTCTGTCTCTTCTTATCGTAAAGTTTGTTTTTTTCTGCTTTAATTATTTGTAACTTAATAAATCTTTCTCTTGTATTAAACAGGACAGATTAGAAAGTTTACTACATCCCCACTTCCTATCTACACTGCTACTTTATATATATTGCGATGTGATTCTTGTACTTCGTAAGATTTAAAATATCAGGAATATATATATTTTTGATAATTATTTTTACTTATAAACTTCTGAGAAAAACTCACTTTGGTTTTCTGGATTGTAAATGTTTCCCATTGCATATGTATAAGCGATCAAGGATCGTTTCTATAGGCCATTTTTTTCTTATATAATAACTTTTATGTATCTTATCCCATAATAATATAAGTAGAGTCAAATATAGGTGTAAAGGGCCACTATCACAATATTTCATTCAATTAGTAACCTTATATGACCTATTTTTTACCAGATGTGCCTCTGAGGGCAGAATGGTGGTGGCATAACCATCTTGATTGACTTGCCACAAATAATTTTACTAAGAGCAGTAGTGTTATTTATAAAAGATCGCTGGCTCTGTGAACACAAAGTGGTTTGCCCAGAATAGTGGCTACACCGATTTACACTGAAGATAGGTTCCAATTGTATAAAATGGTTGGATAGGACCCAACTGTATAAAATAAATGAACCTCAAAAATGTTTTTAACTATATGTATATGCGAATATGCAACCATATATTTAATTTATAAACCATGTCAAAGAGAAATTATGTAAAACAGGTACTGTACAAATTGGGGGATAGGTGACAAATCAGAGAATTTTTGTGTGGTGCTATGAGTGTAAAGTTTTATTTTATATTTCTTTATATAGTTCAAGTTGTGATATAGAGACACATCCAGTACTCACTGCATTGTTAACCCACAATAACTTTGTGTCCTTCAATCTATTATCTATAATCTATGATCTGTTTTGCCGGTCATTTATTCTGCATCTGCTAAGCTGTTTCTCTCTCATTGATGCATTTGTTGTGAGTCTTTTCTTTTTGGAAGAGAATAGAAGCAAGTATGTCACTTGCACATAATTTGTTATCATCACCCATGGATATATAAGGGCTCTCTAGATGCATTATATGACCTTGCACTGTATGACTCATAAAAGGGGAAGTAGGAATTAATGAAATGGGAAAGAATTTAGACATCTATCACTCATGCACTCATTGTATGTACAGGACTGCCATGTAACCCCCAAAAGAGGTAAGTCAAATTCCCAGAAGGCATAGAGTCTTTATTGTCTTGATTTGCAGATGTTCATGATTGTAGCCTGTTGGCTTTTACAGCTTTATTGAATACTGGCCCAGAGGGCTCAGGGCCTATGGGCAATATGATTTGGGGAGTCACTTCATTTTCAAAATTACATATACTAGATTACAAATCAATCTTACTGTAATAATCTTATAACAACATATTACAGTGTTATTTATCTTAGTTAGTCTTTTATCTAAGTATGCATTAAAGTGATAGAGTATATAAATGCTGGTGTATCAATATTGTCTATAAAAAATAATAACAATAAAAATTAGGTAAAACAAAAATGAGGTAAATTACCAGTAACAGAATATCTTACCTCATATGATATGGAAAGAAATATGTGAAAAAAGTATAAAAAATGTAATAAGTATATAACTATATGTCTTACGAAGATATTTGAACATTTTATATAAAATTAAACATTATTTCTAATAATTAGAATACTATGTTTATTCTAATTGTAAGAAATGGCTTTTTTGTTGATAAAAAAAAAATAATGCCTAATATGAAATAGGCAAGGAAGTTAACATGTTAAACCTTTTTCTATATATCTAATAAAAGTATATTGTTGTAAATTTTGAGAAAAGTTATTTTCATATCCTTTTTCGTTGCTCCAGCATCAATCAGTGTATTCATGGAGCAAATTTATGATATAAACTACATTAATGCTCATAGCCAAATACTAAAATTCTCTTTTGGGTGCCATTTAATGACAAGGATTTATACACAGATTCGGAATAATATCTGTAGGCCATTCAGATAGTTATCCCGTTGCGTGAATCGAATCCGTAACCATTGGATTCAATAACAAACATTTTCCACATTGTTTCGTCAATTATTATAACTACTACTGATTTACTTTAGTTCATAATTACTCTCGTTTCAATGTCGTCAAGATTTTAAAATAGCTTACTTGTATGTCGGATGTAATATCTGCCAGTTCTGAAGGTATTAAATAAAAGGTAAGGTCAGGCGCAAAGTTCGAATATCACGACGTCATATCACTTCGCTGACGAGCTTGCCATGAAGTTAAGTCAGTCAGTGCGCGAACGACCCGCGAGACGCGCGTGTTTTTCGTTTCGCCTCGCTCATTAATTCCTTTGTGACGTAGGGGCATGATCGTTTAGTTTTCAAAGCCCATTGTGTCAATACAAAATGAAAGTGGACAAAGATCTAAGCCTTGCGGGCCCAGTGGACTCTAAACCTTTTCTCTCCGACAGGAAAGGGAGTCTGAAGGTGACCATTACTCCCGCCCAGCCCAAGACCCTTACACACTTACCGAAGAGGCCGCCAGTCGATCTGGCTTTCACAGATCTTACCTACAGAGTGCACGAGGGAAGAAAAAGCAGTAAGTAACCACCTGTTTTATTCATATAAATCAAAATAAAATTACTATCAGTTTTCCTGTTCGTATTTACTGAAATATTTTTTCTTAATATTGTAATAATTTAAGTGGGTAATTATCTTTATGATATAATAAATGTATCAAATAGGATAATGATTTTTCTTAACGACGTCTTAATTATTTAAATAATGCCCGCGTTAACTGGAAATCTGACCTCGTTGTACTTATTATTTGTATGATGCAGTTGTTCGTCTTCAGTCAACCTACAATAATTAATGGAAATTTCGAATTTATGCCCCTGTATATGATGTGCATTACTTAAACAAACCAATACCTTATCTAGAGTTAATTAGTCCTTAGTTATAAAGTTCGTTACTAGGTCGGTAATCAGAACGAAGTGCGCATTATCTGTTAAATTCTTGATTGCAATATTTTTAATATAAGACTTTAACGTCATTATGTATGATAACTTCTGAATAATGTATATAGCTTGAGGTTTCTTTGCGATATTTCTTAACATTTCATTGTCTTGTTTTTATCTTAAGAATTATCCAAAGTATTAATCGCTAAATATATGGATGTACCATTATTTTTCGGTTGAGAATTAATTATACGTGAGTTAATTCATGATGCATAACCATCTTGATTAGTTATAATTTTTATAGTTTTGTTTCGCTGTTTTTTTGTATGGAAGCGTTATACAAACGTCAACAAAAACAACAACATGGGTCATCCACACCCTGCGCATTTTTGGGGGGCGTGGGATCAAACCCCGAGGGCTGACCCCACTAGTGGCTCGATCCCACGCCCCTCAAGAACGCGTTGCGCGGAGTGTGTATGACTACCATGATAAGTAAACGAGGAAGCGGGTCATCTAATGACAAATGGCCTATGCCCCTATGGAAAAACTATGTTTCTCCATTCCGTTACGTCGCAGGCCACGCGCTTTACTTCGATGATTCGAGGCCGATTTTCTGCACTTCAGATATAACTGTGTGTGTTTTTGTTTTGGACGTCCACGTTTCGATTTTTCTTGCGGGTTACAGTCGAGGGTTTGTCTCGGGATATGGTTGGCGTGGCGTCGGAGTACAGGGCACACTCCGACGCCATTTACGGCCACGAATCTGCACATTATTATGAAATGAATGTTTTTACGTTGCTGTTCAATTACTACAAACATTTAAGTATTGTGGTTGATTTAAGACCCAATATTGTTCATCTCTTTTAGTGTTTTTTTAAACATGCTTAAACAATTTTAATCATATACCACGGTTGCAGTGAGCCGAGTAGAACAGACAAGAAACTAGGCGGTAGTCATTCTTAAAATGCAAGAATTTAATACAACTATAACATATTTCATTTGATCCAACTTCCACACTATCACAATGTTATAAGAGACAACGTAATTTGAAGCTATTTGAGTTAGCAAGTTGTCACTTATTTTACTTGATACTTGCGTAGCACTCTACTGAATTTTATGAAGAAAACAGTAAAATATTGTACAATATGTATAGTTTTCGCATAATTTACCTAAAATATACTGGACATCGAAAAATACTGACCTGTTTTTGGACCGGAGTATGAACTCCGTCGGTTCGGTAAAAAAAAAATTATAAATATTCAATTAAATGTATAATCGCTTGTTTAAAATCTTGCGACGGCTTTTTATTAACTCTTTCTTATAAAGCTTTGTACACACATAGAGTTCTAGTGACTATACAACATTCTAATAATTTCAACTTTGAGTTCAGATCTGTCAATAGATGGACAGTGGAACCATGTACCATACTTGGGTTACTTATCTTCTTAACTTCACATTTGGTAAAAAAGAAAACTAAAAATAGGTAAAAAACTTTTAAGTTAAACGGTTTTATTTAAAAATAAAAATGCGGTGCCCAAAAGAGTTTGTATAGTGACTGTATTTAATTTACATTCGTATGCGCCCCCGTTTTTATTTTAAGGTATTAATAAAACTGTTTAAATTGAGTTTTTTATATTTTTCACTTTTTTCATTTTTAAAATGAGTTTTTATATATTTTTTTAATCTTTAAATTGAGTTATTTATATTTTTTACTTCTTAAATTAATAGGGTTCAAAATTGCTAGTATCGACTATCGAAATTAAGGAAATATCCGATTGTTGATACTAGGAACTTTGATATCTCTTTTCCTTTTTAACTCGAGATTCAAATTTATTTTAAACTAGCTGTACCCACCATGTGTTATATGCTACGTAAAGGAAAAACGATAAACATACAAAGAAAAATATTTTTTTCGTGCCAGGAGCTTTTGCGCGCGTATGCAGAACTCACCAAAATTTACATCTCAATCAGATGTATGGTTTGGAAACGCATTGAGAACAAACATATTATACGAAGAAACATTCATTTTTATTCATACAGATAAAAGTTCTTTTTCGAAATTAGTTATTCATTTGTTTTTTCGTATTTGTTCTAGGACACAAGGCCTCCCCAATATCTGAAGGAATGTTAGGACATCCAAACTTGGAGTGATATGTATAAATATATGTACTGTAGTGATACATTGATGAATGTATCACTAATGTAATGAAAACTTTTATTTGAATATATTGTGTTTGAATTCGTAATTTTTAAATTTAAAAATTAAAAAAGAAATAAATTGTTTTATAAAAACAAAAGCATTCGATCGGCTGACGTCTCGAATGTAACATATCGCCCTTCCTTGCACAAATAAGTTTTATTTACAAAGTGCGAATAAACTGAATAAAATATAAATGTATAGTGAATAGAAAAATAACTTAATTACACTTGGGAGAATTTAATTTTATTGAAGATAGAACCCCCTCAAGATCCCGGGTGTCGCTGTAGTAGTAACGGCAAGCACACTATAGTTCCGATGCCGGAATCCAACTTGCGTCCACCGACGCTGAATACAGTAACTACGCCAATAAGCCATTTAGATTCTGCAGCCAAATATTTGGATTGATTCGATGTGTTATTTTTTTTTAAAAAGACCGTCTTTTCGGTACATATAGGCAATTTTATTGATAAGGACCTGTAACAATTATGTAATATGCTTTTTGAACGAATAGATTTTAATACGGCACAATAACCTTGGTGATATTAAGTTCAATTCTTGCGAACGCTTTCCGCCTGTAGATAATTTCGAATTATAATCTGCAATAGCGCACTTATCTATAACGAGTTTTTTAAAATATTATTGGGACGGGAGCTGGCGCCGTCGTGAAAACGAGAATTTTAAATAGGCTAAAAATATTTACGCAAGTTTCAACAAGCGTTATACATATCGGGTTGAAAATAACTAAGTCATTACAACTATTGAACCTTTTAATCGGTCTGGCTTTTGGTTAAACTTTCTAATTATCGTTTGGGTAATTAATTTTAATAAAATTCAGCCGTACTAAACATTTTTGGATTATACTTTTTTATATGAAAAGTAGCGTCTGGCACATTATTATATAAAATAAAAATGTCTGGCAATCAGATGATAATATTATAAGTTTTTCTTCATATAAATACATAATATACTAAATTAATGTTAAACATTGTCATCCTTGTTATGCATGCATGCATATCTTCCAATATTTTCCATTGACTCCTATCCCTGGTTCTCCTTATTCACAATTTTCCTGCTATTTCTTTTATTTCGTCGTCCCATCTTTTGTATTGTCTTATATATTATAATATTGTCTACCTTCCAACAACTAAAAACTTATACTATATTGCTACTTACAACGCCCTTACTCTAAAGGCTGACGAAAACCTAATAATTTAGTTAAAAAAAGAGGAATTTTCTTGATTTTGAAATGAATATTTAGTATTTTTACTGGTACAGATTTGCACAGGTAAATGCAACCTCTACCCCCAGCTAGATGGCGTTCACGTCGTCTGATAGAACGAAGTAGGGGTACTTCAAGAAACCAGCCTACCTATAATTATCTATCGTAAAATGTTGGTAGCTCTTAAATTATATGTATGATAATGAAAAAAAATATGAATAAATATGGTGTGAACCAGTTTCGTTCCGAACTAGTTTCTCTAACCGGTGTATTTAATAAACATTAATTATTAATAAATACACATTCATTTGTAAGAAATTATAGTTCGCGTTGCCTTGAGCTGAAATTTAATTTTTAAATTATTTTTTATTAGAAAAGTTATTTTATTAAAATAATGAATCAATAATATGATTATCATGTTTAGTTATAATCAGTCAAAAATAAACACCGGGAATTAGATAAATATTATTAAAATTGTCTTGCAAATAAATTATTCTATTCTATTTCTACTTACTATGTAGGTGATATTTCGTTTGATATTTAAATTTATTTGTTTATACTAAAATAAATTTTCTTATTATTTGAATTGAGTTGAATGTTATAGTTAAAAATTTATACTTTTCCATGATTTATTTGTAGTTCCGGAAACTTGTCCATATTAACATATAAATTTGAGATCATTGATCTTAAATCAATATACCTATTCTGATCACTAGTTATAAAAGTCTGTATCAGTCGACTCCTGGACAAAGTCTACCATTCCCTTCACACACAAATTTTAAGTAGACCAAACGTCTATTCATCCTGATGAATTTAATAAAATTATATTAAGTTCTGTCGAAAGAGGTATGACCCCTATGACTTCATCTTGATGCGCGGTACAAATCATCACTCAAGAATTCATTAACTTTAGAATTAAATTTATCTATCATAGTACTTTTTTCTTTTCTTCTCTTTGATGGCCATTAGTTATAACTATTATGCCAGTGTCAAGTAAAATACAATAATATCAAATTTCTTCAAATGTAACTAGTCAGCATGTCACATTACGTCTTGATAAAATGGTGGCTATTCTACCGAAACCTTCTATTGAATTTCTTCAGTCAACTTAAAAAGTCACGATACACGCATTTATTTCATATCACTTCACTTACACGCCTTAATAGAACTGCATTGTGATTGCACAATACATATTAATGCTACCACAATTAAACAATATAACTGATAATAACACAAGATTATGAAAATGAAATAAAAACACAGCGTTACTTATATAAATTGACGGGAAAAGTCTTTTACGTTACATATTTAATTTAATTTTATTTCGAAGTGAATAAATACGCCAAGAAAATCACTTCTCACATAAGACGGTTCACGCAACAAGTTATCCTTGTCATGTTAAGGCGAAACTGCAGTTATTATTCAAGCCATGGTTTTTTTCCTGCTAATACAACGCTGTCACTTGTCTTAATTAGTAATATTGACGGTACCTATCGTGAATATGTATTATTTTAAATATCTTCGATTATCATAACACATAATTTTATTAATATATAATAAGTATTTTAAATTTTTTTCTCTCTACATATTTTGATTTTTTCGTTTTTACTATTATTAACTAAGGAAAGAGCTTAGTTTCCCCCAACACAGGAAAGCCCAGTATACGATTTACAGTTCTGTAACATCTGTAAATTTTTTGAACATAAAGGTTTTATTATTATTATTTTATTATTAATAAAGGTTTAATTATTAATATAAAAAACTATAAAAATTATATATTACTACGGTTAATAACCTTTTTTGAAGGTTTCAATGTCTATCGCTGAAGGTAGCTGGTTCCACAGAGTGATGGTTAGTAGAATGAAGTTTTGGCAACAACGCGTTGTATTGGCCATTCATTTAGATGGTGGGGTTATTAGGTTATTAGGATGGGGGGGTGGTACATACATAGATACATATTGTCACGCCCGTTTCCCGTAGGGGTAGGTAGGGACCACAGATCTTCATCCGCTACGATCCCGGCACACCCTCCTTGCCTCCTCCACACTCATCTATCTTTTCATCCATCCTTCCTCTCACATTCATCGTAGCGAAACGTCTCTCCGTTAATCGCTTCTCGCCCTCGTGGGAAGCACGACGGGACGGGTGGCGAACCACATCGCTGTCATTTTTACAAATTAGGTTTATTATAATAACGAATTATCCCTCGTGCCGCGGAGGATGGAGGTCAGTCCCAGCTGAGACCCGCATGCTGAAGTAAGGCACTATAGTTACATAACTATAAAATATAATTTAACTATATTTATATAAATATTATCTTGTCGCGACCAATTAAATATGTGGAACACTGTATTATGCACTTAAAGAGAGTGATTACATACGCGTATTTCTAGGACGTTGCGTGTTGGACTGGTGTAATTAGATTGGGCAGTGATGCAGGCTTCCAATTACGTCTGTTATTAGACAGGAATTGTTGTAGCGCTCGCTTAGACCAATGTACCACAACCATTAGACCACCGTAGTACCATGTCCTACAAGACGTTAAATTATTTTCGTTCTTTGCTGTTAAATATTATTCTGCCGTCCAGTATTTTCTATTGCAAATGTTTGAAATATTAAAAGTAATATCATCTTTGTGTATAACACATTTCTCCTATATAAACGTAAATATAAATGTTAATATATAAATATAAACGTTACTCGGTATTATAACCACAGTCTATTTTTTCCCCATAGAGCTCGGTTCTCTCCATTTCTGAAGGAACGGACATTAACCTCCACTGTGCTTGTCCAATGCTGATCGGCTGGAGTTACTGGACTCAGAAAAAATATCTGTAGGCCATACATATATTTATTCCGATGTGGGTATCGAATTCGTGACCAATGACTCCGTGGGCGGGGGGCCCCGCCACTGAGCCAATTGGTATAATATTTTTAAATATTTCTATATTTAATTATATAACTTGATGGTCTTTTAAATTGTAGTATTAATAAAAAATCCGGTTATATTTATACTTAATAAGCGAAGCGTCAATCAGGAAATAAATTCTTTATAGTCAGTCATATTTCCTAATGGCGTAAAACTTTTTTACACGAATTATTAAGTGGGTATTTCCGCTTCGAAAAAATTTAATTGCCAAACCGTACATATTTGTAACAGAAACATTTCCGGGTACAAGGTGCATGAGAGACTTGTGTCTCATCAAGCTGTCAGGACTCATAGACTTTGAGTAATCCAACTCGCCATCGAAGATCTAGACCATGATTAGTTACGCTACTTCTATTTATTCTTAGTTAAAAATTAACTTATTTTTTAGTAAGAATTGTCATAAATAAAACAAAAACAAAAAAATAACTTGGCAATCTTTATACTCGAACTGTTTAAAGACTGTCAGGTTTATAATTTTATACTCGTAGTGTATACCGACTGACAAGTCATATTCTCATTATATTTCTATGGAAGTGAAATGAAGATACTAGGAAATAAGCACTTGAGGAATATTCCATATAAAATTGTTCCATAGAAAATTCCATATAAAATTTAAATTTTAAATGTGTCAACTTGATGCGTTCTAGTTACCACGATCCTCACTAATGAGGGACCGATTAAAGAAGTGGATGGACTGGATAATCAAGTAGTATTTACCTGTTTTTGTTATATTTGTGGTTAACGTATGAATTATGTAAACGTTATATTTTAATTTATTTGTCATATTAAAAAATACTGTTTTTTAATCAATTGAAATAGATTCATTTTCATGTAATAAGTGTTAGAGGCAGCATTTGCCATCTTTATTTTTATTTCAGTCGGTTAATACAATAAATATAATAGTGTTGCATATAACCTTCGATACTTGCGTAAGTCGCAGCGTGAACGATAACAAGGCATATGTGGCCGCAACGGGAAGTGGAATTTGACCTGTGAACAAATAATGATACTGCAGCGTTGCTTTTTGTAAATATATTTGATATCGCATTTGCTTACATAGCCGCGGTGACTAATGGTTCCACGGCGGCTTGGGTTGCGACTTATTTTACAATAAATGGAACGTAAAAGTAACAAATTCGAATTTGACATTTATCTAAGCAGCTATAACTCAATTGGTGGAATGGGGCGTAACATTTGAAGCCTGAAGTCACCATCCTCCATTGAACTATTGATGTAAACCATATTCTATACTGGACACTGACCACCGGCTATAATCAGTATAAAATTTGCTTACATAGCCGCGGTGACTAATGGTTCCACGGCGGCTTGGGTTGCGACTTATTTTACAATAAATGGAACGTAAAAGTGACAAATTCGAATTTGACATTTATCTAAGCAGCTATAACTCAATTGGTGGAATGGGGCGTAACATTTGAAGCCTGAAGTCAGCATCCTCCATTGAACTATTGATGTAAACCATATTCTATACTGGACACTGACCACCGGCTATAATCAGTATAAATGAAATGCATTCTGGAGTTTATTATATATAAATTATTTTTTTCTGAAAAAGTTTCTTTTTTATGATTTTTGTATGTTACATATTGGAACCAGATCACCTCACAAGTATCTGAAATAATTTTTTTTTTTAAAAATACGTTAGCTTCCCTTGGTTTTAAAATCATCTATTTTAAGGCTTCTATTTACATACATTGTAAGTAGTAAACAAATAAAAATAAAAACACAACTAGTTATAATATAGAGATAATTATAGTATAAAATTTGTCTATTAATTTATTTGAAATTAATAACCGACACAAAAAAAAATAAGTTGTGTGACAAAAATATATGCAGGACGTTGGTTGCTAGGTAACGCTTTGTTGTTAAACATTATTTTCGGAAATTGTCTGGGGTATATTGCAAGTATTATATTAGCTTCGTTTGAATGGTTAAAATAACTCTATAATAGTATTATAATATTAAAAAAATATTGCTAGTTGAAATAATTTTAAATGTTTCTTCTGCTAGTGCCCTTAATTCTTGAGGAATAGTTTTAATATTTTACTGTGGAAAGAACAAATTATTTCTTTAAAAAAATTGTCTATTTTCTTACGACCATTATCGTTACAAATTAACCCTTTCCAAGATTGTATATATTGCATAATTACAAATAGGGCTTACAATACCGTTCTAAAATCTGAATACCGGTATTTGATATTTAAAATTAGAAATATCGGGATACCGGTATTGAAACCGGTATTATTGATAAAAAATTTACTAGTTATATTTTTACTTATCTCAGTTGTTATATTGACTTGTTAACAAATAATATATGAAATCCAATAAATATTGTTCTGAAATGAGTAGATATTATTTATTTTATTACATAAAGAGTAGGAGTAGATAGATACAAAAAAACGTGCAAGTAAAAAAATTACATATTAAATTTTATGTTACATTTTACATATAATAAATGTGCCAGATATAGATTTTAATACAATGAAATTGTTTATCTTCAAAAAAAATTTCTTGTATTTAATTAATATTATTTTAATTAGATTTATATTGTGCATAAATTTAATTTTTATCAACTTATGTAATACCAAAATACCGGTATTTTTACATAAATACCGGTTTTTAATAACAGACAAAAATCGTCCGGGATTCCGGTATTCGGGATCCCGGGATCCCGGTATTGTAAGCCCTAATTACAAACGAATAAATATATGTATGGCTTACGGATATTTGTTCCGAGTCTGGTAACCCCGTCAATCCACATCGGACAATAGCGTGGTGGATTAATGTCCATTTTTCCAGAAATGGGGAGGTCCGTGCTCAGCAGTGGACATACATATATCGGCTAAAGATAGAAATACATATATTCTTTACAACTGGGTTTTGGGTATTGATTGCAAATGAGTTTTGACAAAGGATTGTTTTTTTATAGAGGAGGCAGTTCAACTGGTCTAACAGTGCGGCCGAAAAGAGTTACGGAACTGCTACCAAAAATTTTTTCCCTACTCATAATTCATCGTTTAATTACTGAGTGTGAATGAAATTTGCTGGCGGGAATATTGAGTTGATTCGTGACGCCAGAGCTTAAATTTTCCTTCGGGATTCCCGTCTACGTAGAATTAGTCATATTAATCTTTGCTGATTTAAACTAATTGCCGAGTGCTATGGGTTTTTTTTATGGGATAGGAAGGCAAACGGGCAGCCGTGTCACCTGATGGAAAGCCATCAACGTCGCCCATAGACATCGCCAATGCACGGCAATGCTTCAGCATCGCCATAGGCAATGCGGAAGCATTGCCGACCTTTAAGGAAAATGTCATTATAGAAGTGAGAATGAGGGGGTAGAGGGAGGGGGAGGGTGTTCGGCCTCCGGAACTTGGCTGCTCACCGTACGAAGCGCGGTAGCTAAGCTACCACTCGGACGCCGATTTTCGGCGGGAGTGTGATACTACATTACGCCATTCTTGACAAAGTATTCGTGAGCAGAGTAGCTCTACCATTATAACACTTTCTTTTTAGGAAAAAAGTGGATGATTAAAAAAAATGTTTTGGTAGATACAGCAAAGACAAGCACCATGTCATAGCAGCTGGGTTGTGGCGCAACAAGCAAACTCTAACTCTGCCTTGCGTCACACGTAAACAAATGATTTATGTTTTCCTCGCCGACTAGGCCAGCGGTTCTCAACTACCGTATCGCGATACATTGATGTGTCGCAAGCTTCTCTCAAGTGTGTCGCCAGATTTACAAATACGATATTTGGATCTATTTTTTACTCTATGTATGTTATGTTCCTACGCAATTAGAAATACATTTAATAGATTAACGATATATAATTTATAAAATGTATCTAACCATCCCTTCAACTATAAAAAAATTTGCATGTAAGTGTGTAACGGTGGCGAGAATTTGTGAAGAGAGAACCTTTTAAACTCAGCGATGCACTAACATAAGTGCAACGCTGAGTTTAAAAGGTTGAGAACCCCTGCATTAAGCTATGACGACATTTTGTATTAAATATCAGAATTTTATTCAAGTCATTTTATTCATATAAACTAGCTGTATCTGGCATGCTTTGCGATACGTACTACGTGTAGAAAAAAGTGTTTGGTTTTATTGAATTTATTAAAATGCTTTTGATTATTTGTTTTTTCGTCTGGCCCAAATTTTTATTTTTCGGATCACGAACTATGACGGCCGTAACCTGAACAACTCACTTAAATTTCATCACAATTGAATGAACGAATAAATGGTTGATGATAAATGATTTATATATGATAAATAATTTAAGGAACATATAGAGGACAAACATGAAAAACCGTGTGAAAATTAGAAGACTCAAATGGACAATATGTGACGATTTTATTTTATTCATGTTCTGAACTCGAAACCTTTCGCTAAGAATTATATCCTTGATTTATTTGTGATTCTCAATCCGCGTGTCAGGCTTGCCATAACGGCAAAACCCCTCATTTATGAGGGCCGTTAATGTATAGAGCTGGATTGTTTGTGTGTGTTGTTGTCATGAAATTAGAAATAAAAAAAACATGTTTGTATAGTTCTTTAAACAAATTAATATGTTTCAAAAATGTATAACTTAAAATAACGCATGAAACAGTAACTTCTTTATTAACCCACTGACTGCCAGACATATTTAGAGCGTCTTGCCCTGGGTGTCAAGGTTTTATTTTGAAGAATACATGAAAGTTTACGAGATAACTCATAGCTGGCGTCACTAAATAAAATTCCTGTGCTGGTTGCCACCACGAGATATCTCGTAGCTGGCAGTCAATGGGTTAAAAAAATCAATGTTTTGGTATGACTATTTCAAGGACTGTATTGTTATATGTTTTGCTTATTTTCTTTCTTTAAGGAAATTGATATTAATATGGATGTTTGTTTGATGTTTTAATACATATATGTACATACAGCATATCATTACATTTTGAAGTATTGTTACAAAGAAATAAATGAAAACAAATTAAATCAGGTTTATATCATTATTTATTCATATAAATTCAATATTTTGTGGGCCCACCCTTTGCCTTAATTACTTCCGAAATTATTTTCGGTAGATATAACAAGCTTTCTACAATCTTAAGGACATGTGTTTCATTCTTGTCTCAAGCGGAGTTTCAGCTCTTCTTTAGTGTGGCGCTTGGCTTTGTACTTTGCACGTCTGGAGACTGGGCAGGCCACTGAAGAAGTTCAATAGAGTTTTCAATGGACCAAGCTATTGTGCGGACTGATTTATGGCATAGCGTGTTGTCCTGTTGGAATTTAATGCTATCTGTGCTTTTTTGTATCAACAAAAGCTTTTAAAAGTGAGGGCATCTACGCCGTTTCGAGTTAATACGGCCCCCACATACGAACATTTCGCCAACTCTAGAGTCCGTCATACAGCTCCAAATCATTATGCAACTTCCTCCGTGTTTTGCAGTAGGTACCATACACAGAATTTATAGAGTGCTCAATATTTTTGGCCAAGGCTGTATGTTCATATTTAGGTAATAATTTAACTAAATCATTTTTACTGTTCAACAGATGAGAAGATAATTCTGAAGTCCGTATCGGGTCGACTGCGGTCCGGCGAGCTGACGGCCATCATGGGTCCGTCTGGTGCTGGCAAGTCCACCCTACTCAACATTCTTACTGGATACAAGTGAGTACATAAATGTAATGCAAATATTTCTACGTCTTCGTGCCTCTCCATCCCCACCCATCAGAGAGATGACTATACCCACGAAAGATCTTACACAACCTGCCTGGTTTTGCTGCCGAAAATGAGCAATTACCTCGATTAAAATTCTAGTCATGTGTTGATATTACCAGAATTTTTCTTAATCATTTTAACTGAGCCGATAAAATAACGATTATGCTAGGAAAATTCGGTTCAAAATCAAAATCGAACCCACGACTTTAGATCGTAAGCGTTATGCTAACCAATTAAGCTATTACCGCTTTCGTAGTAAATGGTCGCCACTTCAATTCCCGCTTAGGAACAAATATATGTATGGCCTACAGGTATTCATTCCCAATGTGGGTGCCAGCTAAGACACGCGTACAAGTGTGTTGGGTTAATGACTATCCTCTCAGAAATGGGGAGGCCCCTCACACCGATTGCCTTTAAGTCGTCCTCGACTCCATCTAGCCATCTGTCATCTTTTTTACATGATGAATAAAAAATATCTCATAAATTTTATATATCTGTACAGAGACGTTCCAAGAAAACGACAATCTTAACAAGACAATAGTGTATAATAAATCTGAGTGTTTTAAGTTAGTGTTCATACATTGCGTTGGATTCATCGTAAGAATTTTCCTGTTGAACGAGGAAGCGTTGTTTTCAAGGTCATGATCAATCCCTTACCGTGCAAAAAACCCAAACTGCATACAAAATTATACATTAAGATATCTATATAATTAAAATATTTTTCAGGTACTAAAGTTATTTATATAAACTTAAAATACTACTTAAAACTTTATACCTAGCAGTATTTATACAAGAAATGGGTGCCCTCCGAATTTGCCGATTTGCCTGTGCTTTACCTTGGGCTGCAATGCCTTCCCTGTAAAACGGCTGCCACGTAAAAAGAGCGCATATGTGAGAGATCTAGCCATGATAATAAATTGTATTTTAATCGATTTTGCTTAAAATCGATTGAAACACAATTTATTGTCAAACTAAGCAAATACCCAATCAATAATACCAATAATAGTGGTAGAGCCACGTTGCAGACGAATACTTTGTCTGTAGCATGAATAGGCCGGCTCGCCCGGGGAAGTACCACATTCCCGCGGAAAAATCGGCGTCTGAGTGGTAGCTTAGCTACCGCGCTTCGTTCGGTGAGCGGCCGAGTTTCGGAGGCCTAAGACCCTCTACTCATCCCATTTCCACTTCCATAATGACACTTTCTTTAAAGATCGGCAACGCTTCCGCACTGCCTATGGCGCTGCGGAAGTCTATGGGCGGCGTTGATTGCTTTCCACCAGGTGACACGCCTGCTCGTTTGCCTTCCTATTCCATAAAAAAAACATTTTACAATACTCGTATCAGGTTGGCCAAGTTAGCAATAACTGTTTACAAATTTTCGCACATTGAAGAACGCAGTGGCGTGGAATGCTTTTTATGTCGTTGCGGTACAACGCCGTGGTATTCGTAAATAGATGGTAATTTTAGAATGAGTTTGTCGATTTGTTTTCGCAGTTATTGTGACGTTAACCAAATGCTTTCACTTTTTTAGTTAGAGATCTTTTATTTGGCGAATGTGAGATGCCGTTAACGGTTTTTATTTGTAGTGCATGTACAAATACCACACAAAAAGTAGGGCGATTCGAGTCGTCGATGATCGAGATCTCACCGAGCGGCTTGATTTATTAACACTGCGGAGGGATATCTCTCAGATTTTTATCCAGTCGCTTGTCCATTCATGGTCCATTATCCAGTCCATAGTCCAGTCGCTTTGTTTGCTGGGCGATAACGTAATGTCGTTAATGACAGTAAAGTGATTCTCGGAACATTAAGATATCTTTGTGATAGGTTGCCTCGAAGATTTTACAAGTGTTGTTTTGATTAATTTTCCCTCCTTAATTATTTCCTTTATAATGTGTTAAGGTTGTATAAGAGGTTAAGGCTATTTATGTCATTTAACCTTTCGTACTATAAATCACTCTTATATGGCAACGCGATAAACCTTTACCAAGAGCACAGAGTAATTACAACAGAGTTAATTATAAAAGGATACCGGAAAGTAATGTCGTTTCTGTGCATATCGATATTACACTAGCTTATTATTCATTTTCACTGTATATTTTGAAGTCGGACCAAAGATATTTTTTTAAGGATTGAGTGAACTTGTTTACTCGTAAATAATTATATGTTAGATCTTTTTTTTAATTTTTTTAGTTAAACCTTTACCAAGAGAATAGAGCAACTACAACAGAGTTAATTATAAAAGGATACCGGAAAGTAATGTCGTTTCTGTGCATATCGATATTAGTTTATTATTTATATTCACTGTAAATTTTGAAGTCGGATTAAAGACATTTTTATAAGGATTGAGTGACTTGTTTACACGTAAATAATTATATGTTAGATCTTTTTTTTATATTTATTGTTATGTATTGCCACGTTTTGGCCGCACGATGCTTTTCCATCCTCTTCAAGTGACTGAGTCTATGCGCCTTTGTTTCTCCGATTATGTTGGTATCGATGACAAGCTCTTCGATTTCCTCGTTCTGAAGGACTCTCCAGTTTCCATCCGAGGATGAGGATGAGGATCTTTCTCAAGATCCATATAGATTACCTTAAAGACTGAAAAACATAATATATTCCCTGTATATTTTGAAGTCGGACCAAAGATATTTTTATAAAGACTGAGTAACCTGTTTATTAGTAAATAATTATATGTTAGATCTCTTTTTAAATTTATTGTTATGTATTGGAACGTATGTCCATTAGGCCGTCTGATCCTTTTACATCCTCTTCAAGTGACTGAGCCAATGGAATCTATGCGTCTTTGTATCTCCGATTATGTTGGTATTGGTGACAAGCTCTTCGATTTCCTCATTCTGTAGGACTCTCCAGCTTGCATCCGAGGATAAGGATGAGGATCTTTCATCCATATACATTACCTTAGAGACTGTAAAACATAATATATGCTCCCTTAGTTAAATAGCCTTAAATAAAAAATAATGGTAAAGAAAGACAAGGGTGGGGTAATACTAGATTTTTATCCTCAAACGTAATATGTTTAATGTTTTTTGTTTAATATCTTGTTAAATCGTTGTTAGCTGTTGAACTTTGAACGGTGATAATATCGCGCTGTTAATTGCATTCGGACGTGAATCACGGTCGTCACAGTGCATATCGACACAAAAACGCGAAAACGTAGTAAGTTATGTACTGGTAGAACCACGCTGCAGATGAATACTCTCTCATGAATGGCATATTATTTGTCTGTAATATGAATGGGCCGACTTCGCCCGGGCAAGTACCACACTCCCGCAGAAAACCGGCGTCTGAGTGGTAGCTAAGCTACCGCGCTTCGTCGGGTCAGCGGTTGAGTTCCGGAGGCTCACTTTGCCTTCGTATCCCATAAAAAACCCTAAAAATGAAAACTGAAAAACTTGTATCTGATCACTCAAAAACGGTCAGTTTCAACGCTGCACAAAATGTTCTGTTGGCCGTAGAGCTGTGAGAATCGAAACATTCGACGCAGTATTTTCTTCTGATGGAATATACGATAAAAAAATGTGACATCTGTGTCACTTACAGCTTTTTCGATTTTGCATCGATATGGATTGTTGTTTTTAATTTACATAAAAAAAAACAGTATAATACGATTAATAATTGACGAAAAAAATAAAACTAGTTTAGTTTATTCTATGGTCATTTATGAATCGTGATTGCTCAGTTGATTACGCGTTCTATCTAAGTACTATGGAATGGCATTAACCAACTATGATTTCCAGCACCCGTACGAATAAAATAGGCATTGTAGACCGCTATATTGTATATCTAAAAAGTGCAGGTATCACATTTTCACAGAGTATTTGAGCTGCCGCATCCCTGCATTCATCGTACGAAACGCGATAGCATTTTTCTGTGTGTGTGTGTGTGTGTGTTCTTTTCCTTTCCTTCTTATTTTTCCATTACTTCCTTCTTTTCTTCCCACCTGATTTCTCTTTTTTGCTCACTCACATCTTAACGTAGACCATGCGTCTGCAGTGTCTTTGCTGTTTCAGATGTCCGTGGGAGGTGGTGATTGCTTATCATTCGGTGACCCACATGTTCATTCACTTACTTTTTATATAAAAAACATAATTATATATTTAATTTGTATTACAATTTATTAAGGATCATTATATGAGTTATAAATAGCCAATCAACTATCTTCTATCTATCAACAGTCCGCGGAGTCAATAAGTAGCTTACGTTAAAATAACTATATAGGTCGTTCAAATATAAAAATTATGAAAATATTTAAAAGCATGGGTAGCTGGCAGAAATTGGATGCGTGAAGCCGAAGGTCGGGTTAGGTGGCGCTTCTTGGGGGAGGCCAATGTCTAGCAGTGGACTGCCGCAGGCTGTTGATGATGATGATGATTTAATAGCATTATAAATAGCTTGTCATTTAAAAATGAATATAATATCATTTTTTTAAACTTTTGTAGGACCTTTACATCCATTTCATTTATTAGGCGTTAGGCTGTGAAAGAAAATTTTGTTTAAATCTGTTTCTTGTAGAATCTCAAAGTCATTTAAAACCTGTCAGTTCAGATCGCAGTTTTCCATTCGTGTAACAGTTTGGGTAATTCTTTTATATCTAAAAAAAATATTTAAATTTAATTTTTCGTTGGATTTTTGTTGCATAACTACATCCATTTATTTGTACGAAACGAATTCGATAATCTTCTCGTAAGTAAGAAAAAAAAATGCTTGCGACTGTAGAAAATTTAATTACCGCTTTATTCGTAGTGTATGTATTATATAATTGATTTGGTGTTGTAGTTTTTTATGCTTGAATATTTTGATGGGCATATGTTCGAGGTACGCGTTTGTTGTGTTTTTGTTTTATTGATTCCCTGGAGCCCATTCATAAATCTAACAATATGAGAAGTAATGCTAATGTTAAAAAATGTATTTATTTAGAGATTTTTTTTTATTTAGAATTTAGAAAAACCCATGTTTTTATTCAGAGAAAAGAGCCCACCTCTTTTCTTAGAGATTTCTTAACCGACTTTGTAATGTCTGTTTTATTTCTTTAAATTTACTTGCTACTAAAAAAGAATTATTGTTGAATAACAGTAAGCAATCGGGCTTAAAAAAACTACTAAAACTTATTAGTTTTGTCGAGTACTAGGAAGTCGTAAAAGTACACGATAATCTACCTAATTGACTTAGTATTAAGGCAAATATTAGGTTGTATTTGAAATCAATGTAGTTATAAAAGTTGCTCCAACATCATGCTTAAGAGTACTATAACCAGATGAAGAGAGCGGGTTTGATTCTCGCGTCGAGATAAATATATGTATAGCCTATTGGTATTTAATATAATATAAATCGGTGTAAAGTGTGGTGGGTTAATAACCATTTCTCTAGATATGGGTGACCTGTCTCCAGCAGTGGAACATAAGGGCTGTGAAAAGAAATATTAAGGATACTGAGAAACATGTGTTAGTTCTAGTTATTAATATTGTACTAATTAAATTCCTTATATATCAATCTGACCCCGCAACCCAAGTTAACACTAGATCCGGCTCATATAAAACTTTATTCATACACACACATATAGATAGATAAAGGTAATATAGATCATTAGCAATTATCATTAACGATATCTATCTTTGTCAATGACACACATGTAATATGAACATGTTTTATTGATTGTTTTGTGATAGATTAAGCAATTATAAACAGATGAAGAAAATAAAATGATTAACAGAAGAATAGATTGCGGAAATCCATTATTATGTGAACAGTGACAATTTTTTTATTTCTTCTTACTTTGCGAATTCTAGTACAAAGTCGGACTTAATGCCGGAAAGTATTCTCTACCGCGATTGGCAGGCACGTAATCCCCAAAACACTTTCAGGAAAATTGAACAGTCTATTTTGCGTTCCGGGAATTTCCCGGAACGCACTATAGACAATTTATTTATTGTCATAGGTACATATACCAGTTTACAAATACACTAACCATATTGTAACTTAACTCATAACAAAATATTACAGCGCCATCTATGGCCAAATTGTTTATTTATTTTACTTAGCTATAGATGTAGCTCACTTCTTTTTTGCCTCTGCATTCGATGAGTGGGAATATTCGGAAGGAGGAGGAGGAGGGGGGAGGGTACATAGTAATAGTGGTAGAGTCATGGTAGCTAAAAGGGGCCAGTTCGTTCAGGGAAGTTCCAAACCTGCGCAGAATATCGAGCATCATGTGATAGCATTACTGTGTTACCACGTTTCGTGTGGTGAATGCATGGATCTATTGGCCCAGTTCCTTTCCCCTCCCTTTTTCCTTCTCCCCCTTCCATTATTTACACCCTTACCGTAAGATAGTCGTCATGTGTAATAAACACATGACGCCTAACTGAATGTAACTCTAACTCTTGTATAAGAAGCAGCGTTATATCTTATACCTCGTATAAGAAGCAGCGTTATAAGATAAAGGATAACCTTTATCTTATAACGCTGCTTCTTATACGTTGCGGATGTGGATGGACAGGTCGGTAAGGGAAGACCAAGGAGAACAAAAAGAAAGGCCAGGTTAAAAGTACCCTTAACCGGCGAGGTTTTATGAAACGAGTGATGAGTGTGGACGAAGCTAAAAAAGTGTGCCGGGATCGAACACTTTCTTCATCACACCGAGCAGATGGAGCTCTGTGGTCTCTGCCTACCCCTACGGGAAACAGGCGTGATGATGTAACTTGTGTTTTCTGTAATAAATACCTGTGTCAGAGAACAAAGATCGTGATGGAATTCATTGTTTATTAATTTGTCATTTGCGCCATTGGCGGATGTTATTGTTTTAGAAGGAAATGTGCGCAATAGATTGCGGGTCTTGTAATCTACGTTGAAACTTCGTACGTACCACCAGAGATAAGAAGTGCTGTCATCGTACATTGCTCCGAGACGATGCTATGATTATCAGAAAATTCAAGACGTATATGTAATACATGTACGTTTTATCCGGTGGCAGAATTAGGTTTTTAAACATAGATAATAATAAATATAAAAATACAAAGGATATAAATAAAATACAGTAACGTTTACGAAGAACAGAAGTGCGGGTTTTATTTTTTAAAAGCTATTTCGTCTAACTGTGACCGCGACGATGGGCACTCTCTTGGTATCCAGCCACATTACTCTGTGCCACTTGCTGAAGCGATGTCGAGATTCTGTTAACCTTGTGGATGATATTTTCTTTTATTGCTGATTGTGGGCGATATTTGCTTTTCTAGTGGTCGTCTGCTTTGTTTCATAGACTTAACTTTTGAGGAACCCCCACTAGTAAGAAGTCCGTAGGGGGTGTGATCCGGCGAACTGAGTTTGTTGGGGAAGACATCACGAAGAAGTCCACGGTAAAGCTACGGAGCATTTTGTTGAAACCATGTGCGTGAAGTGACGGCAGAATATTCATCAAATATTGACAGAAAAAACTTAATAAGCATGCGTTTATTCGACCTATAATCTAATTCTACCACTGGACATACATATGTGTAATTAAAATTAAAATGGACTTTGCATTAGTAGGTTTCGTTATCACTAACACCTTCGTTTTAAGGGTGCCGACTATAGTCGGTAGCCATTAGAACAATTCGTAAGTCTGCTTCTGTGAAAGTGTGATATTTTCCGGCATGAACCATTCTGTTCATGCTGTAATTAAAAAGAGATGATATAGAGATAGAGGATGGATGAAAGACGACTGGCCAAAGAAATTTACGTTGCGAATGTAGATGGAGGGGTCGGTAGGGGAAGACCACGGAAAACATACTTTGACCAAATTGCTGAAGTTTTTAAGAAAGCCAGGTCAAGAGTACCCTTAACCGGCGGGCTTGCATGAGGAGAGTAATGAGTGTGGAGGAAGCAAGGAAAGTATGCTGAGATCGTAGCAGATGGAGATCTGTAGTCTCTGCCTACCCCTACGAGAAACAGGCGTGACGATATGTCTATGTAATTAAAAATTATCCTTAGCTTCCCAAAATTATGTACCGATTTTACAATTTAAAACTGATTGGAGATTAAATGAACGATTATTCTGTGTATTGTAATATGATGTAATCTTTAAATTATATTGTAATTTTTTTTCTCAAATTACAATAGTTTGAAAACAATTACGACTCTACGAAATTAGACAATACAATGTTGGGCCACAATCAAATTGTTGACTAAAAATTATTATACAACTTGACTATGACATGACGGTTCGGCGAGCCTTTTAAAGAGGATAATTGCTCCAAAAACTACATAGTGTATTAACTTTTTTATTTCCTAATTTCCATATATGCTAACCACAAATAATAATCTACGTAAACCAGATTTGCTGAACAAACATATATAATGTAACATTGGGCAATCGTAAATATCATACATAATTGATCGAGTGGCGAAGCAACACCTCTTTCAAGGTCGTTGATCGCCACGGCCACCAATTCTCCACCCACCAACACCAAACACATATTATCACTTTTCCATCTTGTAAACGACACGTGTTTCGCTTCCAACACGAGGCATCTTCAGGTATAGTAGACTCTACGGAAGACAACGGTTTCTTTTCGGTTCGGTTCGGTTGTCTTCCGTAAGTTCCAAATAAATCCACTTAACCCAACGGAAAAACACACATTATTAATTTTCTGTTATTGTTTTGCTTGTCGCGGATCTTAGCTAAGTAAAACTTTTGACTGTCTATATAGTGATGGATTTCCGCAAAGTAACGCCTGACTTCATTAATAACCGTAATATCTCTTTCTCGCTCTCTCTGGTCGATCCTTCATGACTGAAGATTGCGATCAACACACTTCACCCAGCGGTTCGTTAGGCTCTTCGATTTGTTGCATTCGGCAGTCTGTCGGACTAATTCCACGAAACTCGAGGACTTATTTTTGTTTAGTTGATCGGATCACATCTCATCGGGGATCTACCCTTGGATCTCTCCTCAACGTTTGCACAGATGATCAATTTCTTCACGTTTTTATCTTGGGTAATGAGTCCGAAATAACTAAGGATACTCGTCGGCATATCGTGAATCGCACTATAAATATAAATAAATATACGTATGGTATCTACTGACATTTGTTTTCAGCCTGTGTGTCCCGCTTTGGATAAGCGTAGTGGGCTAGTGTCCGTCTCCCCAGAAACGAGGATGCCTTTTTAAATGGAATGGGAAGGCAAACGGGAAAGCGTGCCACCTGATGGAGAGCAATCAATGCCGCCCGTAGATATCCGCAGTGCAGTGTGTCGTATCGGATCGGAAACACTAATGGAGGTTGTTGATTCCACAGGGTAGTGGTGTGTGGAAAGAAGTTTCGGGAGAAACGCATCGTACTGGATCGTCATTCATCCTGATGGTGAATTCTTTTTGTTGCTTCTGTTTGTATGCTTACTTCTCTGGCTTCCTTTTGTTGGTAAAAATTCGTAATAAACTATGGTTAATTTTAAAATTGGCTTTAACATTAATGACACATGAGGTCTTTAACCTTTTTGGTTGGATTAATATTTACAGTCCAAGTTGAAAAACTTGACATTCCCAGTTGACCTTACTCTTTTGTCGCTCTGTCTGTCTTAACATTGTTACGTTGAAATGTCTCTAGGCAATTAATCTGGCTTCGCATTATCCGAAGTAAATTGAAAGCTTTCTTAAGAGTACATCGTTTAAGTTCGATTTAACCCACCACGCTTGCCCAATGCGGATTGGCGGGGTTACCAGACTTGGAATAAATATTTGTAATCCATACATACATTTATTCCGATGCAGGGATCGAACCCGCGACCATTGACTCCGCGGGCGGAGTGCCCCACCACTGAGCCAATTGGTCAAATTGATTAATTGAATCAATTGAGCCAACTGTATGCATATTTAAAAATACTCAGATGCTTCGACCAGGCGTCCGCATTCTTCCGTTGCCCGTGCAATGTAATTATTTCTTCATGTTTGAGAAACCTTTTTGTAATAATGAACAATTGTTGATAACTGAGTATTGTGGGTACTTTACGTTGAGTAGTGACCTTGCTTCAATGGCGACAACATTAAATTTAGCAGGCGAAGTTTGATTTTCAATGGTTTTCCTGTTCCATCGTTTGGAGAGGCAAAAACAGTCGTTTATTACGTCATTTCACCATAAGTATAAAGTTTGTCGTTGTAATAAATCATATGGTCAAGCGTTCAAGACTAAAAAAATTTAGCACTAACAAATTTAACTCAAATATCTGTTTGTGCATGTGATATTTCTAGGACAAGTTGGCGCATTTATACTTCTACAGTTTATTTAGAGTTGTCTATTTCTTTGTCCCCAGGACATCAGGAATGGAGGGCAGTATCACAGTGAATGGAATGGAGCGCAACTTGTCCAGTTTTCGCAAGCTGTCGTGCTATATCATGCAAGATAACCAACTGCACGGCAATTTGACGGTAGAAGAGGCGATGGCTGTAGCCACTTCGTTGAAGCTGCCAAGCGCTACAACTAGGTCGGATAAGGAGGAAGTGGTGAGTTGGTAGATACATTCTTTTTAAAGTTAACCGAAAATGCCCTTCCCATTTTGGGAATCGTTGAGTCTCTACGAGTCTCCTTTCGATGCGGCTGTATTTTTTGTATCGGATAAATAGGCAAACGAGCAAGCGTGTCACCTGATGGAAAGCAATCAACTCCGCCTATAGACATCCAACATCATGGGTATCACAAATGCTTTGCCGGCATGCATGGGGTAAATCTTCTCCATATCGAGGCAGGCCAAAACTTTGTTGGCAAGATAGAGTCAACCAAGATGTTAAAACTCTCGGTGTGACGGATTGGAGGGAGAGAGGGAGGTATACATCGGACTGGAGAGATGTTCTGGACCAGGCCAAGGCCTCTGATGATGATGATTCAAATTATTTTTTTTACTTTACCAATTAAAGTTATAAACTATGTATATTACATTACTTATATATTACATACATTTTGCTGTAAATATATATGTATATTCGATTCTATGTATATGCGATATAAGATATATGTATATGCGAGTCTATATATTTATTGTAAACAATTACGACTGTCTATCAGTAACCACAAAACCCAAGGTATTGCAATTACGTTGGTGGTCTTTCATTTAGGTGCAGGCTGGCTTTAGTTTGAAGATACCTTCAGATTTTCGGTTCAGAATTACCACTGAAGGAAGCATTTTTTTTAACAGTTCACATTTTTGTTTTAGATTCAAGAAATTCTAGAAACTCTCGGCTTATCGGAACATCACAAAACTATGACGTCAAATCTCTCAGGAGGTCAAAAGAAACGTCTATCCATAGCGTTGGAGCTGGTGAACAACCCGCCCATCATGTTTTTTGACGAACCGACCTCGGGTTTGGATAGCTCCTCTTGCTTCCAATGCATATCGCTCTTGAAGACCCTTGCGAGAGGAGGACGGACTATCATCTGCACTATTCATCAGCCGTCTGCGAGGCTGTTTGAAATGTTCGATCATCTGTACACTCTGGCCGACGGCCAATGTGTATATCAGGGCAGTACAGGAAGATTAGGTTAGTGATTATTTTTTAATATAATTATACTAGTCAGAAATCAATTTCTTCTGAATGAGAGAGTCAACAATATTTTCTGTTTTTTTTTGGTTTTTGTTTGGTTGTCTGGAGCAATACGCTATTTGCGATTGGATCGTCCTTTATATACAAATAATATTACAATCAACAATTATAATTGTATTGTATTTGCGTGTAGCCGAAAATTGTGTGGCTAGGTGGTGTGCCTTTGGTTTGGCCTATGTCCAGCAGTGGACAACCTTGGGCTGATATTGAATATTGAATTGTATAACTTTGTTTTTGGTGTACAATAAATAATATACGTATTTATCTATCTGACCTTCCTAAGATCCGCAAAAAACATTTTCGAATTTCAATACCATTTGTCTTTGCCAATATGTTTCATAAAAGTTATTAATATATTTTAAATATACGATAGTTAACAATATTTTCTTATCGAAGGAAGGATAATACTGCCATTTAAGATTAGTTGAGAAACACAGTTATTATGTAATAAATTCCAGAATACGCTAATAATATCTTTGTCAAACATTTCTTATCGAAGGTCCCGTTGTTATCGTTTGGGATTAACGAATTGATTTTAGTAAAATTTCAACTACGAGATACATACATACCCGTATATTTATCAACATAGTTAATTCATATATAAGTTTTACATATCCATTATCAAATACAGCTCCACTTCTCTTGCTTTGAATAAAATTTTTAACAAAATATTGATAAGTTATTTCAAAGAATAGTAAAGAATTTATTGCCATATAGTTCTACATACTACGTACATTCATATTGTTACGTCTGTTTCCTGTAGGGGTAGGCGGAGACCACACTTCCATCCACTACGACCTCGGCACATCTTCCTTGCCTCTTCCATATTTATCCACCTTCCCACCCACTCTTCCTTTCACATTCATCGTAGCGAACGTAAAAGGCTCTCCGTTAGTCGCTTTTCGCCCTCGTTCACGAGGTGACGGGTGGCGTGACCATATAGTTCTGATTGACTCAAAACCGAGAAACCATAAACGAACAAAAATCCTAATTATATCAGTGTAGATCGATTTTTATTTGATTATTTAAGCTAGTTAAACGGTTTAGTTATGAAGAGATAAGCAAACGAGCAACCGAGTTATCTGCTGGTCAAAAACCACCGTCGCCCAAAATGTAATGTTAACGTAAGTAAGTCGCTGCAGTACTAAAAGCACCGCAAATACGTTTGTCTACTTTAGAGTAAGGGTGTGACTAATGGGAGGGGAAAAAGTAAATAAAGGAAGGGGAAATGAGTTGTGCCTTCAGATACTTGCACTCACCGTACGAAACATGGCAATAGGTACATTAAGCATTGATCGGTAACGCTCGTACAATGCCTATGGCCCTGTGGATGTCTATGGGCGGCGTTGATTGCTTTCCATTGGGTGACACGCCTGCTCCTTGCCTTCCTATCCCATAAGAAAAAATGTTCAAGCAATTTCAAGCAAGATCCATTCGCAGTCCGCGTTTGCTTGTTTACATGCGAACAACCTTCACTTATCGCCATTCCGGCAGCACATAAGCAGCTAATACCGTAATTAAACGAGATAGTGGGGCAGTTAGATAAACTCTACCGCAGTTCCGTCAATATGTTATTCTATTTGAGACTGGTAATACAGCACTAGTTGGTCAAGTGTGTATTCAGAAATGCAAATAATAATAATAATAAAATATGTAAATAAAGGATAATAATAATATAATACTATCGGTAAAAATTTGGACGCCCATCTGTCCAAGTTGGGTTTAGAAAAGTGGGTTAAATGTAAAATTGAAAAAGTAGGCATATTGTTCACGGCTAGGATCGTGAGAAGGTTCCTTTGCCTTCGATGCATAATCCTTCGTGTGCTTGGTTTATCCCGCCACGAAGGATTAATAAATAATCTTAGTAATAATATATTATTTTTATATAGATTTTTTTATATTAATAATATTGTTATTAAGAGAAAAGTATGTCAATAAAGGATAATTAAAATAATATATATTTATTTCTATCTACCAATATCATTTCTATCCACCAATATCATTTCTATCCACCAATATCATTTCTATCCACCAATATCATTTCTATCCACAACTTTCATAAACTAGATTGCTACTTATCTAGATAGTAGGGATAAAACTTTTTGATATGTTGTACGGTAGTGGAATTATTTGGAACAAGGTGTGGATTAAACAGATAAATGATTTTTTTTAGTGGAATGGCTGGGTAGCCTAAGTCTCCAGTGCCCTTCGTATCACAATCCGGCTTCGTTCATCATCGAAGTGTCGTGCGGAGAGTACGGCGACAATACAGGGAAACTTGTCCGTGCCATCGACAACGGGAAACATGACATCAGGTGAGCCTTGTCTGGGTTTCGGTGTTATCATCCGTATTGTATTGCATATAATTTTTTAATCATAATCCTCTATACTAGTGGTCTGCAACCGCCGGGTAACGAACCAAAACTCGGCTGTTGCAATGGTATCGGGCCGCACATGACTTTATTCAATGGAACGATTTTTCGCTCGATACGACTGGCCTGAGGAGGCTGATAGGCTGAACTGTCTATAAAATACAAGAGAAATACACGAATTCGACGTCTATTTGAAAAGCAGTTTTGGTGTTTAAAATATTTGACTTTGTGTCGAGATTTGAACTGAGAAGCCTTTTTTTCACAGCCCATATACATTTTTCCCACTGGTGAGCACGGGCCCTCCCCATTTCTGGGGGAACGGACGTTAACCCACCGCGCTTGTCCAATGCGGATTGGCGGGGTAACCAGATGCGGAATAAATATCTGTAGGTCATACATATATTTATTCCGACGCGGTGATCGAACCCGCGAACATTGACTCGACTCCGTGGTCTTCAGAAGATCGAGAAGCCTTGGTCATTAGATATTTTTAGCATTGAATCAAGTGTCATCGTTGTGGGGATAACGCAATAATATCAATAAGAATTACAGTCATAGACTCCTGAAACTTGTTAAATGATGCAAACCGTTGGTTCACAGAAACGGCATGCCTTTCCCAGACGCCAAACTCCCAGACTTCAACAATAAGAAAGATATGGAGATGTCACTGAAGACTGAATGGAATAAGAACGATCTCTCACAAGTGCAAGAGAAGTTCAGCGATGGTTCTGGCAAAGAGGTGAACGGTACTGGCAACTTGCAGAACGGCCTCCTGCAGTACGCCGCCAGTGAGATCGCCAAAGGCAAAGGTGAGATTTTTAATCTTGTCGTTCTTGTTTGCATTTCAAACTCATAGAGGATAGATAGGTAAATTTAATTCCCTCTGCAGTAACTCACATGAATACATATAAATACCATAGATAACAGTACATACAGATGGGGATGGGCGATGACTCAGTCAAAACTTTCACTTATTGAGCAGAGAAACTGATTTTCTGCCACCGTCCGACCCTCATGGAGATGCAGTGCACCGCAACTTGAGAAAAACGACTCCCATATATATACTTGTATTCGACCCCACATATAAACCTACAATCTATCTTCTTCTTCTAAGAGTGTCTCTCCGACTTGGCAGCCAATTCAGCACAACGTTTCTCCTCCTTCGCGAGGTGCAGCAGTTCTGGAGCACTCGCTATCCCGGTCCACTCCCTGATATTACGTAGCCAAGACTTTCTTTTTCGACCAATTTGTCTTTTGCCCTCGATATTTTCCATCATGATCAGGTGCAGCAACAATCTATAATCAAGCCTTATATACATAAGAATAGAATCAAACATGACAATATTAGTACTGCTGAAATCTGACTGTTATAACTGCTAGAATATGTTAGATTATTGTTATTGGTATTTTATTTATTTATGATGATAATTGATGATGAATTCTTTTTGACTATTCTTCCAATTATAGAATTGAAACCAAGATTCTATGATCGTAATTGCGACCCCTTATCAATTAGGCTAGGGGTGGCCAACCGGTCGATCGCGATAAGGCATATAAAACTATAATTTTATTATACTAAGAATAATCTTATTTTTTTTTGTGTTTACCTTCTTGGGAAGGATGGGAAGTACCACACTCCCGCAGAAAACCGGCGTCTGAGTGGTAGCTTAGCTTCCGCGCTTCGTACGGTGAGCGGTCTGAGTTCCGGGGGCCCAACACCCTCCCCTTCCCACTCCCACTCCCATAATTTCACTTTCCTTAAAGGCCGGCAACGCTTTCGCACTGCCTATGGCGTTGCGGATGTCTATGGGTGGCGTTGGTTGCTTTCCATCACGGTGACACGCCTGCTCGTTTGCCTTCCTATGCCATAAAAAAAAACTAAGAATAATTTTATTTTTTTGTGTTTACTTTCTTAATAGTCACGTAAAATTATGTGTAAAGTAGGTAATTTATAGATCGCACAGAGTCGAGTTGGTAAACAGGAGATCTTGGTTCTTTTTTTTTTAACAATGAAAAAGGTTTACGATCCAGGCGGGCGGCTAAATTGCCCCAATTATGGAACTTGAATTTATTATAACATAATATTATTATTGTTTCCAAGAACCGCACTCGTATATACATAAATAAAAAATAAAGGGCACCTTTGTATACAAATTATTTTCTCGGAAGCCAGTATTACACAATTCGCCACAATTGCCCTCCTTTACTGATTTCCTGCATGTAACGATACAATATAATGAGTGTAAGTATAAGGACAAATGGCTATTAGAAGCCTTTAATTTATACAGGGTAGTATTGAGTTAAATAAATAAAAAACAATACAGCATACAACGTTTTTAAAAGGGAATAAAAAGTATGAAATAATATATCCTTATATAATACTCCTTATATTGTTTTGAAGATTTGTGATAATCAACTTTTAATTTATTTGCGTTTACACCTACATTGGATGACCTTCTTAAGCTTCTTCTAGAAATTTCCTTTGCTCTTTTGCCTTCGCGCATTATACTTCGTCTTTACCAAATGCAGGCAACACAACATGTAAGATCAGAGATTATTAATAAAATGAACACTGTCGGTGTACGATGTACAACTGACAGCTTGTCCTTCGACAAAGACCTGCAATAACCTCTTTAATACTGTTTCTTGTTAACCTCTGCCATTTTATATAGGGTGTCCGGTGTTAAAATTAAATTTTGTAACATAAATAATAAAATAACTACAAGGCATGTTAATAAAATTCATTAACTTTAACAAAGAGAAAAAGAAAGAAAGAAAGAGTTTATTAATTTGCTAAAGAAGAAATTACGAAGAAGCTCCATGGTCTCTAGTAATGTGTGGCATAGCGCTATCTCGTTGAAACCATGTGCGTGACATGAAGGTTGGATGTTCTCTTAATTTTGCCACAAAATAATCAGAAGGCATGCGTTCATTGATTCATTCATTCATTTGAATGAATGGCTTTCAATAGTGTTTGGTACGGATGATTTCGCCAATGTCACGTAGAAGGGGGAAGACACGAAAGAGATTAATCAGTGCAGTGCGTGTATTGATTATTCGACCTATAACTTTATTCACCCACCGGACACTCTACACTAACAACTCTTCTGACGTCATCTTACCAGCGTCTTGTTTGTCGCGTTTCACTCCTTTTATTGTCCCTCTCGGAAATTGTTTTGGTCAATTTCTCCTCTCTATCCCTTTTACATGTGTGTCCATTGGCATTTAAATGTTTTTCATGTTTAAGTTTGGATATATTTGTTTTTCAATTGGTTATATTTCTTTATTGTTACCTTATCCGTTGAAAATGACGGCGACGTGGTTCGCCACCCGTCACGTCCTTATTCTCACGAGGGCGAAAAGCGACTAATGGAGAGCCGTTTCGCTGCGATGAATGGTTGCGGATGGAGCTCTGTGGTCTCTGGCAACCCTTAGGGATATAGACCCTGCGGGGGATAGGCGTGATATATATATATATATATATATATATATATATATATATATATATATTAGGTGTACAAATAAGTTTCCGCGGTTTGTCAAAAGATGGCCCCACCAGAAGGTTATGGAGAAATTGTCAGATGTAAAACGTAATATCCCAAGTTTAGTCATCTGGCAACACCATAACCTTAAAGTACTAGTGATTCCGTATCAGCATCACGTAATTTTTTTCGTGCAAAAATGTCAAGTTTTATTCCGAATAAGCATCATTTGCGGGAACTTTTGATTTACTTCTTTAATGTGAAAAAATCTGCAGCTGAGGCGCATCGATTGCTTCTAGAAGCATATGGTGAAGCTGCTTTAAGTGAGAGAAGTTGTCAGGAATGGTTTCAAAAGTTTAAGAACGGTGAGTTTGACGTTAAAGACAAAGAACGCAGTGGAAGGCCGAAAGTGTACGAAGACATGGAATTAGAAGTACTATTGGAGGAAGATTCGTCCCAAACGCAAAAAGAACTTGCACTTACTCTACAAGTGACTCAACAAGCAATTTCATATCGTTTAAAATCGTTAGGAATGATTCAAAAACAAGGAAATTGGGTTCCATATGAACTAAAGCCGAGAGACGTTGAACGCCGATTATGCATGAGTGAAATGCTGCTTGCCAGGAATAAAAAAAGAGTTTTTTGCATCGTATAGTCACTGGTGACGAAAAATGGATTCACTACGATAATCCAAAGAAGAGAAAGTCATGGGTTAAGCCCGGCGAACCATCAACATCGACAGCTAAGCCGAATATTCATGGAAAGAAACTCATGCTGTGTATTTGGTGGGATCAGCTTGGTGTCGTGTATTATGAATTGCTGAAACCAAGCGAAACCATTACTGGAGCTCTCTACCGAACACAATTGATGAGATTGAGTCGGGCACTTAAGGAAAAACGCGCCCATTACTACTCCAGACACGACAAAATTATTCTTTTACACGATAATGCTCGTCCACATGTTGCGGCGCCGGTAAAAACATACTTGGAAACACTCAACTGGGAAGTTTTACCCCACCCGCCGTATTCACCAGACTTAGCCCCTTCTGATTATCACCTGTTCCGGTCGATGGCACATGGTCTGTCTGAGCAGCGCTTCACATCATATGAAGACACCAAAAATTGGGTAGATTTGTGGATAGCGTCAAAAGATGAAGAGTTTTTTCGACGGGGTATCCGAATGTTGCCAGAAAGATGGGGAAAAGTAGTGGCAAATGATGGAAAATACTTTGAATAAAACGTAATGTACTTTTCCTTTACAATAAATTCCTAATTTTTTATAAAAAACTGCGGAAACTTATTTGTACACCTAATATATATATATATATATATATATATATATATATATATATATATATATATATATATATATATATATATATTTTTTTTTTTTTTTTGATTATACCTTTTATATTTTTTAATCTTATTTTATCACGTATCTTTACTCTCATTGTACCTACGCCGTATTGCAACATGTTTATAGGTGGTCGTAATTACTTATCATTAAATAAATCATTTTGGCTTCTTTTTTTTTTAATAAATAGTAGACTTTACACGAGCAAACTTACTTTATTATCTCGTCGCACCAGTTCAAGATGTAATAAAACGTGTTAATTTTCTTTGAATCTCGTATAGTTCGGGCCCGTTCACACCGTTTCGAATAGAACTCGTTTTGTTTCGTTTACGCGATGCCAATATACGTTGTTTTTGTAACGTTGTCAGTGCGCAAAACAAAATGAATTTCTGTTATCGCAGTTCAAGTGAAACGGGTTAACATACAATGTCGTTCACTTGGACTCGGCTTACACAAGGCCGCGTTAGGGCAATACGGGATGGCCGTGCGATTCATTAATAAAATAAATATGTGGACTGTTAAAACTTTTACTTAAAAAATTGCAGGTTATTTTTAGTATTTTTTTTCTATTCAGCGATCTATTGCCAAGGACTGGTTAGCCACTCTTGGTATAAATGGTTTTGGTGATGATATAACTTTTTGTTTGGAGAATCTAGTGGCGATTCCAATGTGTAGATAAGTAATTCATTAAAATAACATAACATACATTTAAATTAAATTATTTTATAAATGTCTTGATACATTAGGTGGCTCATCACCGCACCAGATGAAAATTCACTGTTTATCAGATGATTAATGGAGTCAGGCGTTACTTTGTAAAGTTCCCTGTAAATCCACTTCATCCAGCAGGAAACACATATTAATAATTTTCTATTGTTGTTTGTTTGTCGCGGATTTTAGCTAAGTAAAAGTTTTAACTATCCACATAGTAATGGATTTTTGCAAGGTAATGCCTGACTCCATTGATCATCTAATAAAATATAATATCCACCGATAATTAAATTTTTTAACCCCAACCATAATTTAAGTTGTTAGCACTTGTCGATGTAGCGATTGCCAATTCTCCCGATTCAAGGCTAGCTCTTTCAATTCTCTATATGAAGCCCTCTTGGTCTATCTTTTAATTACTCTGGTATCTTGGTGTGCCTTTTTTCTTCTTCCTTTTTATCCTCCCTTTCTATACAATTTTACCCTGATAATGATGTTTAATATAAAGTTGCTATCACGAACCAAATGTTCATTCATACCACCCCTTCTGTTCTCTATGAGGTGTAAATTTGGCGTTTCTCTCAAATTCAGTTCAATATTTCTTCGCTAGTAACTTTTCTTTACAAGGTACTCATTTCATTCGATACCTATATCACATTTGGAGTGCTTCTAACTTTTATCTATGCCTTTGTGTTAGAGTAACTGTCACAAGCCATGTTCCAGATGTAATGTTATACAATGTACCTTTATTAAATAGTTCTAAAAATAAAGACAAACACCCAGATTTAGATATAATAGATACCAAATCGTCGGCGATCGCAGCATTTCTGATAGGCTTGATCTAGACGCAGAGATGTACAATATCATCTCTCTGCGTTCTATATCGAATATATTAAGGTAAATGTTCAAAGGAGTTGTTTAACCTCCTACCAGCCGCATAGTTCCACCATCGGTTTCAGAAACATGGGTTTCATCACCATCACCTGGATGACTGGCAGATCACTACCGTGCCATTTCTGCCACCAACTGTGAAACTGTGGAACAATCTATCACCTGCGGTGTTCCCAAATAAATACGATATAAAGAAATACCTCCATATAGTAGAGACTAGCGCATGTGTTCATAAAAGACCCACATTCTAGTTCGCCTGTTCTGCTTTTAAATAAAAATATTGATCCTTATGTAGCAATCAAATCCACAACCACAACCCTCAGGTTCAAAAAGCGCCCACTTCGTCAACGATATATAAATGTTGTAATCATTCATGATGACCAATGACTATGAAAGCTAAGACTTAATTAGCCCAGTGGCGTAGCTTCCGCTTTCGGAGTCCATGGTCGCGAATCAAGTCAAATCAGAGGCAGTCATCAGGACTGCCGACAGAAGTGAAAACTTAAAACTATATTTTGAAAACTAATTGTAATATTATATAAGTAAATAAAAATTGAAGTCTTCATAACATATAAATAAATAAATTAGTATAAATATTAATATTAATTAATGATATTTTTAATAAATAAATAATTTTAATAATATATACCTTAAGCATTAGCATTTTGCTGATGCAAATCCATAGATTTTTCCCTACTCGGAGTCGTGTAACGCGGCTATAGAAGTTTTCGCTTCAAAAATAGATTCGATCAAAAAGGAAACATAGATGATTGGAATCTTCAAAAATGACAGATATCAAGAAAAACAGAATTGTTTTGATGTGGGAATCAAAATAGGCGCGATAATTTGGCAACCGTGGTTGCCAACAGCGCGGCAATACTCCACTGCTACACGTGGATTTCTATCTAGTAGGAATTACTAGTTATCCTGTGTTTGTTTTTTTAGTATCAGAGTCGCTAGAAGTATATGGAATAAATAAAATTTCTGAAACAAAATGTTTTATTTAATGGCGTCAGCTTAGCATATGGATGAGATAGTGCAGTTCAAAGGTGATGCGATGTTTCTTGTTTGGGTTTTCTGTACTTAGCTTTGATAAGGTGTAATAGTTGACAACAAATAAATATGTGTTTTGCATAATTCCTTCTTTTGAAGATTAATTTTATTTTAATGTATGTTTACGTCTCGGTAAACGTAGTGTGGGACGCCCCGTAGATGGTGCGACGATCTGCGCAGGGCGGCTGGCAGAAACTGGATGCGTGTAGCCGAAGATCGGGCTAGGTGGTGCTCCATGGGGGAGGCCTATGTTCGGCAGTGGACTGCCGCAGGCTGCTGCTGATGATGATGATGATCTATGTTTACCGTAACTTCGATCGCAATCGTTTTTTAAAAGTTTTAAATAGTTTGCGTATATGCACCCCAAATTTATCGGGACAAAAACTTAAACCATTCCTCACAAACAGAACTGTGACACAAAAACGGTCTTTTGGGTATTATTATAGTATATATTGTAAAAAAGTAGTATTATTTTCTTTGTAAAATATAGACGTATACATCTTTTTATGTATGTACTCATTTTTATTTACATGCATTGAAGTATTATATATATATTTTTTTTGATTTTATAACAATGTAACTTTACTAACTCATTGGGTGGCAGATAACCCGCTTTCGAAGTTAAAGTGGGTTCGATTTCCACATTAGAACAATGGCATTTGTATGGCTAATAAGTTTCAACCATTATTTTTGACCCATGTGAGACTCACCGTGTTTTAAAACGAAAGAAAATGTATATAAAGTACAAACATATACCGCCGATGTTCAATTTTTTTAAGGAATATAAATGGCCATAGGGAGAAGAAGTGGCAATAGACCTACTTGGTTATGCTATCGATTCTTCTTTATCATTGACGTGAACCCTTTTTTTTGTAACAAAAGCTATTGAATTTGTTATTTAAAAATTTATAATACTTCTATTAAAGCTTGGATGGTGTGTTTGAAAGGGATTCTCGTTTTGTGACGATCATTGATTTTGTAATTACCATTCATTTAAAAAATATTTGAAACAAAGTATTTTGAATTATTTTGAATAACAAGTTATTCATGCTATTCTTAAACTAACCAATAAAACATTACACAAAATTCATTCACTTTAACCACTTTTGACGTCGTTATTGTGTTTAAATTAAGAAAAAATACGAAATTTTATAGCACTCATTAGTCGAACTGAGGTCGGCTTTATGCTGTATCCTTCGAATATCTGTAAACTCTCAATTCTGTCATCAAAGAAAACAATATCGGTGGTTGACCTCGGGTAAATTTAAATAAAATTCCGTACGTGTATTTTTTTAAAAGCCACGTAACACCCCATTTAATTGATAACCGCCATCTGTTGGTGAATACATGAACTATTAACACTTAAAATGTATTGCATTTAGGATCAAATGTAACAATTTTTACTCTAGGATGTTGTATCCTCCCCATTTCTGGATAAATTGGTATTAACAGTGCATTATTCAGGTTAATGATAATGGTGACTTTAATAATTTGATTACGGTCCCATACATTCAACGTTAATTTCAAGATTTTTAATATTTTTATGAGGATCGCTAGGAAAGTTATAACAGGCTATATTGATGATTTCATTATTGTTCTAATGCTATATCAACAATGCTGCGTAAATAAAATTTATGTTAGCAATATATTAAATAAAAGACATGAAATGTACAAAATAAGCAGTTAACACGGACAAAAGAGGTCACGTGTGTCATTGACACTACAAGGAATTGAAACTCGTTCTGAACAGATATTATAAACTAAAACTTATTGCTGAACTACAAAGTCTAAACTGTTGTACATTAAAAATACAGAGAGTTAATATTATATTAACCCTCTGTATTTTTTCTCATAACAACTTGCTTTAATATTGTTATATACGGGGACACGTGATTTTTTTCGTCAAGTGAGTGATTCTGTCTCACAGTAGAGACAGTTCTCACAGCCACAGATAATAAATATAAAAAGTATACATTTATCCAAAAAATATATAATAAAAACATGGGAAACTTACTGGTGTGTTAGCGTAGAAAAGTGATCACTGTGTAACATTTATCACGAATTAAAAATATTAGTAACGGTAGGTTATCGATGGTATAGGTAGGCGAGCGATTAAGTAATCGCTCGCCTACCTATACCATCGATATACCATCAAAAGCCTGCCATTATAATATATATTTTTTTAAATAAAGTCCTTTATTAGCTTATCCTTAGCAATCTAAAAGAATGAACGATATTTACATAGCGTGTTGGTTTGTTTGTTTTATAAAATAAAAAAAGTAAAAAAAGAGCGTGTCATTGACTTATTAAACATGTGTTTGTACTTTATAGAAAAATATTTAAAATTTTGTGCGAAAAAAAGGATATTATGAAAAGGTTATTGCTGTTAAATAAGATATAATTATTAGTTATAATATTTATACGTACTGCAAAAAGAAATTCGATACTGCAAATAGAACTTTATCGCAAATATCTTCCAAGTCTATTTTTCCTTCTTTTTCATGGTGTTCAAATTAAGCAGTGTAGAAAAATGAGTATAAAAACAGACTCATAGCTGGCACCAAGTCAAAAAATAGACCTATTTATACTTATACAGTAGACTTATTCCTACTTTTTATTCTAGTTGAGCCCCTCGTGGTCCAAATTGACGGAGAAAAGCATGACAACGTTGAGGAGGCGTTGCTCGGTGACGTACTTTCCCCACGCCGTTACGCTACCTCGGAACTGAAGCAGTTTTGGGTTGTGCTCAAGCGTACTTTACTCTTCAGCAGGCGAGACTGGGTGAGTAGTTATCTGTGCTTCTTACTGTTTTTACATATATGAATGTATATTAAGAATAGTTTTTTTTATGGGATAGGAAGGCAAACGAGCAGGCGTGTCACCTGATGGAAAGCAATCAACGCCGCCCATAGACTTTCGCAGCGCCCTAGGCAGTGCGGAAGCGTTGCCGAACTTCAAGGAAAGTGTCATTATGGGAGCGAGAATGAGAGGGGGAGGGGTAGAGATAGGGGGAAGGGTGTTCGGGCTTCCGGAACTCGGCCGCTCACCGTATGAAGCGCGGTAGGTAACCTACCACTCAGACGCCGGTTTTCTGCGGGAGTGTGGTACTTCCCCGGGCGAGCCGGCCCATTCATGCTACAGACAAATATTATGCCATTTTTGACAAAGTATTCGTTTGCAGCGGGGCTCTACCACTATTAATATAAAATAGTTACTTAAATGTATTGCCAGTGGTTTGTTATCGGCTTCTGCTGGTTCACGGGCCTGTGATAATCGTTTATACCCAAAATTATTTTTATTATTATTATGATTATTGTGCAAAGTTAATACCATTATCATTGGTTCTTCAAGAATCACGTCTGTAGTTTGTCAGAAGTTTGCAATTGAGGGGACAAGATATTACAATCTCTTACTTCCTTTTCCTTAATGTATTTGTTTACATAAATGTTTATATTATTCTTTATATATATGTTTATATTATTTTTATATAAATGTTTATATTATTTTTATATAAAATAGATTAATCACAATATTAATATTGTAATTAATATATAAAACTTTTATATAAAAACAGCTTCATTTAAAACGAAAGTAATTTACTATAAGCGGTTGGCCTTACAACTATCTTTTTGAAATAAACTTGCTCAACAGGATTGTCCGTGTTACTCAATAGTATTTTCTGTGCTGCTTATTAGAATTTCTGTGCTGCTCATTAGGATGTTTATGCTGTTCAATAGGTTTCTGATTAGTTTATTTAGCAGGAAAAAACACAATGGATTTCGCTATAATTGTAGCGAAAAGAATATCATCGTCAAAGAGCAATTCTAAACACTCACTTTGCCTGCAGACTCTAATGTACCTCCGTCTGTTCGCGCACATCCTGGTCGGTTTCCTCATCGGCGCGCTCTACTACGACATCGGCGATGACGGCTCCAAGGTGCTGTCTAACTTGGGCTTCCTATTCTTCAACATGCTTTTCCTTATGTACACCTCCATGACCATCACGATTCTCAGCTGTGAGTATATTCATGTTATATTGGGGGTCCGGTGAAAGAATTAGAATTTCAATCTTTAACTACTACTTCCTTGTGTGAAATTAGTAGTTAAGGTTAAAAACTTAATTCTCCCATCGAACATCTATTATTAACTGTTACGTATTTTTGCGTAAGATATTTTTTTATGGGATAGTAAGACAAACGAGCAAGCTTGTCGTCTGGTGCATACATACATATCGTCACGCCTGTTTCCCGTATGGGTAGGCAGAGACAGATATCCATCTGCTATGACCTCGGCATACGTTTCTTGCTGCTTCTACATTCACCATTCCTCGTGCAAACTCGCCGGTTTCTCTCTTGACCTGGTCTTTCCTAAAAACTTCGGCAATACGGTCATTCGTATGTTTGTCGCCTGATGAAAAGCTACCAACGCCGTGCATAGATTTGCGACATCGCAGAAGCGTAGTAGAAGCGTTTCTGGCGTTTTGAGAAATATATAGGATTATTTTTTATATCATATCGGTTTGAAAATATCGCTGAAGGTACCTGGTTGCATACCTAGAGTGCAATACTGCGCAGGAAGAAGTTACAGATATACAAAAAAAACAAACACATTTAATGATTAATAACTGATTTTGTTTATTTTTTAATTGATTTGTTTGCTCTTCTATAAAATTAACAAAGCTAAAATCGTTATTTATGAGCCGATTTTGTTGAAATTTGGCAGAAGCCTGAAATGCTCGCGTAGCACCGAGGGGCCGGCGTAGGCTGGCCCCGAAAAGCTAGTTTTTACATATAATTTTTTTTTAATATGTTTTCCCGTTTGGTTCCAGTTCCCCTCGAGATGCCGGTGCTGGTGAAGGAACATTTCAACAGGTGGTATTCCCTGCGCTCGTACTACTTGGCGATCACCGTGTCCGACATACCGTTCCAGGTGAATATTTTTGTATACTGATTTTCACTACCATCCAGTAGTGCATCTTGCCGTGTACCTTCATACGGTCCATCATGCTTTATTAGTTCAGTCGCAGAGAGCTGTGGAGAGGCAATGAAGCGGTAATGGACTTGTCACTTTAGTCAGAAAACTGACAACCATTGCTGTCGACGAATGTTGAAGTGAAAAAGTCTTGGTAAAGTGTGGGATGCCTCTATCAAATGGAGCGCAGGCAGAAATTGGATACAGGAAGCTGGGAAATTGGACCGATTTATCTAGAGGCCTATATGTAGTCCTAAACTGGCGCAGGCTGCTGATGATTGAGAACAGACTAAGTCGAGCCTAAGCTGATATGATTTGTACATGTTCAAATTCATATCATAATGATATGATATGAATTCATGTCATGGTCAAATAATTTATTTCGACATAACAAATTATATTTCATTTATCGAACGTCGGTCTGTTAACAATAAAGCTTTTACTAATCTGTTATAAGGTTTCTCTGAACGGAGAAGAAACGTTGAAAGAAATTCCGCAAGTATTCCCCTTTTTGTATTTTTATTTTATCTTTTTACAACATGACAATGTGTGTAGATGAAGCTTTATAATCTCGCAGATAACCAATGAGAACGTACGGTTATGTTTAAGTAACATTCTACTTTCATGTTCGGATTTACTCACAATTTGACACGATTTGCTCGCTTGCTAAGAGTGGGCAAAGTGGCGAACGTCCAAAACCCTCCCCTCCTCTTCCCTACCTCTCCTTCTCCCCCTCCACCATTCCCACTCCGATACTGACACTTTCCTTAAAGGTCGGCAACGCTTCCGCACTACCGAAGACGCTGCTGAAGTCTATGGGCGGCGTTGATTGCTTTCCATCAGGTGACACGCCACTGAATTGAACACACCCACCTGTTACGTTTCAGGCGATATTCTGCGTGATATACGTTGTGATAGTGTACCTGCTGACGTCACAGCCGCTCGAGTGGTTCCGCTTCGCGATGTTCCTCACCTCCTGTCTACTCATCTCGTTCGTCGCGCAGAGTGTCGGCTTGGTCGTCGGTGCGGCGATGAACGTGCAGGTACAGTTCACAGCCATATTAAACGGGAATGTTGACTGTATTCAATGTGTGGACAGTCAGAATTTTTACTAAGATCCGCCACAAAAATGGAAAAAATAATATCGTGTGTGTTTTTTGCTGGATGAAGTGGACTTCCAGGGAACTTAAACTAAATCTTACCGAAAACCGGCTGTCAGCAACTTTTCACCACCCAACCACTATCACCAACATCAAGCCCACACTACCACTCTTTAGCAATGTACACGACACGTGGTTCGATTCAACACGCTGCATCTTCAGGTATAGTAGACTCTACGGAAGACAACCGTTACGTAACGCCTGACTATTAATTTTTCCGCAAAACGTCAGTTTCCATGGTACAAATCCTGAAAATACAATTTATTTTTCTATTTTTTAGGCATTTAACTGTTTAACTAACGTAAAATAAGGTAAACGCCAATTAAAGTTCACTACGTCACTTGTTCACAAACCACGTGACTAGTATTGGCGTTTTGGAGCGAAATCTAAAACAAAATTTGACATTGAAGTATTATTAGTATATTATAATAAAATAATAATTTATATTATTTTAATTAATAAAATAATATTTTTTGTAGTATTAGTTAGATATGTCTTTTGTTCTTTGTCATGAGATACGACAAAATTTTAAATAAAAAACAAAGTTATAAGTTTCATAACGTCACATGTACTAAAAATTAAGTTTTAATATCAATTCTATCTATACTTAATAAGGCATATAAATTTGGAAGCGCCGTTTTAATCTTATAATTTCTAAATGTAAAAATTGCAAAATAACAACCCCCCCGGCCCCTGGTATGATATCCCATACATTATACCAGGGGTCGGGGGGGGGGGGTGACAAAGACATAAAATTCGTATGATGTAATTTATAAATATCCCCGTAAATAGTTTGTGTACACGTGTTTTCTTGTGGTGATTTTGACATGCCGTGGACTGTATTATACTGATTCATATATTCACAACACTTAAACTATCAAACGGACAATAAGTATAGTTGCGAACGCGACATTAAAGTCGCGCCCCGCGCGCCCTCAACCCCCCCACCCCGCTGCTCTTAAACAGATAAGCCAACACAAAATTTTAAACGGAGTTATAAGTATCGTGACGTCCCATGTATTAAATATAAAATACAAAAACTCAACTTCATATATCAATTCTATCAATATTTATGAAAACAAATAATTAAGGAAGCGCTGATTTAATTTAATGATTTCTAAATGACAAAATGCAAAATATGTCATACAATACCTAAAGAAGAGGGGGAAGGGGGGGGGGTACAGAAATATGATCACTAGTGACAAGGGTGGGGGAGGTCCAACAATCATAAGTTTGTGTGACGTAATTTGTGTATGGCCCCGTAAATCATTTGTAACAGAGGTAGGGGCCGATAATGATGTGCAACAGATAATTTTGATTGGTCTCTGACGGTGTTCTTGATAAGGTAAATAATTTTCCATGAAGACACCATAGATGGTCGATAAAGTGTAGCAAGGAAGACGTGTTTTATTATAAAATAATAAATTAGCACGGATTGTGGGTGATACTCTGTTAAGGAAACACCAATGATATATGGCTCGTGTCTTCCAGAATGGCGTATTCCTGGCGCCGGTGATGTCCGTCCCGTTTTTGCTGTTCAGCGGTTTCTTCGTGTCGTTCAACGCGATCCCAGTGTACTTGCGCTGGATCACGTACCTATCGTACATCCGCTACGGATTCGAGGGCACCGCGCTAGCGACGTACTCCTTCAACAGGGCCAAACTTCAGTGCCACCAGGTATATATATGATACATACACACATACATGTCGTCACGCCTGTTTTCCTGTACGGGCAAGCAGAGACCATAGATCTTCATTTGCTACGATTCCGGCACACTTTCCTTTCTTCCTCAACACTCATCACCCTCCTCATGCAAGTCCACCGGCTAAGGGTACTCGTTGCCTTTCCCCAAAACAAGGATACTCTTGACCTGGCCTTTCCCCAAAACTTTGGCAATTTGGTCAAGTTATGTTCTCTTTGGTCTTCCCCCACCGACCCTTCCATCAACGTCCGCAATGTAAATTTATTTTGCCAGTAGTCTTTCATCCGTCCTCTCTATGTGCTCAAATTATCTAAGCAGCTTTTGTCACGAAACCTTTTACTCCGTATCGCTCTCTTATATCTTCATTTGTTATTCCGGAGTTCCCCTGGTGGATATGATTCGGAACGATGAAATCCGCCGGAGAACCAGACTGATATAGTTCTTTTAGTAAGCAAACTGAAGTGGCAAATGCTTGTGAACGTTTATTGGATAACCTACAACCGCTGGAGTGGACGAGTATTGCAGTGGAGACCGAGTTAGCAAACGTATTGTGTGAATTCCCCGCTAGATGGTTCGACAATCTACCCAGGTCTGCTGCAAAGAATGGATGCATTTTTTATTCTTTTTAAGGAAGAAAAAACGAAATAACTCAGGTTCGCCTAACATCCAGAAACCACTTAGGTTTGAGGTAATGCTAGCGTATAACCTTTCACGCCAGTAACATTAAAAAACCAGCCGAAGATCGGGTCATATCCAGTAGTGGATTGTGGGCTGATAATGAAGAAGTTGATAGATAGATAGATAACTTGTTTATTCAATGCACAATACAAACAAAAGTAACAATCATAAGAAAAATTAAGCTAAAAAACAGAGTAGAGTACTAGACACATTTTCGGAATAACTTATAATGGACATTAATGTGCCAAAGAATAGGGCTTGGGTCAGCTTTATTGCTGTAGTTGGTTAACTGTAGCGCTGGGCATTCTGCCAACACCTGTTAGTGTGCGTTCCATAAAAAATTGGCTCAGTGGCGGGACCCTCCGCCCACGGAGTCAATGGTCGCGGGTTCGATTCCCGCATCGGAATAAATATATATATATATATATATATATATATATATATATATATATATATATATATATGGATTTATAAATATTTATTCTGAGTCTGGTAACTCCCCGATCCGCATTTCCGTTCCTGCCCTTTCCTTTCTTCTCTATCCTTTCCCTTCCTCTCCGCTGTGCCAAAGGATGCGTGGCTAGGGGCGAGCTTAGTCGCAAGCGTGCCGACCGTCCCGGGATCGGGCTCCCCCGAGTACTATCGTGCCTTACCTCAGCATGCAGGGCTCTGCGGGGGCTGACCTCCATCCTCCCTTGCGACTCGTGGGATTCACTAAGACAAAACAAAAAATCTAGGTATTTCTATAGTAATTATGTAATTTTTCTTCTTAGTTGTCCGCAATGGTTTGAATATTTAGTTCAATACTTTTTAACACAACACATGGTGCATTTTTTCCAGACTTATTGCCACTTCAAAAACCCAAACACAACATTAGAGGAGCTGGACATGCAAGACGCGGATATAACTTTGGACATAGCAGCGTTGTGCCTCATATTCTTCATTCTTCGTATATCCGCCTTCCTGTTTCTCCGCTGGAAACTCAGATCGACCAGATAAGCCACTGTAGGCCTTATAGCTATATACTATAGAGTTTAATTTATGTTAGTAAACAGGTCAAAGAAAACGATGTAACCCTGACGAAGATGTGATAACGTATTAGATAACGTAAACATTTGAACTCGCAGTTTGCGCCGGCAGAGTTGCAACTGCGATACCGTAGTTAGTTAGTTAGTAAGTTGAGTACGGTTTAACGCAGTTATTGTGATAGTGGGGTGTATAATTTCGAATATAAGAAATGACTAGGACGTTACTAAACCGTTGTCTGAACCAAAAATGTTGCCCTCCCACTGTCTGTCTGTGCGCCAACGTATCTGAAGGATTAGTTGACGAACTCGTGTGCGCTGCGCGAAGGCGACTGGGTGTTTTTATAGATTATATTCAAGTTGTAATAATTTTTTTTTATTTTTATATTGTACGGTGACTGGTGAAAAAATGAAAATCAAATAGACTTTTTGATAAAACCTTGTCTAGAGTTTTATTGTGTTTTCACAATCGAATCGAATTAATGTTGTTTGTATTTTATAATCACAGGAAATTCCATTTTTACTGTATCTAACAATATGAAATTTGAGAGCATATTATTAGAATACGATTTGAGCTCAAAGTCAAATAGGCAGTGCCTTACAGAATTAAATAATGATCATTGAAGTATATCAGCTCGAAAGTTGGCTACAATTTTCAATTTTTTTACAACAAAACTTTAATCTCTAACTATTGTGATGTGGTTATGTATTATCAATTATTTTTTCCAATATATACAAACAAAAATTAACTGTAGCGGAATAAATGCGTATTTTCAAAAGTTATGATCTAAACATTTTTATAACAATTTACACGTTTATTATATTTGTTTTTAGTGAAATATTTCGTTTTAAAAAGTTTACATTACATATCGTTGGAATAATTAGCAGAATTTGTAACTTCAGAAATATTTCTTTTCCCACGCCTTCGTTGGGCTGGGCACGTAATACGGATGGACGAGGCCAGAGTACCCAAACGCCTATTCGAAAGCAAACCAGATAGTCGTAGAAGCCGCGGAAAGCCTAAGCTCAGATGGCTAGATGGAGTCGAGGACGACTTAAAGGACTTAAAGTCAATGTGAGGGGCTGGAGAGAAAAAGCCAAAGTAAGATTCAACTGGAAAAATTTACTTAACCAGGCTAAGGCCCCCCACCCGCGGCTGTAATGCCTTAAAGATGATGATGCCACCTATCGGATCATCTTAAAGTGTAACCGACTGAATACTCCGTTTTTACCACAAAAAATACCTAAATAAGCGGTTTTATAAAAAAATTTAGAAAATCAGTTTTTTATTGTTTCTGTAAAATTTACTCATATGGACTTACAAATTTTGATAATCATGCCCACGATATTATACATTGAAAACGAGGTGGATATACAATATGTTATTATTTACTTATTTGGTAAGCTTATGTTTTAAATTGCATACAAATTATAGCTAGAAAATTTCAAAAAAAAAAAAGGGAAAAAGGGAATCACAATAAAGTGACAGAAATAATGAGTCGATGGCGTAATCACGATGTCGTTTTTGCTAAATTAATGTTTCGATATAAGTGCCTTGTATTGTTGTATATCAGTTCTTAAATAGATGTGTATGTGACTGTGAAAATGGATATTGTTACTCCATTGGCTCTCGCAAAATAATGTTTCTATATAAGTATCTTATATTTTTGTATGTCAATTTTTGCATCAACGGTATATGACCGTGGAAATGGATGTTTTTACTCCCATGCCTCTTGCAAAATAATGTTTCTATATAAGTATTTCGGATTTTTATATATCCATTTTTATATCGACGTGTATGTGACTGTGGAAATGGATATTTTTCCTCTGTTGGCTCTTTTTTAATTAATGTTTCTATATAAGTGCCTTGTATTGTTGTATATCATCTCTTGCATTTATATGAATGTAACTGTGGAAATGGATATTTTTAATCCATTGGCTCAATCAGCAAAAAAAAACAAAGAGTATTTTAGTCTCCGATACCAGAATGTACCATTGGTGATCAATCCCCTGACAGGAAATCTGCGTGGTAGGGAATAAGCTCCAATACCCCATTCGTCTCCTTATCTCCTTTTATTTCTCTATTGATAGGATGGGGTAGAACAGGTCTTGTGAATTGTTTTCGCAATTTGCATCTTGAAGCTCGTTAAGATCCGCGATTGCCCCATCGCCTCAACAATGGATTAGGTAGGTTATAGACCGGAGTAGTCCTATGATTTATGGGAGAGCGATCATCTCTTATCCTCTCCAGATGCCCGAGCTAACGGAGTCTGTAAGTAGGTGCGATTAATCAATATGACGAGTTTGATGTTTTTTCAGATGCCAGTGGCCTTATATACGTGTACAAAGTTTTCCATTCCAATAATAAATTTATAATATTTAAAGTTCTCGGTATATATAAAATGAATCCTATTTCCGATGGTCACGCCATAACTGAAGAACGATTTTACGAATTTCATTCATCTTTTTTTATAAGTATCTTAATACTTTGTGGAAGGTTCTTATGGAGAAAAATTAGAAAAATGTACTATATATAATCCACAGGTTTGTGGTGAGTGGAAAAAAGTTTCGGGAAAACAGCACCGTATCGGATCGCCACTCGCCACAAGGAAAAGTTTCATCTCCACCATCTGGATGAGAGGCAGTCCAGTACGGTGTATTTTCCTAGAAAATTCTTTCCACTCTTTCGAACCGATACTACACTGGAACCTTCAAGAAAACATGCCCACACAATGCTTCTGCAATGCCTATGGCACTGCGGATATCTGGGGTGGCTTAAATTGCTTTCAATCAGATGACACGCCTGCTCGTTTGCGAAACGCCATAAAAGAAAAAAGTAAACAAGGAATTTTTAACTTCGTTGGTATATTCTTCATCGCGTCACTTGGGTGGGTTCATCGAAGTATTGCAAATATTGCTACTTTATACGTCATTGTGAGGTAACTTATGTCATTGTGAGGTAACTTATGTCACTGTGAGGTAACTTATGTCACTGTGAGGTAACTTATGTCACTGTGAGGTAACTTATGTCACTGTGAGGTAACTTATGTCACTGTGAGGTAACTTATGTCACTGTGAGGTAACTTATGTCACTGTGAGGTAAATTATGTCACTGTGAGGTAACTTATGTCACTGTGAGGTAACTTATGTCACTGTGAGGTAACTTATGTCACTGTGAGGTAACTTATGTCACTGTGAGGTAACTTATGTCACTGTGAGGTAACTTATGTCATTGTGAGGTAACTTATGTTAAAGTAAAAATAAATTTATAAGTGTGCGCTGTCCATGTCGCTAACTCGCCGACAGTAAATTGTTACCGTCAAGTAATTAGTGTTAAGCGTAATGAGGGATCAAGGTATAATATGTGTACTTAGCTTTAAAAATATCTAGAACAATACAGACAATATATGATTCAATGTACTAGTAATTTATATATGTTTTATATATTTATAAATAAATGGTTAATGAATTACGTTTGAGTTTTCAATATTTACTACCTTTTCCTGTTTCCTTATTACAGCCCAAGTATGCCCTATTGCTGGGCACGGGCTTTCTCATTTATGGAGAAATAGACATATATAATCGTAGGCCATACAATATTTATCCCGATGCGGAATTCGAAGAGGTTGTGACCTCTGGCTTGGAAGGCGGTAGGTAAGTTACCGCCAATTTTTGACAACAAACAGCCGCCACGAAATTTTCTAACCTTTCACAGTTTTCTCCTATAAGTTCCTTCACAAGTGTCTCGATGGCATTAATACCTACAACTAATCGAAGAAGAAACGAAAATTCCTATCGCTTAAGCTTAATAAACCGACATTATCCATCCCTAGAAATAATTTTAAAAAATACAAAACTTCATCGTTAGAATTAAATAATACTGAAAAATTCAGTTTTTTCTCGGCGAGGTCGTCTTTTTTAATTTACGGTGTGTCCAATTTATTTCGGCTGTTACCATGCCGTGCATCTACGTCCTCTGATTACATTATACTTATATATATATATATATATATATATATATATATATATATATATATATATATATATATATATATATATACATATATATATATATATATATATATATATATATATATATATATATATATATATATATATTTTATTTAAGTGATGAATTAGAATTATTAATGGAGTCAGGCGTTACTTTGCGGAAATCCATCACTATATGGACAGTCAAAAGTTTTACTTAGCTAAGATCCGCGACAAGCAAAACAATAACAGAAAATTAATAATGTGTGTCTTTCCGTTGGGTTTAGTGAATTTATTTGGAACTTAAACCAAAAACTTACCGAAAATCGGCCATCAACTCTCCACCCACCAACCACTATACACAACGCCAAACACACACTATCACTTTTCCATCTTGTACACGACACGTGTTTCGCCCCAACACGAGGCATCTTCAGGTATAGTAGACTCTACGGAAGACAACCGAAAAGTGACCTGCCATTACAACGGGCGCCTTATATAAACAACCCCCACCCACAATGTAAGAAAACAACATGTGGGCGATACAGGTGTGTCAAAACTTACGTCACCACTTATTATTTAGTAAATATGACAATTCATTTGATTGTATTAAACGAATTTCAAACTTTTTTAAGAGAATATATTCAAAAGAGGGGAATTTACAATATTTATTTGATCGTTCAGTATCTGGGACGAACTTTACTTGTTCTTTAAGATCTCCAGCTGCTCTAATACACCCAGTTTCAAACCCTTTTTACACACGTGTAAAATATTTGGCGAATGATTGTCGGACAGGTTAGCAGATGGTTGGCAAAATGGGCCTTATCGGGATGTTTGTTTCTAAATGCGGCTATATGTTCACTATATCGAGTCTTAAAGCTACGGCCAGTTTGACCAATATAAACTGCGTTACATTCACTACAGATAAGTTTGTAGACACCTGATCTAAGTTGTCGGTCCACTTTATCTTTAACATTAAAAATGTTTTTTACTGCATTATCCGTTCTGAACGCCACTCGGATCCCTTTGTTGTTTAGGGTTTTCGCAATTTTGTCCGAGATAGGACCTATATAAGTCAGACTAGCCACTTGTTTATTCTCGCTTAGACGAGGAACTGAATATAAGGAATTGAGTGTCAATTGCTTTTGTTTTTTATAAATTAGACGGTTTATCAAAGTTTTAGAGTAACCGTTGGATATTGCCATTTGATAAATGACATTTAACTCCTTTGTGTAGTCTTTTTCTGACAAAGGAACATTGACTAGACGATTGATGAAGCAATGAAATGCCGCTAGCTTATGTTGCCAAGGGTGACACGATGAAGCCGGTATAACCACATCCGTATGTGTGGGCTTGCGATATATTTGAAAAGCGTGTTTATTGTCTTTTCTCGAAATGGTTAAGTCCAAGAAGTTCAAAGAGCAATTATGTTCCATCTCTAGTTTAAATTTAATTGTAGGATGGACTTCATTCAGTTTTTGGAGGAAAATATTAAATTGACGGTTGGTGCCTGTCCAGCATATTAATATGTCATCAACATATCTAAAGTAGTAGAGTAATTTATTGTTGGAAACGATATGTGACTTTTCAAAATTATCCATAAAAATCTCTGCCATAAGTGGGCTTAAGGGAGATCCCATTGCTAGACCTTCTTTTTGTAAGAAGTATTGATTGTTAAATCTAAAATAATTTTGTTTCATGCAAATTGACGTTAAGTTTCTTAGGTTATCTATCTCCCCAGGATGTAAACGTCGTTTTTGCAGAATATCTGTCAATATGAGTAAACAATCTTTAACTGGTACGTTTGTGAAGAGATTTTCCACGTCCAGGGATAGAAGCTTGGCATTAAGGGGTAAATTAATATCTTTAATTTTGGAGATAAGTTCTAAGCTATTTTTGATTCCATATTTGGGGGAGAAGCTAGTTTTATCCTTAATTATAAAATTTAGTTTTTTGGCCAATAGGTATGCTGGGGCATCAGTATATGAAACGATAGGTCGAATGGGAATGTTATCTTTATGGATTTTTGGTAAGCCATACAAAATGGGGGGTTGGGGATTCATTGGGAGAAAACCGCTCCGGGTGTTGTTGTAAGTGGGGAAAATGTAAGAAGAGTCTTGTAAAGCTTTCTTAACTTCTGCTGTAAACTTTTTAGTGGGGTCGGTTTGGAGGCAAATAAATTCGTTTCCTTGGATGACATCGTTTACTTTTTGAGTGTATACTGGTCTATCCATGATAACTATTGTATTACCTTTATCAGCCTTAGTAAGTACTAAGTTATTGTCCGATATTCTTTTTTGTAAGGATTTGAATAAGGGAACTTCAATGTTAACTCTAGATTGGGTCGGTGTTGCTCTAATTTGCTGCAGAGAGCTCGTTTGACAGCAATATATTAACAAGGGGTGTAAACTGAAGGTTGAAACTAATTAAATTACACATCAGAGGGAAATAAGAGGTGTGTATTGAAGGAGAAGCTGATTAAATCATCACACATCAGACAGAAATAAATACGTGGTTAAGAATTGAAAGATTTTATTTAGAGTATGTTTAAAAAGTTATAGGTAAAAGGATAAAAAATATAGGTACAACCATTAAAAATATATGAAATTAAAGTTTGATATGCTGGTTGTTGGTAGCTCCATGTCCTGTATGATCGTAGGAATTAATAAAATGCAATTGTTCTATTTTATTTTGTGTGTATATAAATTATAGTTTTATTGTATGTGTATATAATACTTTATAGTTTTTATGTGAATATGCGTATATAATGTTTGTAAATAGGTGACGCAGAACAAAAATATGCTATGATAGAAATGAAAACTGTCATGTCAGGAATAATAAGAAGATTCAAAATAGAACCTTTGACTACGATAAAGGACTTAACGTTCAAAGTTGATGTTACCCTTCGGACGACCGAGCCAGTATATGTTCATTTCCAACCCAGACAATAAATGTAAGAAATATTGTAATAAACTTAACTTTTATATGTTTTAAAAAATCAGGTGTTTTATTTCTTGTTTTGTGAAACTTCGCACAAATAGTATTGATATTAAATGATTGAATAATATTGTCGAATAAGGGATGTAAGCAGGCGTACCTACAATTTATCACGGCATCATGTTCTCTCTGTGTGTGTATTCGCTATATATATATATATATATATATATATATATATATATATATATATATATATATATATATATATATATATATATATATTATAACAATAAATTATGTCACTTAAAGCCGTACGTGCGAGAATAGTTTATATAGACGATATAATTTTGATGTATATACATTGACATGTTATAAAAAATAAAAAACGATACTTGCGGAGTTTCTTCGCCGTTCTTTCTCCGTTCAGAGGAGACTTCCTAATTAAAAAATGGTGGTAAAGCTTTATTGATAATAAACTCACGTTCGATAAATGATATTAACGTCAAGTAAGGTTCTAAATCTAGGTTTTAATTCGCCGGAGAACCAGAGTCACTGACATTGCTCTTCAAGTTAGCAGACTGAAGTGGCAATGGGCTGGACACGTTTCTCGGAGAACCGACAATCTTTGGAGTAGACGAGTGCTGGAGTGGAGACCGCGACTCGGCAAACGTAGTGTGGGACGCCCTCCTGCTAGATGGAGCGACGATCTGCGCAAGGCGACTGGCAGAGACTGAATGCGTGTAGCCGAAGATCGGGCTAGGTGGCGCGCCTTGGGTGAGGCCTATGTCCAGCAGTGGACTGCCGCGGGCAGATATTGATATTGATTAAAGGTTCTGACTGACGGTTGAGATAATATAATGAAAATACTAATAACGTATAGATTTAAAGATAGTGAGCGATTAAAACGAAATGATTTCACACAAACTTTTCTTAATAATTTTTTATCTATATATAAATACGTATGTATATTATATAAACCTTTTGATAACATTATACCACATTTCTCGTTTTCTTTCTCTTAGAATTTAATCTTCATATTGTTAGACAGTGCTAAATCTATGTCACTAGTGTCGATTCTAAATATAGACTTGCATTGTCATTGTTCGATCGTTCTATTCGCCCACCTATCGGCTCTTAATACGTTGCAATTTATACAAATTTCTTTTATTTTGGGACCCAAACCTACACATATTCTATTTCTTGAGGTCTGTTATGGTTGCCAAATAAATTAAAAATAAAAAGATTTTAATTGCTTTTGAATCCTATTTTTTGTAGCTTTGAATTAAAAATCAAGTTTTGCTCTAATGAGAGACATATACTTCTTATATAATATTTAAGATAAACAAAACTTTAATTACAAGTAGGTACTGGAAATCTGTTCGCTGGTTTGTTCCGGTAATGACTTTGAGAACCTTGAACTGATATACGAGTATTATATATTTAAATATATTTACTTTATATTATTATTGTAAACATATTGAATTTATCATCATACTTTGGTCCATTAAATGTCCCGTAGGAAGACAATGTCTACTTACCTGATTCCTGAATAGTGTGTGTAAAGAAATTCTTTCATTTCAACCCAGTGGAAGGCAGAATCAAACTCACGAGTTGAGAACGAAAGCGCATCAATAATCAATTGAGCTTTTGTTGCTAAAATATTTCTATTATTATATTCATAATATTTTATTAAGGTACAGTTAATAGGACGCGACGAACTTAATGATCAATAGATAGACGTACAAAATTGGATTGGCCTATTTATTCTGTAAAATGAGGCGTTGTTAAAATGGCAGCAGAACGTCGCGTTAACCCAACTATCGGCCAGCTCGACCGACAGGATTGCCACACACGATCTGACTTATGTTCAACATCGTGAAATGAAACCCGTTGCAGACGTAACATTATCTCAAACTTAGCACTTGTTTATTATTAAAAAAAATATCATTAATTAAGAAGCCAGGCTGCATTGTGCTTTGCTGGTGGTATTATGGAATTGAACGACCGCTTGGCTCAGTGGCGGGACCCTCCGCCCACGGAGTCAATGGTCGCGGGTTCGATTCCCGCATCGGAATAAATATATATATGGATTTATAAATATTTATTCCCAGTCTGGTAACCCCCCCCAATCCGTATTTCCGTTCCTGCCCTTTTCTTTCTTCTCTATCCTTTCCCTTCCTCTCCGCCAATCCACGGACTGCTGTCCCAAAGGATGCGTGGCTAAGGGCGAGCTTAGTCGCAAGCGTGCCGACCGTCCCGGGATCGGGCTCCCTCGGGGACTGTGGTGCCTTACCTCAGCATGCAGGGCTCTGCTGGGGCTGACCTCCATCCTCCCTTGCGGCTCGTGAGATTCACTAACACGAATTTAATATAGGTGCCTAATTTGTTGAAAAATGACGGCGACGTGATTCGCCACCCGTCACGTTTTGACTCTCATTAAGGGCGAGAAGCGACTAATGGAGAGCCGTTTCGCTGCGATGAATGGTAGCGGATGGAACTCTGTGGTCTCTGCCAACCCCTACGGGGGATAGGCGTGATTATATAAAAAAAATAAAAAACAAATTATTTTTTTATTACGGAATCGAAAAAACACTACCAAACGGGTCACTTGATGGTAAGCAACCATCGCCGCCCATGGATATCTGCAATACTAAGGATATTGCAGATGTCCAAGATATCCATCAAAGATATCAAGACTACCTAAGGGTCAGCAAGAGGAAAGGTTTGATGGGAGAGGAAATAATGGGATGGGAAAAATCTAATATATACAGATTTTTTCTCTTTCTTTTAAAAGCACACTAGCATTCAAACTAAGATAATTTAAATAATGCCAACCATTTCTTAACACAAGCTAGGATATGTTTCAAGTAAATAGTTCAATCGATCTTACCGACTTATGACATCAGATCTTATGCCCGATCCGTACCAACTGAGCTATAGCTACTTATTATTATACCTAAGCTATTATAACAAATAAAATTTTGTTTTCATATGGCGTAAAAAATGACATTGAAATTAATGGAATTTTTAAAGGATCCAAAAAACTTCATAGTTTTGTAAAAATAAAGAATAAATTTAATCCAAAAAAGTTGTATAAATTATAATTAATTAATGTATTTGTTGTTTATATAAGAAGATCTCTATAGTAATAAACGTTTCGTATGAGTGAAGTCGCCATGATTCTCTCTCTACTGGCAGTAGTGTTCATCCTTATTTTAGTTTGGTCTTTGTATTTGCGGTTCAGCTATGAAGGACGGTTGATGGCGAAATTACCCGGACCTAAGTGTTGGCCCATCATTGGGAATTCTCATACTATTAATAAATCTATGGGTATGATGTAGTTGATATAAGCGTTTTGTGTTCAGATTGCCTTGTTTATTATTAATAGTGTTGGTTAGCAATAGGGATGTTGCATACAAATTAAAAATATAAATTATCCGTAAAACGACAGTTTTTATGTTATCATCATCATCATTGATCAATATTATCAACGATGATCAATATTAGATAACTTGATATTCTCTGTTGATATTGAAGCCTAAAATAGCGCAGTGTTGAAGTGTTTGCTTTTTTAACCCAAGAAGTATCAATTCCCGCATCACAAATTTGTCTGATTTTTTTTGAAAAGGGATTTTTCCCATTTTCATTCTCATTTGTACTTATAATGATTTAGGATTCAGTTCAGTACGACTGTAAAGCTATTTATTTATTTTAAGGACACTGGATGGTTAAGGAAACTATATAAACATTATTTTCAGATGAATTATTTCTATGTCTAAGATCCTTTCACAGAACATATGGAAATATATATAAAATAGAGGGCGCAGGTAAAAGATCAGTGCAGATTATTAATCCGGATGATGTTGAGGTAAGTTTTTTTAAACATATACTATAAGTTGACCGGCTTTGCTTGCTATTTTTTGCTTAAGCTAGACATAAGACCTATAAATGTAATAGCAACGGGTTTATTTTTTGTTTAATGCTCAAACTTAAGTGGTTAAAGTAGTATAATTATATAATGAATAGGCATTTAGCGAACAATTAGCAACAATTCCAACTTTTATTGAAACGATCTAATGCTTTTGAGTAACACATGTCTTTCAAGCATGCATTTGAAACCTTTGTTACACTACAAAAGTGAGTGTTATTTTAACGATTTTAAGATACAAATCTTCTTTTTAGATATTATTATCAACCACGCAGTTCATTGAGAAAGGTTTTCCTTATAATTTTCTCAAACCCTGGCTCCGCAGTTCTTTTTTCGTGAGCACTCGTAAGTATTCTAACGTTGTATTTATTTTTCCTAATTAAAATGTGAATAAATCGAAGATGTCTGCAGGTGATCAATGGTGTCAACGGCGAAGAATGCTGACACCCGCTTTCAACTTCAATATTTTGACGAAGTTCACAAAAATGTTTAACAAAGAAACTGAAGAACTGCTTGCCATTTTGCAAGACGAAGTCGACAAAAAGGAAACGAATGTGTATACGATAATGTCAAATGTAACGCTCAATATTATCTGTGGTAAATAATTCCAAAATATTTTTCAAATAAATCACTATTTTATTTTTGAAATAATCAATAACTTTTTTTTGTAGAAACATCAATGGGAATTTCCCTTCGCGAAACTAAAGTAACAAAAAGAAGTAAATATTTTGAAGCATTACACGCCGTAAGTAACAGTATAGTTCATCGGATAGCAAGTGTATGGTTACACAGCGATTTGATATATAATTTCACAAAATTTTCTGTCATTAGAGATATAGCTATTAAAGAGTTATATGATTTCGGTAAAAATATTATTGAGATGAGAAAAGCATATTTAACAGATAAAATTTTCCCAAAATTTTCTATTGGAAATGAAGTGTACGATAAGAAAAAAAACTTAACCTTGTTAGACTTATTATTACACCATGAAAAAGAAGGAAAAATAGACTTGGAAGAAATTTGCGATGAAGTTAACGGATTTGTATTTGCGGTACGTATAATTAACTAATAATTATATTTTATTTAACAGAAATTATTTTGCTTTAAATATCATTTTTCATACCAAATTATAAATATTGTTTTGATAAGGAATCGTACTGAAATTTAAGTCCCACCAGACTGAGTTAGCGCGACCGTGCCGAGAAGCGAACTAGTGTCGTGCATGCGCTACTACATAACCAATTTTTATTAATTGTGGTGCGTCGCTTACCTACATTTTTTATATAATACGTGGATAATCTATCAATAACACATTTTTATTTCTATGGATAAATTATATTTTTCTTTCATGGCAATTAGTTATAACTATTATGCCAATGTCAAGTACAAAAATAAATGATACAAATAATAATAAAATAGTATAAAAAGTCATATATGGACAGTCAAAAGTTTTACTTAGCTAAGATCCGCGACAAGCAAAACAATAACAGAAAATTAATAATGTGTGTTTTTCCGTTGGGTTAAGTGGATTTATTTGGAACTTAAACCAAAAACTTACCGAAAATCGGCCATCAACTCTCCACCCACCAACCACTACACACAACACCAAACACATATTATCACTTTTCCATCTTGTTCATCAATTATAGTGCGGATTATCGTAGGTCGGATTACGTGACGCCATGTGACATGTTCTACCGGTTTTTAGGCGACTTTTTAAAAGAAATAACCCTCAGACAATTTTGAGTACATAAAACCTTTTTTGAGTAAAATAATGTTTTATAGTTATATTAAACTTTCTGAAAAGTTCTCCGATTCTCTATTCGATCTGCATGCATCGTCAGTCTAATAACGCGATTATTTTTTATTAGGGTCACGACACTGTAGCCATGGCACTGACCTTCATGACGGTGAGAATCGCCAATGAACCAAAAATGCAGGTATTAAGGTTTTATTTGGATTTATTTACTCGAATTAATAATTACAAACTCAGGATTTTGTGTTTCAGACCAAATCACAATTGTCAAATTTTCTGTAACGGAAAAATAAATTTAACTTAATATATAAAATAAGGTGTTTACAAATTTAATGACATTGAGAAATATCTATGTGCGATAAGTTGTAACGCCCGACATCATAACACGGGCGCAGGTTCATTGAAAGTGTCGCAGCCGGCGCCCCCTAACGGCGCTTTAGGGGGCGCCCTGCGCCATGGGTAAAGCCGCCTCTGACTCAATCATTGTAATTTTAAAATTGTAATTAAAAATTGTGGTGAAATTGATTGCAGACACGTTTTGTTTGTTTATAGAACTCAATACATCAGGAAATGTTAGAAATATTCGGTGAATCTCAACGGTCACCGACAATGGCGGATCTGACCAGCATGAAGTATTTGGAGTGTTGTGTAAAAGAGACACTGCGACTGTATCCCAGTGTGCCATTTATTGGGCGACTCGCACAAGAAGATGTGACACTCAGTAATTACTTTCATACTTTTCACAAGAAGCCTATTATGTCACTTTTATGAGACTATTATGAGACAGGCAAACGAGTTAACAGGTCACTTGGTGGTAAGTCACCATCGCCGCTTATGAACGTCTACAGTATCAAGTGCCATCTTCGAATGAGAATTTGAATAATGGAAGGAGAAGAAAATGTAATAAAAGGGGTAGAAGAAGAAAAAAAGAGGAAGGAGTTGGTTCTCCGGATACCTACATTTATCATACAAAGGCGGTAACGCAGCAAAATGCTACCACTTGACTCTGATATTCCGCGTTGAGTCGGCCCATTCGTTGCTGCCATGGTATTGCTACTGTTAAAATATATGCGAAATGATGTTTAACTGCTTGAAAAAAGAGAAGGCTCATGGTTCTTTGGACGCTACTATAATGAATTAATTACTCTTACCAAGCTACTAACTTACGCACGGACTGGCTTATAGAATTTCACCTTAATTTGTCTACTCTATGATATTAAGCTCTCACTGGCTTTCGTAAATTTAGTTGTCGTCATCTATTGATGCATCTGAATTTGTTTCTTAGTGAAGGTTTGAGTAAACTTATTAATCAATCAAATGCAATACATAACATAAGCCTCTATCAAAGTAGAGGGTTTTTACTGTATTCCCCACGCTTGGTGGGCGCTTGGTAGATGCCATTTTTCTCTGACAGGTAAACGATGTTGCCCTGCCACTGGTATTTTCTTCTATTATTCTCCTTTGAAAGAATATGAAGTGTCCCTATTCTATATGGAACCGTATATTTATAAACATAATTGAACAGCTTTGAAGATGAATCTAATCTTTATAGAGGCCTAATGAGACTTGTTACATCTAGTAACAAGTCTCATTGGTACTGTTAGTAATAGCTGATTGTGGTACATGATGCTACAGTTATCTTATGGAATTTGCCATCATTAACGTTGCAGGTGGATACAAAGTACCGGCAGGCACTTACTGCCATATACATATCTATGATATTCACCGCCATCCGGATTACTTCCCTGACCCTGAGAAGTTTATTCCGGAGAGGTTTCTTCCAGAAAATAGTATCGGACGTCACCCTTATTCGTACATTCCTTTTAGCTCTGGTCCAAAGGGTTGCATTGGTAAGTGTATTTGATGCGCGAAAATGAAGGAAAACCTTTCACCATTCTGAAAACTTATAAATTTTTTATCCATTACCACTTGCTTCCAAAAATTTATCATAACAGTGAAAAAGATCTATCCTCATACGAAATTTTGATTAGTTTGATCAGTGTTATTAAGTTTTAAATATTATATATTAAAATATTTAATGATTATCAAGTTTGAAATATTTCGGAATAATTAATTGTATGTTTTACATAGTTGCCCAAACTTTAGGTAACCAGATACTCTGCGCACATGTGTAACGTCTACTGGGTAACGACAACAAAAAAATATTATTTACGATTTCTGTGACAACAAATTATTTTTTGATTATTCAAGCAGACAATATCCTAGAATATATAATATACAATTATTAACGATTTTTACCATAATTAATTATAATAATATAATCTTTTATTCAGACGTTTACAAACATATAAACGAATGTATGTTTATCCTTTATGAATTACAACACCATGAATCCGATCGCCATGACACTTTGGGTTGAACATGTTGTTTAGTACACTCCCGCTAAGGTTTCTGGATTATTACAGCTATTATATATATGTATGTATATAACAATAGATGTAATTATCTAGATTACGCGCGTGTATAAATAAAAAAATGATATATTTTTCCAATGAAAATGAACATGTTTAAATAAAAATGACAATGTATATTGTATCATACAAGTTTCCTTGAATTTTTTTTCTTCTGTTATCGCAGCACCGCGCGACGGGCAAGCTAGTATGTATTACAATATAATTCTGTATATCTGTTTACTATTGAACACCGACCTCCTCCGAAACCCCTCTCGCATCTTTATGACATATTGTTCTGGTCCATGTACCTCCTGCAAATGCTTTGTCATCCACCCTAAAGTCAACATTTTTTTGACAATAAATTTTAATTCAGAGTTTTTTTACTTTCCATCAGCAATAAATTAATTAGAGGTGCACACTGAAAGAAATGTTGACTAAATTACATCAGGGAGAATAAGTATTGACTAATCAGAAAAGATGTCTGAAAAATAGATTATTAAAAGAGTGATAGGTAAAAGGATAAAAAATATGGGTAAAACTATTATAAAGATAAAAATCTGATATGCTTATTATTGGTAGCTCCATGTCCTGTATGATACCGTAGGAATTAATAAAAAGCAAATGTTCTTTTTATTTTATGTGTATATAAACTATAGTTTTAATGTGTGTGTATATTGTACTTTATATTCTATATATATATATATATATATATATATATATATATATATATATATATATATATATATATATATATATATATATATATATATATATATATATATGTCTACATAATGTTTGTATATATGTTTTGCAGGGCAAAAATATGCTATGTTAGAAATGAAAACTGTCATGTCAGGAATAATAAGAAGATTTAAAATAGAACCTGTGACTAAGATAAAGGACTTAAAGTTCAAAGTTGATGTTACCCTTCGGACGACCGAGCCAGTATATGTTCATTTCCAAACCAGACAACAAGTGTAAGAAATATTATTAGAAACCTATTATATTATAATAAAATGTGTTTTAAAAAAAATCAGGTGTTTTATTTCTTGTTATGTGAAACTCCGCATAAATAGGATTTCCATAAAATGATTGAATAAGATTGTCGAATAAGGGATGTAAGCGGGCGTAACCACATCTGATTCATCATCATGTTCTCTGTGGGTGTGTATTTGTTTAACGTCAAGTAAGATTCCGACAAAGGGTACAGATTATATAGTGAAAATACTAACAACGTATAGATTTTAAGATGGCGGACGGCCTGATGGTTAATAGAGTCTGACAAGTGAAAGCTGTACATGAAAAACTGTAGGAATTTAAATAACAAATACATTGGGCAACACTGACAATACAGCGAACTAACAAAGTAAATAGTTGAATATTTTTCTTTTTGTACTTAAATATTTTTTCCTATGTGTTGAACTTACAATAATAATAATCAACCAAAAACTAGTAAAATGACAGCCATCGTGTATTTTGGTTACTATTTGTATGCAGAATTATCAAAAAATAAATGTAATATACAGATATAAAACAACTAAATTACCTGTCATTGAATATCTTTTCTAACAAAAACTTGTTTACCTTACTGACTAAACAGTGTCTCTTCTGTTTCCAACAATTTTAGCTCTGCCTCCTCACTTTCGATATTCTCCGAAAAATTAAATCATCAAAAGAATCAATACATTGATTCTTTTGATGATTTAATCATGAGAACCTTGAAAAAACTTATATAATAGTGAGAACTATTCGAAGATTATTGAAAATAATGAGAAAGTATCAAAACGTTTTAAAACAAATACTAAAAACTAACCTAAAAATGTTGCCATACTAAGACTTCCTCCAAATGTTCGTGGACACTTTCTTTGGCCAGACTCTATGATTTCACTCAATTATAACTTTGTCAACATTTTTTTATCCATCTTAATATGTAAATTTTATTTCACATAATTAAAAAGTAATGTTAATTATCAATTAAATATGTTTATTCTTTAATAATATTTAAAATTACCCAATTTTATCTTTTTTCTTCAGTTCCCAGGATATTTTTAGGTACCACAGTATACGCATAATACAAATATAACATTGAATTTATTAAAGCCTGTAAACAATAAAAACTAAAACTAAACGAAACTGTATTTGGAAGTAAGTTAACAGATGAGATAAACTAAAATAAAATTTAACAGCTAACGCAGTATAAAACTTCAGGTTATAACTAGAAAGGCTTCAACTAAAAATATCCTTCGAGTCACTGAAGTCATTTTAATTTTTAAACAATCTAGAAACTGGTCAATGGAGTCAGGTGTTACCTTACGTAAATCCGTTACTCTGTGGACAGACAAAATTTTTACTTAGTTAAGATCCGCAGCAAGCAAACAAAAATAGAAAAATAATTATGTGTTTTTTACTGGAAGAAATGGATTTTACCTACGGTACTCTCTTAACGGTTGTCTTCCGTAGAGTCTACTATACCTTCATCAGGTATAGTAGACTCTATTCTGCATCGTGTTGAGGCGAAACACGTGACTTTTGACTATCTACATAATCTAAAAACAAAATACTCATTTAAAATAGTTCGAGCGACTCTAAACAGTACTAGTACACTCATTGATGTCCGAGGCAAATGACCACACGCATAAAAAAGAGTTGTATTTTATTTATTTATTTAATAAAAAGTTTACAACATATATGTAAACACTTATTTAAATTTCTAAAGCTTCTGGAGCCGGTATTAGGGATTTACATTTTAATTATGTTAACTTATACAAAATAATATATACTCGTAAAGATTCGTTGTTCTGGTTGTGTGTGTATCTGTGTGAGAGGCTTATACAACTAAGTCTACTACTAATCTAAAATAGACAATAATTATTATTAAATACACTGTGTATTTAATAATAGTTATTGTCAGAGATATTTTTTAAATAGTTGTTTACTTGTGGCTTTAGTGGTATGAAATGAAAAAAAATTAAATAACTTATTATAGGATTAATGTGTACGAATTAATAAATCGGGAGAGATTATATTTCGAAACTAAATGACCAATGTTGATGATGATAAAGAATTGACATACATGTTCTTATAATATAATATTTATTCAAGAAAATAATGCTAAAAAAGTACGGTAAAAATCAGTTAACTTATATTTAAAAAGTGCCTGGACAACATAATCCTGGAAAGTTTTGCAAAGGCCAATCTTGCTTACATTTACTGCCTCTAAAAGAAGACTGAACCGTCGTAAAAAAAGCAAGCACTGATATAAAAAGTTCATTGTAAAACATAGTTTTCATGTTGTTCTCAAGGTATTTTTATTAAATAAATAAAAAAGTATAAAACTTACAACCTTAATTTTTAGTATAATTTGTAAGTTCATTATTCATTTTTTTTATCACATATTTATGAGTATTTGTATATGAGTACGAGTAGTTATATATATGGATGTATGTGTATGTACGAGTGTGTCAGTATGAATGTTCGCGATCTGACCACGTTGTTCTTGCTGAAAACCAGCGCCGGGTGCTCCAACAGAGCGGCCGGCATATGCTGAGCAAGAATCATTTTATGACACTCGTTAGATTATAATTATTTTCTTTTTGTTTTGTGTATTTATTTGTATAGACAATATTATTAAGGATTTAATTTTAGTTATTGTAAAAAAAGGTGTCATAAATAATGTTTTTCTATTTCTATTTCTCTCTTTTATATTTATTTTATCATCATCATCATTGTATCATCTTTTTTAGAGCTATCATATTTACGAGTCTCAATCATGCTGTAACTTGTTGTCCACCGTCATGTCTGTATAGATCGAAAATACTATTTTATTTTATGGTATAGAAAGGCAATCAAGCAAACCCCCTGATGGAAAGCAATCAACGCCGCCGATAGAAATTCGCAACACCGTGTGTTACTCATCTGTAATACACGGTGGTCTTCGGCTGAAATTATGGATTAAATTTATAAGTAATCAATTATATTAATACTTCAATAATATGAGTGATCATGAAAGTAACATCAACTTTCCTAAAATTAAAATTTAACGTTATATTATTGTTGATTTTTGTATATATGGCCTATTTAAAGTATAGCATAGGTAGCTCGAATAGATATTTATTTACAAATTGGGTTTTCTGTCAATCCGCCTTAGACGAGCATAGAGGATTAATATTCATTTTCCTAGAATTAAGGCGTCCTCTGTATAATAATCTTGTGACCCATTTCAGCAAAGCTAAGTAAGCTAGGTGCTTGTTTTACGAATTTTTTTTTATATAAATAGTAATGATAAGTAGAATTCTAATCTATGACTTTAGATTGTAGGCTTAACTTCTAATCAATTCGTTGATTGCCGAAATTGTTATAAATTATGAATTAATGTTAACATTGAAAAGTTTTCATGAAAATGCTACCAAAAGAAGTCTTCTTTTTGTAGCATTTTTATAAAAACTTTTCATTTTGAGGATGAAGGAATATCTTCTGCTTAATAAAATACAATTTAGTTAACCATCAAAGGGACATAACTCTAAGAAGTTTCGTAAAAATAGCCTAAAGATATTTACATACATTTTCTGCTTGTAAAAATGACAAAAGCCTCGTAAAAAAGAAAGCTTCCAGCTACATAAAAGGTTCTTTGTATTCTGTTAAAAATGTTTATATTTCCTTTCGTGTATTTATCAAATGTCTTATAAAAATAATTTGTGGGCATGTAATAATTAATTGTAAAGTAACTGAGTTTCTTTTCGATTTTTTTTTTCTTTTTTGTTATATATCTTAGTATCTTACGTTTGAATATCGAATAGATATTGTATATATACCTAAGATTCTGAGACGCATTTTCGGTGCAGAGATGGATAATGAGAGATGGCGAACACGGTATAACAACGAGTTTTATCATGTGTATGATAAAACTCGTTGTAAACTCATATCCAGGGAGCCGCACAAACACACAAAAGTATCCCATATGATGGGTTTTTCTAGAAACTTCTTTCACCACATTGCAATTTTTTTTTTGTACAAATTTATAATATTTCAAACATATATAATATTTTACATTATAATTGTACATATATTTTAGTTCTATAAAACATTTCATTAACGTATCAAAAAGTTTTTTCAATTTTCATTTACAGTAAAATTAATTTTATTTTGATCTAAATTTTTCACTTTCGAGTGCTACCTGATGGAAGGCAATCAAAGTCGTCCATAGACGTCAACTTATGGCAGGAGGCTTATGTAATTATAAACATTGAAATTAAACACTTACGGTGAGCTTATGGTGGGCCAAAATTCAGGTAGCAGGACGGAGTCAACCAGGACTTTTAAACTCTCAGCGTGTTAATGTGGAGGCAGAAAGCAAAGACTAGATGGGACTGGTAGGATATTCTGGACCAGGCCAAGGCCCATTCGCGGCTATAACGCCTTGGATGATGATGATTTTGATGTTGTTATATTTATTATTAGTGGTAGATCCACGGTGCAAACGAATACTTTGTAAAGAATGGCATGGAATATTTGTCTGTATCATGAATGTGCTGGCTTGCCCGGGGAAGTACCACTCTCTTACAGAAAACCGGCGTCTGAGTTTAACTTAGCTACCCCACTTCGTACATTGAGTAGTTGAGTTTCGGAGGCCTCCCTCCCCTCTCCCCCTCCCATAATGACACTTTCCTTAAAAGGTCGGCAACACTTCCCCACTGCCTATGATGCTGCGGATGTCTATAGGCGGCGTTGATTGCTTTCTATCATGTGACACGCTTGCTCGTTTGCCTTCCTATCCCATCTGAAAAAGAGACATACTGATTGATGTAAAAACATATAAAAGTATATCCACGAAATGTTAAATGATAAAATTAAGAAGAAATACGTCAAAAGGAATTAAGGAGGTTTTTTTATGGGATAGGAAGGCAAACAAGTGTATTTCCTGATGGAGAGTAATTAACACTGTCCATAGACTGCAATATCGTAGGTATTCGCAAAGGTGAGCCGATCTGTGACAAAGTTCAATTGTCATATCATTACGGAAATACTGCTGAAAGTAGTTGTTTCCACAGAATGGTAGTGCGTTTCAGTTTCGTGAAAAATGCACCGTAATCGATCGTCACTCAATGAAATGGTAGAATTCAAGTAATGAAGTTGCTATTTTTGGGCAAATAGAGATATATTTTAAGCTTCATATAGTAAATATATATGTATATACTCTACACATCATCACGCCTGTTTCCCGTAGAGGTTGGCAGAGACCACACATCTCCATGCTACGATCTTCTTAAACTTTCTTTGCACCGTCCACACCCTCTCTTCTCTTAATACAAGCTTGCAGGTTAAGGGTACTGTAGCGTGCCTGCCGTTCTGTTTACTTTAAATAAAATTCTTCCAAAAAATATTAATTTATTCTTGCGTTTTATTGTACATTTATATATTAATCACACTTTATCAATTAACATTATATATATATATATATATATACATTATATATATATATATATATAATATATATATATATATATAATATATATATATATATATATATATATATATATATATATATATATATATATATATATATATATATATATATATATATATATATATGCTGTTCATTAATCTCGCTAAAACTTGAGAACAGCTGGAGTGATGAAAGCAACAATTTCGTTTTCCTTTAGAAACTATTCCCACCTGTCAAAGATTTGTGACGTGATTATTTTTAAGTAACATCAAGTGTATATATAATAATAATAAAACTTAATTAATATAATAATAAAACTATATTTAATCTGTGTTCTCTGATATCTCTCTGTGTTCTGAGATAATTATATAATATTAATTTGTATTGTAAGCAAGTATCAAATTAGAACACTACAAACTTTATTTTGTAAGCAATATCTTTGTGACATAACAATTTTACAAGCAAAATCATGTGTAATTAAAAATGATAATAAAAACTAATTCATATCGAGCATTTTTTTATTGATTACGATTTCATTTTTTTCCTGTTAATTTTTGACTACATTTCATTTAATACAGTTGAAACATTCTGCAATTATGGTTCAGCTTTTTTATGTATTGATTCTGAGGCGGTACAAAGTTTGCCGGGTCAGCTAGTTTAACAATAAAATTTTCAGTAAAGTTTATTTTTAGTATCGAACTACGAAAACCTAAATAATTATTCACTTAATTAATGTTCATATATTTAAGTAGAAAATCGTCAATAAAGTTTATTTTTACCACAGTACAAAAGCAGACTAAATAACTAATCTCTTATTCAGTATGCGCTTTGAAATGATTTTATTTATAATAAAATATGTACTTAACCCCATATGAAAAGCGTTCATTTTACGCTTAGATATTTGTTCATATTTTACGCTCAGATATTTGTTCACATTTTACGCTCAGATATTTGTTCATATTTTTCTGTTTGGCCTGGATAAAAAAGATAAAGTACGTTCCTACTTCATATTTTATTCAATAGACCCTTCTATATATTCTCGCTATCTTGTCATGGGGCCTAACATTTGTGTTTATTGCAATTTATATCTTATCTTAATGATATATCTTATGACTGTAAATATTCGCCCGTTTCCCTATTCGTTTTGCTTCGTTTTTTAGTCTTACCTTCATTATTACTTACGTTTTTGAAATACCTTTTTTATGGCAGAGGCTAAGTAATGTATTAAGCGAGTCATCCAGTGATAATTAATCACGGATAACATTTGTAACACCAAGGCCAGTGCATCTGCGATGCTTTCTCATATTTCCCACCTCATTTCGCAGCGCTCACTACGCCTTTCTAACCCACCACGCCTTTCTAAGGCAATCGGCCTTAGAAAAAGCATAAAATATAAACGGATAAGACAGTCATTAATTCGTTGTTATATATATCAATATATATAGTGTGTGTTTTAGTTTTGTTATATGTCAAGGAGCCGAATAAATATTTCTCTTTTTTGTTTGTAGTTGTAAAGCCACGTGACCACAATGGCATATTATTTATCTGTAGGATGGGGAGTACCATTCTCCTGCAGAAAATCAGCGTCTGTGTATAGTCTGTGTGAGTCATAACTTGGCTACCGCGCTTTGTCCAGTGTGCGGTTGAGTTCCGGAGGCCTAACCCACTGCCCCTCTTATCTAATAATAATGTTAGTGTTAGGAAAATATGATACACTTCAATCCAATGAAAGGCAGAATAGACCCACGGTTTTAGACTGAAAGTGTAAATGTAATAAATTGAGCTTTTTTTGCCTAAATAATAGCAGTTTATTATAATATTTTTTACTATGGATATACAATATAAATACTTTATTTTTATTCTTGAATATCATTCCCCCGTTAAATATTTGTTATACAATAACAGGAAAGATAAAGCTTTGCTAACAATTTTTTTTTGTTGATTTTCATCTGTCTTTGGAACAGGATGTTCTTTGAAGTATTTTCCGAATTCCTTTGTGATGAATGTTTGAAGGCTGAAATATGAATATTATTATTTCTAAAAACTTTTACTGATTTTTCGCTGATATATTACTTAAAGTCTACCAGCTCGTTTTTAAGAAGTGTAATGTATGTCCTCTGTGTTTTCGATATTTATGCACGAGCATAAATGAGAGAAACAAGAAATAAAAAAATGTATAATATATATATTTTTTTAAATTTAAATTTATAATTAGGAAGAGAGGTCATTAGATTTTGATGGCTTTGATGGCTTCTTTTGATTTTTTATGGAATCGACAGAAAAACGAGGAATCGGGTCACATGATGGTAAAAGTCGCCGTCCATGAACTTCTGCAATACGGTTGAGTTCTGGAGGCCCAACCCCCCTCTCCCCATCCCTCCCATAATGATACTTTCCTTAAAGGCCGGCAACGCTTCTGTACTGCCTATGCACTGTGGATGTTTATGGGCGGCGTTGATTGCTTTCCATCAGGTGACACGCCTGCTCGTTTGCCTTCCTATCCCAGAAAAAAAAGCTGTGCATTGTGATTTCAAAAGTATTTAATGTTTCCCTTACCGGGATAAATTTACACGACGAATGGTCAAAAACTTGAGTCGTCATTTACTGAGTTACGGCCGATAAAAATATTTGAGGTTAAATAGTTAAAAAGTTACCCCTAACCAAAATGATTATTATATTAATATTTATGTTATATATTTATTACTAACCAAAATTATTATTATATTATATTGATATACATTTATTATTGATATCGTGGCGTAACACATATTAAATATATTTTTAATAAAAACGATTAAAACCTCATTTTGAAATTTCAAAATCCTGGTCAAGCAAGCCAATTACAACTTTTAAAAATAAATTGGGACTTTTACCGCCAACTTACATTATGTGACATTCTAGGTGGGGTATAATCAGAATGCATTGACACCGACTGTGGTTTTATTGTTAGGCAATTGTGTAACATGTTATAAATTGCTGTTATTAAAAAAAAAAATACAGAATGTTCTGTGATAAAGTTTATATCGAAAATAATAACTATGTAGATTAAAATTCCACTGCACTGTATCAAACATCTGTCCGTTGTTATTTCAGCGCCGAGATGAATTATTTCGCTCCAAATTCTCACTATTTGAGAGAACATATTCAACGTTCCTTCTGGTGCGGAGTTGAGTAAATACGATGCAAATGTAGACTACATAGTGCCAACCACAGTGATATGTTTCAATTTGGTTTTCAATAGCTACGAAATGATAGATGATAGATGAGATTCATTGTGATATTTATGTAAATTTTTCACCTCGATATATGTACCTACGGTCAGGGTAGTGGAATTTTTTAGTTCTAGAGTAGTGGAATACTCTCCCTAAATATATCATATTTATATATCTAGTTTAAATTTTCAATCGTTGAATAAAATATTTTTTATCCATCAACTCAAGTTTAAGCACATTTCTTTAAATTTGTAGTAGATGATACTTGACGTTAATACAGCTTAACTTAATTAATTAATATGTGGATAGTCAAAAGTTTTACTAAGCTAAGATCCGCGACAAGCAAACAATGATAGAAAATTAATAATGTGTGTTTTTTGTGCTGGATGAAGTGGATTTATTTAGAACTTAAACCAAAAACTTACCGAAAATCGGCCATCAATTCTCCACCCACCAACCACTATACACAACACCAAACACATTATATTTTTCATATTATTTGTTTGTAATTATTTCTTGATTATTGTAGATTATTTTATAATTACAATGTATCCATAGAGTAATTTGTTGTTAACTTAATTTTCTAAGTAGAATATAACTAAAAATGTGTCTAATTACACTTTTATTATAGTCTCTATTAAAGGGAAGACACTATATTCCCGTTTTGTTTACGCTTAGTAAAATATTCATTTCACGTCACTACACTAGGATTTAACAGACTTAAAGGGTTTAGTAAGCTTGAGCCTCTACTAAGCCCGTGTTGTCTAGGAGTTGGATGGCCTCGGTGTTCACATGATGATGAAGTCTTCGTTCATGAGCTTCAGCTGTACTTTTTTATATCATTAACGACTAGGTCAACCTCAAGGTCACGGCAAAGGCATTCACAATACCCCTGAGCATCTTCTTCTGAAAGTTCTTGGATCATTTCTATATTACTTTGTTTGGTATGTTCTATATAACTTTATACCGGTATGATCATAAGTCCATACCGGTATAAAGGTGTTTAGGGTAGTGGATATGGAACATATTAAAACTTTATTAACTTTATATTTTAATGAATTTAAGTTTGAAATAGATTGGGCGGATGTTAATAATTAAAAAGTGATTCCATTATCGCTTACAAAAGGCTTTATATTTGGGTTTGTGGTTGCAGGTTATCGTGTTGGCCACTCGCCAGCGTGAAAATTGAAATAGCGGAAATTGAAATACACATTTCAAAAGCATTCTGAGATGCTTGAAGACAGATACCAATCGTATTGAACAAATCATTTTAGAAATCGTATCTTTTATCGTACATATTGTACTATTCCCACCTACATATTGTAATTGTCATTGTCATGATTTTTTCATCAGCTACAAAAACAGTATACAACCCACCCATTGCCACAGAAGGAGTCGCTTGACAGGTGTGTCAGTGAATGGGCTATAAAGCACTGTCGTATAAATTACGGTTATGTTATCTATTTGTTTCTCAACAAACCGAATGGGCTAGACAGCACTGTCGTATAAATGACGGTTATGTTATCTATTTGTTTCCCGACAAACCGAATAGGCTAGAAAGCACTATCGTATAAATGAAAGTTATGTTATCTATTTATCTGCCGACAAACTGGGTAGGCTAGAAAGCAGCTTGAAGCAAGTCTTACTGCTGGGCACACAGTAGAGGCTTTTCGAACCAGACAGTGTACCGGGACCGTACCAAATAGAGGTGTCTACTCCTACGGGAAACAGGCACGATCGTATGTATGAATGGGAGATTTTTAATATTTATTTTTGACAGTGACTTTAAACTCATTTCCAAATACATATTTTCCTAGTTAACTATGAAGAACTGCGTATCCACAAAACCTACCAAATGAATAACGATATACATGTTTTTTTTTAAATTTCTGCTAACTTAGAAATTACTTAACGCATCATGAACATTCTTATAAGTTTTATTTGACACTTTTGTCAAATGCCTCTCAAAATCTTGATTCCTTAACAAGAAATGTAAAGCCACTTCCTAAGTTAACACTAGATCATGGGAGATGTTAAGTCGAAGGATTATAGGCTCTTTGTAATCCCTTGGTGTAATAAGTTTAGCGTATTAACTGCTTCGAAAGTTGGTTGTAAAAAACTTACCATTTTATGATCTTATGTTAAATTTCAAAATGAAATAAACTATTTTTCTTGCAGCCACTACGTCCCACTGCTGAATATGGGGTCTTCTCACTTGTGGAGGAATAGACACTAAACCAAAGCGGTTTGTCGAAAGCGAATTGGCGGCGTGCCCAAACTGGGAATTAATATCTGTAGGCCTTATATATTTTATCTTGATTCGGAAATCGTAACCCCGATCATTCCTTTCAAAAGCGGTATTTCTGCCATTGAACTAATTAGATCGTTAATTGCTTCCTCCTTATCCTTATTTAATCTAAGATAGGAAATGTGTCTTCAGTTCCCTTAGTACAGCAGATGTACATGAGCGGCAGTGATTGGTTTCTATCTTCTTTATAAAATGTAGGTTTGTATGTGTGGGGGTTGATCATAAGTATATATATATGTATATAAGTCTCGGATTTCTCAAGTTGCCCTGCATCTTCGTGAGGGTCAAGCGGTGGTAGAAAATCAGTTTCTCTGCTCAATGAGTGCAAGTTTGGACTGAGCCATCGCTTATTTCTATCTATGAATTAATATGTCATATGTGATAGTTTAATATGTACATATATATGTTGCTGCAGAAGGAAATTTATCTATTTATATATCAGTTGATAGTTTGTTTTCTCTTTCTCTTCAATAAAAAATGTTTTTTTACGCCTACCATTGTATTTTTATATTTATGAAAAATTCCCATTTATACTTCACTAAACGAACTATATATGCATAAATAGATGTGGCATAGAACTGGAATCTAATCTGCTTTATATGACGGTGGCACGGACGTAATGCATTATGCACAAGCACGATTTGGAAGTTCGTTCAGTATACCGACTTAGTTATGGATAAAGTTATCTGTAAAAATTCACATTTGGAACGCTAAATTCCTCCTAATAAATATTATTGGAAGACCAATTGGCTCAGTGGCGGGGTCCTCCGTCCTCGGAGTCAATGGTCGCAGGTTCGATCTCCGCATCGGAATAAATATATATTTATATATGGATTACAAATATTTATTCCCAGTCTAGTAACCCAGAAATGAAGACGCCCGTGATCAGCAGTGGGACATATATGGGTTGTCAAAACAAAAGTAACAACAAACAGACATTTATATTATTATATTTGTCATCAAAGGCTATGGCGGCATATAGGCTAAAATTTGTTAGTAACTAAACTTATAATTTTCGAGGGTGATTCGCAAAACAATTCAAAAGTTTTAAAACCTTAATTTTAAAACTTTTGAATTGTTTTGCGATAGATTTTATAGGTGGCAGTAATGTTTATTCAGGTACACAACGTAATCGATAGATGGATGTGACGCTAGAACTCTGGAGAAGGCAGCAATGTCCTCAACAAGATGGCCGCCCTAAGGTCAACACGAACCGCGATTGAGAAATTTTATGGAGCTTTTACAATTTTCATTTCAATCACTCTTTATACATACATATATTTGTATAATACTTTCGAATTAGCAAAGTAAAGTGGCAATTGGTTGGTCGCGTTTGTCGGAGATTCGACAACCGCTGGAGTAGACGAGTGCTGGAGTGGAGACCGTGTTTTGGCAAATATAATGTGGTGCGCCCCGGCTCGATGGTGCGAAAATTTGCGCAGGGCGGCTCGCAGAAACTGTATGTGTGAAGCCAAAGAGACTAGACTGCTGCGGGCTGTTGGTGATGATGATGACATACATTTGTAGGTGTACGGATATTTTTATTATTATACATTCTAATTTATTAACAATAGTACTCATAAAAAGTAATAAGAGCACAACATACTTACCATGAAGAAGAAAGTTTTCGACCAGCATGTCCTGCCTGTATTCTTTAACGGTGGCGATACTTGGACACTGACAATTCATCTGTTTCACAAAGTCAAGGTGGGTCAGTTTTCTGTGATCAAAGTTTATAATATATATCTATTAAAATTCAGTGAAGGAGAAAATTTATTAACAGTTAAAAATCATGATAACTTCGCCTATCTTAAACCGTGATCTTTTTTTCAACTTGCTAACCTCTCCTGGTAATTATTTAATATTCTCCCTGAGCCCCCAAATATAGAGAGTAAACTGTTTTATTGATTTATTTGTTTATTAGGCACAAAAACAAGTTACAGTCTTAAAGAATACTATATAATATAAATTTAACAATCCATGGACTATAACTCTTTAAATTTACGCATAGCATGGCTACATTTTAACAATAGGGTTACTTATGTAATGATAAAATACTACAAAATTAAACAGATAAAATTAAAAAAAAAGAATAAGAAATATAAAAAAAGAAGGATAACAATAATTTTGCTATCGGCTGCCAAAGATATCACGGAGCGATCGCTTTAATTGATGTATTTTGATATTGAAAATATCGAACGTTTTTGTATCGTGGCAATAGATATAGTACTGTATAGGCATATTTGAGAACAGTGAATGAGATTCCATTGTGGTGCTGGATTTCAGCTACTCACTTGCTTGATATTATGTGGCAGTCCGAACTGAAGCCTTCTTTGTATGATAATATTTAATTTTAGCACTTTCATTTTTTATTTATACTCTTCATATATGTTTAATATATTTGTAAGTGCTCAAAGAGCATTTTAATAGTAATCAGTTACAACAAAAACAATAGCAGTTATATATCGTTTTATATTTTAATGGAACGAAGGCGAACTTAAGCCTCATTTTGCTTTAAGCCCAGCCAATTGGAATATCGATTTCCTATTAGGCCTCTAGCAGTAATCGTAAGATCAATTAACGTTTCCAAACGTTATAATCCTTCTGTTACAAAACGATGTTTGCTTAGTATGAAGTTTGATATACTCTATTCTCAGTGACGTAGAAATTTCAATTAACTTGAGAGATACGAAATTATTTTGGGTAGATATAATATTTATGTATTTATACGTGTATAAATACATAAATGTTATAAAGTTTAAAGGCATAATATTTAATTAAATTTGAAAATAGGTTATTTAATAATAATCTCTTATTTATTTATTTTTATTTTTTTATATATTCACGCCTATCCCCCGCAGGGATTGGCAGAGACCACAGAGCTCCATCTGTTACCAATTATCACAGCGAACGGCTCTATTAGTCTCTTTTTGCCCTCGTGACAATCAGGATGTGACGGGTGGCGAACCACGTCGCCGTCATTTTTCAACAAATTAGGTATATTAAATTCTCTTTCGTGAATTACACGAGCCGCAAGGGAGGATGGAAGTCAACCCCGGCAGAGCCCTGCATACTGAGGTAAGGCACCATAGTACCCGGGGAGCCCGATCCCGGGACGGTCGGCACGCTTGAGACTAATCTCGCCCTTAGCCATCCTTTGACACGGCAGACCGTGGATTGGCGGGGGATAAAAAAACAAATGCGAGAATTTATTCTTAAATGTAATGCTGGGTGTTACGTAAACGTGAGAATAAATGCTTATCGCAATATATTTTGTTCAAATTCGTCATGATAATTTATCATAATTATTAACTGACATCTTAATTAAGTTAGAATGAAGGGCTTCCCGTAAGAAAAATATATCGAAGGTTCTATTTCTTACATGACTTTTATGTTGAGATAGCGAAGGAACGTGTCAGCAAATGTCTATGTTTGTTTCCTTATTCGTTAACACACCGTTCAGCACTCTAAATCATCTATTAATTCTATACTTATTCCGCTGTCAATTCCGGCTCGGCATCTCAGTGTCTTATGCCTCCGATACGAAAATACCCCTCTGGAGTAAACCTTATGCCTTTTTTATGGAATAGAAGAGTAAACAAGCAAGCATGTCACCTAATAGATTATCACCGAATAAATATTTATAAATCCTAAATATTTATTCCGATGCGGGGATTGAACCCGCGACCATTGGCTAAAAGGGCGGAAGGCCCCGCCACTGAGCCAATCTCTTAATTAATAATAATCAAATAAATATTTTCAAATTTTCTACATTTGAAAACATTTATTTCTAAAGCTTTTTGGGAATTGATTTGAATGAAGCCAAAAAGTAGAGATTTTCTTACAGGGGTCGAAATTAGGGATAAAAAATATAATATTTATAATTTAACCCCTTGCGCTTCGATTTAATTAGGAAATGTTGCAATAATGCACCATTTAATTTGAGTCAATCATTGCATAAATAAAGTGATATAAAGAAGCAAATTGATGCCTTAAAAAGAGATAAATATCTAGCTATACCATTATCGAAGAGTACGTATTAACAAATATTGTGTGTTTTTAAATATGTTTAAGCACGTCAAGCATATTTAAATATTCTATGTATATTTTTATTTTGATGACGAGTACAGCTCGTCACTGGGCATTCACGTTTCTGCAAATATTGTAAAAACACTTTTTAAGACCATTAGCAACGTTCTCTTTGATATCATCATCATCATCAACAACACAGCCTGCGGCAGTACACTGCTGGACATAGGCCTCCCCTATGAAGCGCTACCTAGTGCGAAGATCGGCTTCACGCATCCAGTTTCTGTCAGTCGCCCTGCGCAGATCGTCGCACCATTTAGCCGGGGGACGTCCCACACGTTCTTTGATATATGTAACTAAAATTCTTGTTAAGCAGAGAAGTCGATTGATTGTACTAGGATATCGATCACATCAATAGTCTAATGAAGTATGTCAACTCACGACTACTGTACATCCAATTGTTATCAACTGAGCTATTGCTTTAAATTTATTTTCAGCGTTTTTCCTTTTATCATAAGAACTAAAACCATTATTGAGGATTTGACAGTATGCCATTAGTTTCTTTCTCCGATCGATTTTCAGCTAATAGAAACAAACGACACGTAAGCGCTGTAGATGAGTGAAAAATACGAGGTCACAAGATATATGGCATAGGAGGCGAGCCCCTCCACAGAGTTGTTTAACTTATGGCCTGACCCGGTCATTTGTCCACCGCTCGCATCATTAAACACTGGTGGGTTTGCTTTAGTTATAGCGATCCTTTGTTTCTTGTACATACAAATATTGACTGTTTCGTTGTATCTATTTATAAACTGATGGAATTTCGGCGCTTCGATATTTCGATTTCCCCATCTTCATCAGTCTATGGCAAGTCAATATTGGACGTAGACATTTTCCATGATCCAGCACCTAGTGCGATGTTTACGCATCCAATTTCTATCAGCTGCTTCTTGATCTTGCGCAGATTGTCGCTCTATCTAGCTAAGATTTTATTATATTTGCCATATTATTATATATTTCTTTAAATATGTTTGGTAGTATTGCTTTAAACAAACTTTGCTTCTTCTTCTTATTCTGGACTGTTGGTTTCAGTCACAGTGCACCCCAGGTATTTAAATTTGCCAAGGGTGTACCTCATACACTGCATTTCTAACTTGAAGGTTTTCACAAGGATTGCGTGTGTTTATGTATCGTCTCATGTGGAGATACTCTGTTTTAACCTGACTGATTCAGTGCCCTACTTTCTTGGTTTCAGGTTCACCCATAGACAACCGCGATACCGCAGGAGTCACGGAAGCGTACCGACCTTTATACAAAAACTGATTATAATATTATGTATATACAAAAAACGGTCTTATTGCTATTTCTTCCAGATTATTTGATAATTATTAGAAAAACTTCTGTCATGTTATTAAAAGATATCACTACATCTATATACATATATTTAGTAGTAATATGCGAAGACAAAACTTTGTACCCATTTTTAAGCACATGGCGAGTAAGAGATCTATCCATATTATTTGTATAAGTTCATATGTAGAAGAAGCACAATAACATATAATAACAAGCTTAAATATTTAATGAATTATAATATTCTTTCGACCACTGAAGGACCCCAAGTAATAATTTACACGCGTTAATATAATTTTATAATGAAACTCCAAAGTCCGTTCTCAATAATTTTTTATCTGTATATCCGTCTCTTCGTTTCTTTTCGGAATACGAAGGCAACCGTGGTCGGTGGAAAGCAATCAAAGGTGTTGACATCTAAAATATCATAGGCATAGCAGAAGCGTTGCTGGACTTTGAGAAATGTAGGCTTGTTTTTGAAGGTCCCAATGTTGTTTTTTTTTATATATAGGTGAAGGTAGCAGTTTCACATGATTATGTTTGAATTAATTAGGTAATCAATCGTCTAGGTAATCCCCGAGGAAAATACTCAATCGACTTCGATGAGACTCAATCATATCAGTAATTTTATAAAACTAATAAAGGGTTTATTCCTATTTATCTATGTCTACATTTTCCCCGTTTATACTCTATATTTTAGTTATTTAAATTCAAGACATAATTTAGTACAATAAAGTGGTATTTAAACTATAGTCTTAGGTACACACTTGAATCATTTTACTTCAGATAAAATATTGTTAAACAAATTAAGCAAAGCTCATTTGAAAAGTTTTATATATTTCCGCCCGGCTATTTTAGCTCACAAGTAGCTCTTGAGGAATTCTTAAATTCATTTTAGGAGCCAATTTTCTTCACAGACGTGCAACGGTTGCTATTGTCTGAGAAACAGGCGCTACTAATTATATTTTCGTTCCGTTCTCTTTCATATCATTACCGTCGCATTTACAGCTTTTAGTTATATATATATTTTTTTGTTTTATGCAATAGGTAGGCAAACGACCAGGCGTGTCACTCAATGGAAAGTAATCAACGCCACCCATAGACTTCCGCAGGGCCATAGGCAGTGTGGAAGCGTTGCTGACCTTTCAGGAAAGTGACATTGTGGGAGTGGGAGGGGGAGGGCGAGGGGTAGTAGGAAGGGGAGGGTGTTGGGCCTCCGGAACTCAGGCCGCTCAGCGAGCTACCACTTAGACGCCGGTTTTCTGCGGGAGTGTGGTACTTCCTCGGGCGAGCCGGCCCATTCATACTACAGATAAATAATATGCCATTCTTGATAAATTATTCGTCTGCAGCGTGTCTCTACCACTTTGGAAGTTGTATGTAATTGTACACTACATATATATATATATATATATATATATATATATATATATATATATATATATATATATATATATATATATATATATATATATATATATATATATATATATATATATATATATATATATCTTTACGATTAAGCCAGTACTTCTTAAACTTTAAATAGGCATGGAGTATTGTCAGAATTTCAAATATACCAAGGAAGACTTAAAGAAAGTTGAAGGAAAAAAACACATTTAAAGAAACACTATTAGTTTGTCGGAGAATCGATAACCACTATAGTAGACGAGTACTGGAGGCAGAAACTGGATATGCGAAGTCGAAAATCAAGCTAAATAGCATTTCCTAGGGGGGCCTATGTCTAGCAGTGGCCTGTCGTAGACTGGATTGAATGAATGATTATTGGTTTTTATTTTAACAGAATTCACTCTAAAAATTATGCCGTTTACAAAATATATTGCTCTATCATCATGTACGCTAATGATGATGATGAGAAAGAGTTTCTTTTAATATGACAGTGTTATTAGTCTTAACCAATTTTCGTATTAACAATAATACAAGATGTTTTCAAATAGCCAAATATATGGTCGAATTGAAGTTAACCTCAAGATTTTCCTCCACTGTACAAATTCTCACTCAAGGCACAAATCTATGTTACGTGCTCAAGAGCAATTTCATATGCGTGCTCGAGATGGGAGCTCTTGAATATCTACTTCAAGGCGACCGTCTCTGAGTTTTCGTACAGTACCGTTAGAAACAATGTTTTATAAATGTCAAATCGGTAATGGACAACTGCACCAATCTAATGATTCGACTGTTAGGGCCAGCAATAGGTAAGATAGACATGAATATATAAACATGCGCATAGAGTGCATAGAGACCCTACATGGGATGGAACAAATCATTACGCCTCTTTACCGTAGGGGTACGCAGAGAGAGCAGATCTCCATCTTCTTCTGAAATTGCCTCTCCGACTTGTGAAGGTTGGTAGCCAATTCAACACAACTCCCCTCCAGTGGCGTTACGAGCTTAACTCGTGCCTGGAGCACAATACTTTTTTAGCGCCTCTATGCAATGCAATTTAAAATATTAATATTATAGTTACAACTTACCACCAGTTTGTGGAATCAGCTACCCCCCGCGGTCCTTCCGAACCGTTACGATATTGGAACCTTCAAAAATCAAGCCTATACATACTTAAAAGGCCCGCAACGCTTCCGCGACTCCTGCGGTGTCGCGATTGTCCATGGGCGGCGTTGATTGCTTTCTATCAGGCGACACGCTTGCTCGTTTGCCCTCCTATCCCATAAAAAAAAACAACTGAAATAATATTTACTAAATTGAATACGACGACCGATTGGCTCAGTGGCGGGACCCTCCGTCCGCGGAGTCAATGGTCGCGGGTTCGATTCCCGCATCGGATTAAATATTTATATGGATTTATAAATGTTTATTCCGAGTCTGGTAATCCCCCCAATCCGCATTTCCTTTCCTGCCCCTTCCTTTCTTCTCTATTCTTTCCCTTCCTCTCCGCCAATCCACGGTCTGCCGTGCCAATGGATGCGTGGCTAGGGGCGAGCCTAGTCGTAAAAAAACGTGCCGATCGTCCCGGGGTCGGGCTCCCCCGGGGACTATGGTGCCTCACCTCAGCATGCAGGGCTCTGCTGGGGCTGACCTCCATCCTCCCTTGCGGCTCGTGGGATTCACTAAGACGAATTTAATATACCTAATTTGTCGAAAATGACGGCGACGTGGTTCGCCACCCGTCACGTTCTGATTCTCACGAGGGCGAAAAGCGACCAATGATGAGCCGTTTCGCTGCGATGAATGGCAGCGGATGGAGATCTGTAGTCTCTGCCAACCCCTGCGGGAGATAAGCGTGAATAATATAAATTGAATAAATAGGCATTAATAATTATAGTACTTTATAAATTAAATAATAAATGATTAAAATAGTCCTTGTCAAGAATGACATATTATTTGTCTGTAGCAAAAATGGGCCGGCTCGCTCGAGGATGTACTACACTGTCGCGGAAAACCGGCGTCTGAGTGGTTGCTAAGCTACCACGCTTTGTCCGTTAATCGGTTGAGGCCCATCGATTAGTGTGATAATTTGTTGTTATATATGTATATAGTGATATCATATAACCTTAGTTCTTATACGTACATTGTAATCAAGAAAATATGTCATTTTTTTAACTCCTCCCGCTTACTCTTCATAGTCTTAAGTAGTTTGCAAGCCAGTCACTCGTGAAATGGATGTCAAACGCAGAATCTTAGCTTTGAAAATGATCGCTTTTCGTGGAGGTTACAAATTACCTTTCATTTTTCAAGTGAGACAGAAAAAGTTCCAGAGAAACAGTAGTGTTTTGGTGGTTAGTTGGTTTGTTTGAGGCGACTATAGACAAAAAATACCAGTAGGTAAGAGCAGCGCCTATCTGAGATTAAAAAGAAGTCTGCGATTTACAACAAGAATTCAAGTAAATTTTTGGATGTAAATTTACATTACCAAAATTGTTAGAATTCTCAAAAAACTGCGATTTACAAAAAGAATTCTAGTAACATTAAAAACATTGCTAGAATTCTTAAAAAACTGCGATTTACAACAAGAATTCTAGTAACATTAAAAACATTGCTAGATTTTTTAAAAAATAGCGATTTACAACAAGAATTCTAGTAACATTAAAAACACTGTTAGACTTCTTAAAAAACTGCGATTTACAGCAAGAATTCTAGTAACATTAACAACATTGCTAGAATTCTTAAAAAACTGCCATTTACAACAAAAATTCTAGAAACATTAAAAACATTGCTAGAATTCTTAAAAAAACTGCGATTTACAATAAGAATGCTAGTAACATGAAAAAACATTGCTAAAATTCTTAAAAAAACTGCGAATTACAATAAGAATGCTAGTAACATGAAAAAACATTGCTAGAATTCTTAAACAAAACTGCGATTTACAATAAAAATGCTAGTAACATTAAAAAAATTGCTAGAATTCTTAAAAAAAAACTAGAGCTGGGAAGGCGAATCTATGTATATATACATAGATCTATACATATCTATGTACACATACATAAATTCGCTTTCCCATTCATCCACATTTTAATATTCGATATTTTAATGTACATACTACATTTAAGTGGTATTTTCCTTCAGTTTTGACTTAGTGTCTACAAAAAAAAAATGAATAATTCACTATTTATTTGAACACACATTGAACACAATATTACTATTTATTTGAAAACAGAAAAAGATTTTCATTGTTATATTAATAGTACATAACAATGAAAATGTATTTCTGTTTTTATAGTTTTATTCTTATTTATTTGAATGACAGAATAAATTAGTGTGACTTCTGCAGTTGTCAACGAGATGCCAAATAATTTATAACAGGTTTATATTTCCTTCTTTTATTTAAATTCTATTCTATTCTATTTAATCTCCTCCCAGCCGCACAGTTCTACCATAGCACTACGCGTTACAAGAATAGGTTCTTACCCCATGACCTGGATGGCTGGCCGTCAACCTCTGTGCGATTTAATCACAGTTTTCTACCACGAACTGTGGAAATGGTATTTACCACCTGCGGCGTCCTCACGTGATTACGTCATGGGGACATTCAAAAGAGCGTATGTGTTTGTCAAAGGCTTGCAGCACATCTGCGACGCCTCCGGAGTTGCGGATGTCTATGGGCGGCGGTGTTCACTTACACCAGATGACCCGCATGCTCGTTTGCCCGCTCTACTATAAAAAAAATTTCAAATTGTCAAATGATTCCAATTTGACAAATAGTTTCACAATCAAATTTGACAAATAAATTACTCAATTGATGACATGCGTAAATGTTTTCCCCGAGTCTTTGATTAGCCGTCCCTGAACTATACCTTATCTAATTTCCGAAGAGAACCTTTTTAGGGTCATAACAACTCGCGTACTACAAAATATTGTATTATTGACTATAATATTACCCATGACATAGTAAATATTCAATAACATTTATTGTTACAGTTCATTGCATGCAAATAACTCACAAAACTGTGCCAATATTGTTCTGTTACGAAAAATAGAAATACAATCTTGTTTCTTTGTACACGAAGAACTTTTTTGATATTTTAGATTTCTTCCAAATGTTTTTTTTTTATAGGATAGGAGGGCAAACGAGCAAGCGTCTGATGGAACGCAATCAACGCCGCCCATAGACAACCGTGACACCGCAGGAGTCACGGAAGCGTTGCCGGCCTTTTAGGCTTGTTTTTTGAAGGTGCCAATGTTGTATCAGCAATAATGTAGTCGACAATTATTGTCAAAACAGACATATTTATATTAATTACTAATTAAACCTTTTTTTATGAATTTTTATATCTTTACCTTAAATGTACGTTGACTTGTTTATGAAAACATTTATAATCAATATATGTATGAACAAATTGTGCAAATGGGTGTATATATAATAAAATAATGATTTTGATTTGTTGATGTGACCATTGCTTATAATAAGTATAAGTACATTCCGGGGACTTTTCCCGCCAACTTACATCAGTGACGATGTATTTTTATTTTATTCTCATAATCTTATATTATTATGAGTTATATTGTTTAATTGTGGCGGCGTATTATGAAATATAGTTCATTTAAGGTGTACAAGTGAAGTGATATGAAATAAATGCGTGTATCGTGATTTTTTAAGTTGACTGAAAAAATCCATAAAAGGTATTGGTAAAATGGCCACCATTTTATCAAGACGTAACGTGATAAGCTGACATGTTACATTTTAAAAGATTAAATATTATTGTATATTACTTGAAACTGGCATAATAGTTGTAACTAATTGCCATAAAAAAAGAGAATAAAAGAAAAAAGTACATTCAGCAGATGGCTGTATAAATTTTAAAAAAGTTTATTAATATAATATATGCAGGTCATTGGTTGCTAGGCAACGCTATGTCATTAAACATTGTTTTCGGAATTGGGACGGGGTGTAGAGCCCCAGCGCCTTTATTGCTTAAAAATAGTTGGTACGTTGTCAAAAGTTTCATATCATTAAGAAGAAGAGTTAATATCGGGACAGCAGTGAAACAGCAAGGCCTAAATTAAATTCCCCAACGTGGAATGTGTAATTTGTTCGCCGTTGTTATTTTACAGTGGCTCCTACAGTAACGTTTCATCGCGGTATGCTAGTAAACGTGTACACATGTTAACTGATTAATGAAAAAAATGTGTTTTTGGAAATTTTAGACACGAGCCGCATGGGGGCTGACCTCCATCCTCCCTTACGGCTCGTGGAATTCACTATGACGAATCTTAATATACCTAATTTGTTAAAAAATGACGGTGACGTGGTTCGCCACACTTCACGTCCTGATTCCCACGAAGGCGAAAAGCGACGAACGGAGGAAGGATGGATGAGTGTGAAAGAAGCAAGGAAGGTGTGTCGCGATTGTAGCGGATGGAGATCTGTTTTTAAAGGTTCCAATGTGGTATCGATTTGGAAATACAGCCGAAGGTTCCATAGAGTGGTGGTGCGTGGAATGAAGTTTCGGGGAAAACCGTATCCAGGTGGTGGAAATGAAAGTTTTCAACATATTACACATTTATCGCGATACGAGAGCCGAATCCTTGACTATTTTTTCCAAAACCGGTAATGTTGCCGCTGATTGATTTCTCAATGCAGTAATTATTTATTTATTTAAAGCCCAAAGTTTATGATCCATATCTCCAGAAACCAGTTTCGCTAAACGGAAATTTTTCACTCCGTAGTATGCACACTGCATTGCTTCTTTATATATTTAAATTAGTTTAAGTTTTATATGTAACAATTTATCTAATCTAAGTAATTTTCTTTTTTTATTTATATTTTTGTATTGTGTGTTATCTATCTAAAATGGTATATTGAAGTAAATATTTAATAATATAATGTGGACAGTCAGAACTTTTACTTGTCTAAGATCCGTGACAAGCAAACAAAAGTAGAATAATAATTTACAGGAAAATACCCTAAACTAAATTTTAGCGAAACACAACCGTCAGCAATTCCCCATCTCACAACCGTTGTCACCAATATCAAAAACATATAACCACTCGTCCGTAGTGTACACAATTATCTATTAATCATTTTATTCATATAAATAATTGGCTTTTTGACCGATTGGCTCAGTGGCGGGGCCCTCCGCCCGCGGAGTCAATGGTCGCGGGTTCGATTCCCGCATCGGAATAAATATTTATATGGATTTTTAAATGTTTATTCCGAGTCTGGTAACCCCCACAATCCACATTTCCTTTCCTGCCCCTTCCTTTCTTCTCTATCCTTTCCCTTCCTCTCCGCCAATCCACGGTCTGCGTGCCAATGGATGCGTGGCTAGGGGCGAGCCTAGTCGTAAGCGTACCGGTCGTCCCGGGGTCGGGCTCCCCCGGGGACTATGGTGCCTTACCTCAGCATGCAGGGCTCTGCTGGGGCTGACCTCCATCCTCCCTTGCGGCTCGTGGGATTCACTAAAGACGAATTTAATATACCTAATTTGTCGAAAATGACGGCGACGTGGTTCGCCACCCGTCACGTCCTGATTCTCACGAGGGCGAAAAGCGACCAATGACGAGCCGTTTCGCTGCGATGAATGGCAGCGGATGGAGCTCGTGGTCTCTGCCAACCCCTGCGGGGGATAGGCGTGAATATATATATTATAAAAAAAATATAAATAATCAATTAAAAAACAGTAAGTAAATATGTGCCTCTCTCATGTCGGCCTATTGCGTGCCTATTCTAATATGTGCCTTTCACATGTCGGCCTATTGCGTGCCTATTCTAATATGTGCCTTTCACATGTCGGCCTACTGGGTGCCTATTCTAATATGTGCCTTCCACATGTCAGCCTCTTGCGTGTCTATTCTAATATGTGCCTTTCACATGTCGGTCTATTGCGTGCCTATTTTAATTCAGATAAAGTTTCAAATAACAAGATATTTTGTTTTAATGTCTGTACCAAGTGACTCGTATATAAAGTTTATAGCATATAAAACATCGATTAATGTTTTCTGCTACTTAAATATTTGTAATAAATGTCACAATGCGATAAGGTTATGGCTTGTATTCAGCTAAAACTCGCTGTAAATTGTTTCAAGGGTAATTAATTCTACCATTAATCAAATTAGTCGTTTTCGTCGAATGAGAGGTATAATAAAACGACCTAATGGTAACGTCCTTTTGAAATTTTAGGTTATTTCTCTTTAAAAAATCTGGTATCCATATGGACAGTCAGAATTTTTACTTAGTTAAGATCCGCGACAAGCAAACAAAAATAGAAAAATAATAATGTGCGTGTTTTACTGGAAGAAGTGTATTTACGGGGAACTTAAATTAACGTGAAACATGTGTCATAGTTTGTGTTGTTGATAGGGGTTGGGAAGTGGAGAGTTGCTGATGGCTATTGTTTCGTTAAGATTTAATTTAAGTTCCCCGTAAATCCACTTCTTCAAGTAAAAAACACACGTTATTATTTTACTATTTTTGTTTACTTGTTGCGGATCTTAGTCAAGTAAAAATTCTGAATGACCACATAGTAGTGGATTTCCGTAAAGTAACGCCTGAATCCGTTTATCATCTAGCCAATAATATCAAATCCTCGAAAGAGACGTTCCAAAAATATTGTCTAATTTTTATATATGTATAAGTTAAATAATTTAAATATATAATATTTTAGTTGTCAACGGAGATATATTTGAAAAATAGATATTTATTCATTCAATTTGTATTATTTGCTTATTTTGAAATAAACATACATACATATTGTCACGCCCGGTTCCCGCAGGGGTAGGCAGAGACCAAACATTTCCATCCGCCACGATCTCGGCACACTTTCCTTGCTTCTTCCACACTCATCCATCTTTTTATCTATCCTTCCTCTCACATTCAATTTAGCGAAATGGCTCTTCATTAATCGCTTCTCGCCCTCGTGGGAATCAGGACATGACGGGTGGCGAACCACTTTTAACTAATAAGGATTATTATAATAAGGTTATAGTGAATCCCACGAGCCGGAAGGGAGGACGGAGATCAGCCCAGCAGTTTTTAAAATACAGTTGTTTCTTATTATCTTTGGTCAAGAGTTCGTCCATTGAACTCCCATTTGAGTTCATGGCTACGGGCTCGCTCACGTAAAACTTTTTTTAATGTTGTAATATACCAATGATAGTTTAAATGCGAGGAACCCTAAAATATTAGAACCGTGTGGCTTTCAAACAGAACTTAATCCACTTTAATATCATGTTAACGTAATTAGACAAACACATTTAGCGTCCACTTATTGGACTAGTAGTTGCTTACTAAGTAAACTATGAGTAAAGCGTGCATTATTTCACAAACACGCATGCCTCGGAAAGGAGAGCACTCTACATACGATTGTGTTCAGTTATGTTTTATGTTTACATGAATTAAAATACAATTTTATCAGTGATTAAAATGTCCAATATTACGGAAGAATCAAATGATTTCAATATCGAGTTGTGGTCCCAGTTTTTGGCGAAATTTAGAGGAGACGAACCGCCATGGATACAATTGCTGTTCATGGTGTTCATGGTGATAATTTTCGTGGTCAGCTTAGTCGGGAACCTCCTTACCTGTACAGTTATATACTACGATAAAACCATGCACACAGCAACGAATTACTATCTATTTGATTTAGCAGTTTCAGATTTAATAGTTACTTTTGCTTTGCTATTGGAATTGGACTACGCGAATGATTCGTATAGATTCGGTCAAGTGGTATGCAGGATACATTTCTTCTTCGTGGTTGTTTTGTGGAATAACAGCATTTTGATTATGACCACGTTATCGATAGAAAGATACATCGCGATATGGCACCCTATGTTGTTGAAATCGACACCAGTTTGGCGGAGGGTGACGAAGGTTATATTGATCGTATGGATTATCGCTATATTGGAGACGCTGCCTGAACTGTGGACGGTGGAATTGGTGAGGACGGAAACGATCTCGATATGTTTCATTGTGCCATCAACGTTGGCGCGAATCGTTAATGGAGTGTTAGCCGTGGTAACATTTGCTATTCCTCTGTCAATCATGGTTTTTGTATACACCATGATTGCGTTTAAGGTTAATATAACAGAAAAGTTCAATTCAAGCAATCAAATATTCAATCATAGGGATAACAGAAGAAAAGTCAACAAACTTGTTAGTAAGTAATAGTTTTTATTATTAATTTATTATTTTAATTGTCAATTTATTTGATTTTATAATAATAAAGCCATGTAAGTGGCGATCAATTGTCTCAGTGGCGCGGCCCCCCATCCACGGAGTCAATGGTCGCGGGTTCGATACCCGCATCGGAATGAATATATAATAATAATATTTCTTTATTTGTATAATGTGAGGTGTAACAAGATGACAAAAAGACATATGAAAGCTCCATCACATTGCCACTTATGGCGTACACATTTCTTTAATTTTTACATACTATTAAAAATAACTAAAAGAATTATTACAGATTTAAATACATAATTAACTATACATATGTTTAGTTATGTTCTACTAGATATTTTTTCTGAGTCTGGTAAGCCCGCCAATCCGCATTGGACAAGCGTGGTGGGTTAACGTCCGTTTCTCCAGAAATAGGGAGGTCCGTGCTCAGCGGTGGAACATATATGGGCTGTCGAAATGAAAAAAGAGTGGGTCGGCTTATCCAGAAATGTTTTATACACTCACTTTGGTGTAACGCGGTAGTGTTTCTTTTCAATACCGCGTTTTGTATTGAGTCCGTTGTATTTTAAAAATTTTTAGTTTTGATAGTTAAAAATAGAAACATAGTTATAGTAATGTGTTATAAAGAAACAACGCTTTAGACATTCTCTACGACGGTGAGGTACAATTCACACACAGTATTAAATCTAGCATTTAAGTCTGTATAATTATTTGAATTGTCTGCTTTCACTTTATGTTAATGTTGTGTTTCTGCTTTCACTCTATGTTAATGTAGGATTACATTTAAGTATTTTTTTAGAACTATTTAGAATATTTTATAATGTATGTACCTCCTGTTGATAGACTATAAATAAATAAAAACATTACAATATGCTCTATACTAGGGATTGCCAATTGATCATCGACCCATTTCCCCAACCCATTATTTGTAATTTAATCGACCCATTATTTGTACATTTATTTTATGATTTTAACCATATAGACCCCTGGGAAACCGATTTCGACTCCATGAAGTCAATATCGACCACTTTGGGAATCCCTGTTCAATTGTCTATTAAATGTTTGAAGCCGTAATAGTTATTTATTTTTTTAGTTATTAACCATTTGAAATAGAAATATTTGTTACGTGATACCTGGGATAAACGAGATTATGCCATCTCTTCCTTTGTGTGGCATATGGTTATGGTAGCAAACTCCAGTAGATGGGTAATAGCATCTACCTGAGCTTTACCTATCTGCAATCCCCAACTTTCGCCATTATCTAGTAACATGCCTTTCATCCATCCATCATAAAATCCTTACCAGGATGATATAAAATAGAAATAGAAATAGAAAAACTTTATTTATGACACCATTTTTTTACAATTACCAAAATTATATCCTTAATAATATTCTATATACAAATAAAAACACAAAACAAAAAGAAAATAATTTTAATCTAACGAGTGTCATAAAATGGTTCTTGCTCAGCATATGCCGGGCGCACTATTGGAGCACCCGGCGCTGGTTTTCAGCAAGAAACAACGTGGTCAGATCGCGGACATCATCCATCGCGGACAGACATCCATATATATAACTACTCATACTCATATACACATACACATAAATACACGTACAGTACAATGGAATTAAAAACACAAAGTCATGTACTAAATTCACCGCGTCCAAAAGAACAGGTTCCTGACTGCATACTTAAAATTAGATTTTTGTATTTTTTTTATTTTTTTTATTTTACATTTATATGATACGTTTTCCTTTCAACTTATACATATGTTACTATGAGTTGTGTACTATAAGTATATTATTTTATTTACTATTGGTTGAGCCACGCTGCAGACGAACACTTTGTCAAGAATGGCATAATATTTGTTTGTAGCATGAATGGGCCGGCTTGCTCGGGGAAGTACCACACTCCCACAGAAAACAGGCGTCTGAGTGGTAGCTTAGCTACCGTGCTTCATACGGTGAGCGTTTGAGTTTCGGAGGTCCAACCCCCTCCCCTCCTCCGATAATGACATTTTCCTTAAAGGTCCGCAACGCTTTCGCACTGCCTGTGTGCGGATGTCTATGGGCGACGTTGATCATCCCACCATAAAAAAATATATATTTTATATTTAAACTAGTGGGCCTGGTACACCTTGTTCTTCCTTGAATTTAAAATTAAAACCCTAGAACACGATAGCAGTACCATCTACCGGGTCGAATTGTGAATGTTAACGATCCATCCGTTCAAGCACATACTAAAAACTTCATAAAAATCGGCACAAAATCCAACCGTTTAGAAGTTTAATTCAGTGTCAAACACGTACAGAAGAATGATTTCTTTCATTTTTTATTTTTTTATGGTATACGAGCAAGCTCGACACCTGATACAAAGAAATCAACGCCGACATATATATGCTTTAGACATCCGCGACACCATAGGTATAACAGAAGAGTTGCCGGAATTTAAGGTATGTGTAGAGTTGTTTTTCGAAGATATCAATGTTGTATCGGTTCGGGAATACTGCTACAGCACAGCTGGTTTTTATACACACATTATATTCATATAATTATATTATTTAATCGATGTAATGTTGTTAGAGTATAATAGATACATATTACGACTGTACTTCGAGGACAAAGAGTACGACTGATATACTTTACACTCCCGTTAGTCTATAATTTTTAAATTCATCAACTTTTTTTTTCCCAGTAGCGCTGACGCTGTCTTTCCTTGTGTGTTGGCTGCCATTTTTTATGATGAGGATGTTGATATTCATGTTTAACGTGCGACAATTGATGCAACTCGCTAAGGTGAGTAAGGAATGTTACTTTTTTCTTAATATTTACTTCAACCCCTTGCCGTGCTTTAACGAGTCTGACTCGTGCTGAAAAGTTTGGCTCAAACATGAATATGACGAGCCGAGGTCGTGTACAGATAGTCGGATCAAACATATATATCACGACCCTGGGTCGTGATTGAATGTTAGTTTCTATCAGTACGCCACCAGAGTTAGTCACGAGTCTCATAATTGCCGATACAAAGTAGTTTATACACCATGATACTTTTTAATTACCCGAGAAAACTAAAATTCGCGTTTGTAAAAATATGTATGTCAGTAAGTAACATTCAAATATAATAACGTTCATACAAAAATATTGTTTTATGGGACTTCAAAGAAATCCTGTAAATATTACGCGACCAAATTATAAAGTATATTGAAATTTAATAGCGTCCAAGGCGTATGATTATAGAAGATAGTTATGAAGCGGAAGGTACGACGTGTTTACCACGCGTTGACGCGTAACACTTGGGCCTAAGTTTCGTCGAGCTCAATGGCACGGCTAGGGTTTAATTGTTACTTTTATTCATACAAATTCAATTCAAGGTTAAATTGCATTAGTTTTAGCATCATTAATCAATATTTCATTCTTTGATACCCTGAAACCCCATGTTGGATTTGTCTGTTTATAATATTAAAGTAATCATGAATTTTGTAAGTGATTTGTAATTTCGTAATTAAAAAACAAGTAATTATTAAATTATTTTTAAAATCTGAAATTTTTTCTTCGGGCTTAACATTACACACACATATCTATGTATATGTAACCTAACATTAAAATTAGGTTAATATAACCATATATTAACCTAATCTCATAATAACGCTTATACATAATTAAATATATGGAGGAGTTTTTAGGTGATCTCTCCATGAAAAGTTTTTTAATTCTTTAACGTATAAATATATACATACATTATTGTAGTTTGTCTTTGTTTCAGTGGTGGAGTATCGGCCAAAGAATCACACTTTTTCATAACTGGTTTAGCATAGTTCTAAACCCCATACTCTTCAGTTTAATGTCGACCAAATTTAGGAAATCCCTGAAGGTATTTTATTCTGCGCCCTGTTTATGTTTTTATTTTTTGATGTTTGCTAATTAGCTGTAACTGATAAAAACTCGAACGAAACGTGTTCTTTTTTTTTGTTAAAAACATGTTTAGTTCGAGCTAATTGGTCTTCTGTCTACTCTTTATCATTCTAAGCTTTGACGTTTATTTCTAGTGTCAACAAGTGATTTGGAAAACACGCTTTATGTACCGTTCATGAATTGAACGTATATTATATTGAATAATAATAGCGTTATTTGATTGATTTCTTATTTATGGCGAAGGCAAAGGAGCAAGTCTATCACTTGATGAAAAGCAATAACCCCGTCCAGCACCACAGGCATTGCAAAGTCGTATTGGTGCAGAAATACTGCTAAAAGTATCCAGTTCCACAGAGTGGTGGAGCACGGATAGAAGTTACGATAAATCGCACCGTATGAGATCGCCAATCATTACACGCACATAGTGTGGATGAAACTTGCCAGACATATCAAGAAAAACTTAAGAATCAAATAAAACATTGTCTATGGAAACTGTTACTACGATTTTTAATTATAACTCGAACAATTTGTAGTATTTTAGTAATGTAGTTATAGCGCATAATGACATTTTATCCATGAATGATTCATGAAAGTTAGTTATTATTATGTTGATTGTAGCATTAGTAGTGGTAGAGCTACGTTGCAAGCGAATACTTGGTAAGAATGGCATATTATTTGTGTTTAGCATGAATGGGCCGGCTCGACCGGGGGAGTACCACACTCCCGCAGAAAACCGGCGTCTGAGTGGTAGCTAAGATACCGCGCTTCGTGCGGTGAGCGGCCTGAGTTTCGGAGACCCAAAACTATTGTTGGATTGAATTGCTATTAATAAACTAATTTTAATTTCCAGAAACTTTGGATGTCGAAAATACGAAAGCAAGAAAGTACACAAGACGTATGCAAAATAAACTCAAAGTATAATATTGAACAAAGTTTATAGAGACATTTATGAACTCAATCGCAAATATTTGTATGCAGATAACTTAATTAAAACAGAATTAAGTTGACATGTGTACTTTGTTAATATTGGTTTGAAATTCTACGTAACTACGTGTAAATAAGATTTCGGTAACACACACTTCGATCAAGGTCACAGGATCTTTTAAAGTCATTTACTGTTTTTCAGGCTCCTTCATTGTTTTGTTAATTACATTGTAGTATTCGTTTGAAGATTGGGCTAGGTGGTGCTTCTTGGGGGAATGACTATGTCCAGCAGTGGACTGCCGCAGGCTGTTGATGGTGATGATTCGCTTTGCTGGGCTGACCTCCATTCTCCCTTAGGGCTTGTGGGATTCGTTAAAAAATTACGGCGACGTGGTTCGCCACTCGTCACGTCCTGATTCCCACGAGGGTGAGAAGCGACGAACGGAGAGTCGTTTCGTTACGATAAATGTGAGAGAAAGGATGGACGAATGAATAGGAATGGGAGACAGGCGTGATAATATGTATGTATGTAGTGATTATAACCAAAATATTTTCTAGATTAAAAGCAAGATATATTATTATTATCACCGTAAGGCAGTCGATTGCTGGACATACATCTCCCTTAAAGCACGCCATCCAGCCCAATCTTCGGCTACACGCAAGCCGATTCTGCCAGACGCCTTGCGCAGATCGTCGCTCTATCTATCCGAGGGATGCCCGCTGTTTAACATAAACTCTATCTCCAGTCCAGCTCTCGTTTAATTCAACGGTTGTCGGTCGGTTCTTCGACAAACGTTTCTCGTCCATGACCACTTCAGTTCTCTTATTTGAAGAGCGTTTTTAGTGGCTTTAGTTCTCCGCATATTTATTCATTTTGTAATCGTAACATCCATAACAATTCTGAGCATACTCCTGCCTGTACATAGCTCTCTGGATGACTTTGAGGTAGTGAAACAAGTGTTTCTGATTATATTGTTACGTGTATATTAAGTTATATATTTTATTTTCGTATGAGGCAAAAATACATTAAACATTTTCTGAAAAAAATACTTAAAATAAATTAATACCAAAAAAAGCAACAATCCCTTAACAAAAGTTTTGGCAGTTAAACTTTTATTAAGGGATTGTTGCTTTTTTGGTATAAATTATTTTTAACTGCAGAGAAAAATCGTATTACTCTGGTGTTCTTAGTTACGACTGATGACAAATGTCGGAAATTAGCAGAAGGATAATGATGGATACTAAATGTTATATCAGCTTGCTATTATATATATATATATATATATATATATATATATATATATATATATATATATATATATATATATATATATATATATATATATATATATAGTCACGGAAACTTTTATCCAGGAAAATGAAAATCCTCTTGTATAAAACACTTTTACGATCTGTGTTAACTTATGCGCTCGAAACTGGGTATTAACTTAAAAAGAAGATAAAATTTTTATTAATGTTTGGAAGAGAGATCCAAAGATATATTTTTGGAGCTGTGCTTGATGATCTTCGTCCACCGGCGTTCAAGATACACCTGACATTAAGGTGTGCTCTAAATGATATAATGTACTATCATTAAACTTGTTTATTGGTCTTATTCGTGATTGAAATTTTTTTCATCCCTTTCTCATTGATCATGAATTGAATGTAGATCATATTTAACAATCTTTTTTTTATTTAATTATATATTCACACCTATCGCCCGCAGGGGTTGGCAGAGACCACAGAGCTCCATCCGCTACCACTCGAAGCGAAACGGCTGTCCATTAGCCGCTTTTCGTTCTCGTGAGAATCAGGACGTGACGGGTGGCGAACCACGTCGCCGTCATCTTTAACAGTCATAGTGTTTTTTTATTTATTTTTTTTATGGGATAGGAAGTTAAAAGAGCAAGTGTGTCGCCTGTTGGAAAACAATCAACGCCGTCCATATACATCTGCATTACTAAAGGCATTGCAAATGCGTTGCCGGCCGTTGAGATAGGAGTGGACTTGTTTTCTGAAGGTTGCAATGTCGCAAAGGCCGCCGGTTCCACAGAGTGGAGGTGCAATGAATGAAGTAAGATTTAATTTTGATGTCGTTAAATTTGTATAATTTAGATGCTGTTTAAGCTATGCATATGAAATAAAGAAGTCATGACTACCTAAACACCTCGAAGAACAACACAGGGGTCACTAGAACGGAAGTAGACCAAAGCTCAGATAGCCGGACGGCTTTATGAGCACCTGCCCCTTATGAGAGCTGGCGAAAGAAAACTAATTGAAGTTTTTTTCGCAAGAAGCTTCTTGTTCAGACCAAAGCACCGGCAGCTTTAGCGCCTTCGATGGCTCATTCTTTATCAGTTTGTTGTTAAAAATAGGCCTTTTATCAATAGGAAACAGTTTATTAAGAGATAGGAAGGCAAACGAGTAAGCGAATGGCTTGATGAAAGCAATCCCTGCCGCTCATAGACAACTGCAAAACTATAGACATTGCAGAAGATATATTTGAGACCTTTGAGAAATGTGTAAACTTATTTCGTTGAATGTTAACTACGTTGTTGGTTCCGCGGAAGAATTAAAGCGTGTGGAAAGAATTTAAAATTAAAAGTTTCACGTTATATTACAAAATTTAAATAAATAAGTCACTTTTTTTTAACAACCCATATATGTCCCACTGCTGAGCACGGGCCTCTTCATTTCTGGAGAAACGGATGTTAACCCACTACGCTTGTCCATTGCGTATTGGCGGGGTTACCAGACTCGGACTAAATATTTGTAAACCATACATATATTTATTCCGATGCGGGGATCGAACCCGCGACCATTGACTCCGCGGGTGGAGGGCCCCGCCACTGAGTGAGACAATTGGTCATCATATAAGTCAATAAGACACTTACTAAGAGAAAAATGAAAGAATACTTACCATTTGCAACTTATACAGAAAGCAAAGTAGAACAAATTAAGTGTAATATTATATCGCCAAAATAAATTCCATTTACGACCGGGACTTAATTCAATTTGATTAAATTAGCCCCAAATGCCTTTTGTAGTCGTCTTTGCCTACCGCATCTTTGTTTCATTTAAATATTCCGTTCTTTTGTTTGAGGGGGAAAAAAGCTTGTCTGCGAATTAACTAAAATTTAAAGCTTTCAATTTTTTATATTCAATTTTAAACGCATTTCTTTCACAGATTATATATATTTCACTGCTGATCAAGAAACTTCCTCATTTTTACAGAAATAAGCATTAATCCACCACGCTTGTCCAAGGTGGATTAGTGCGACACCCAGGCTGTGTAGTGATAGAGCCACGCTGCAGACGAATACTTTGTCAAAAGTTACATATTATATGTCTGTAGCATAAATGGGTCGGCTCGCCCGGGGAAGTACCACACTCCCGCAGAAAACCAGCGACTGAGTGGTAGCTTACCTACCGCTCTTCGTACGGTGAGCGGTTGAGTTCCAGAGGTCCAACTCCCTTCCCTTCCCCCTCCCCATAATGACACTTTCCTTAAAGGCCGGCAACGCTTCTGCACTGCCTATGGCACTGTGGATGTACATGAGCGGCGTTGATTGCTTTCCATCAGGTGACACGCCTAAAAAAAATTTAGTTTTTTTATGGGATCGGAAGTCAAACGAGCAAGCGTGTCACCTGATGGAAAGAAATGTATAAATATCGGTAGGTCAAACATATATATATATCCTTATACGGGATTCGAGCTCGCGGCCATTGACTCTGAAAGCAGTACTTTTACCACTAAGCCAATTAGATCATATAAACGCATATATTTTTAATTTTTTGTATGTATTCTATGGCGTCGTTGACTGTGAAGTATATATGACGTGTATATATATGTATATGTATATCTATATATGTATACGTATTACATGTGTGTAACTATGTAGTTTTTGTACCTACTTCTATCTTTTCCATCAACCCAAAGGCCTTTTGGGATTAAGCCACCTTTTTATCAAAAATCTACATTAGGAATACCCGGTTTTTGGGTCTGTAGACACTGAAATACTGAGACAAAAATTTTTACTTTTAAATTAGAAATTCACCGAAAAATAAAAGTCGCCGACATAGCACTTGGAGATAACAAACTAAAATGGCAAAGGGCTGGTCACGTTACTAAGAGAGCCAGCTACCCCATACATATTTATTATATATATACATAAGCACACGAATAAACATAAAATAAAAAAAATGAAAAACAAAATTGTAAACTTGTTACGACCGATTGGCTCAGTGGCGGGGAGTCCCACCGCCCACGGAGTCAGTGGACGCGGGTTCGATTCTTGCATCGGAATGAATATATGTATATATGAGTTTATAAATATTTATTCCGAGTCTGGTAACCCTCGCCCCAATCCGCATTTCCGTTCCTGCCTTTACCTTTCTTCTCTATCCTTTCCCTTCCTCTCCGCCAATCCATGGTCTGCCAAAGGATGCATGGCTAAGGGCGAGCTTAGTCACAAGCGTGCCGACCGTCCCGGGATCGGGCTCCCCCGGGTACTATCGTGCCTTACCTCAGCATGCAGGGCTCTGCTGGGGCTGACCTCCATCCTCCCTTGCGGCTCGTAGGATTCACTAAGAATAATTTAATATACCTAATTTGTTGAAAAATGACGGCGACGTGGTTCGCCACCCGTCACGTTTTGATTCTTACGAGGGCGAGAAGCGACCAATGGAGAGCCGTTTCGCTGCGATGAATGTTAGCGGATGGAGCTCTGTGGTCTCTGCCAACCCCTGTGGGGATAAGCGTAACAATAAAAAAATTTTTAATGATCAATTAATATATTATTGAAGGTTTATGTTGACCCAAATTTCTATCGTTGGGTGCACTTGACTCAAATGTCCTATTTCAACAATGTCACAAAAACGAAAGGTGAAAGCTTCTAAGTGTATTCGGTAACGACCCTATGGCCACTTTTAAACGTCCGCCACTCCAATGTCGACGCGATAAGACGCACAACGAGACTGTAAAAACCAACGCCCTCTGAAATCAGACACTTCGTAAAAATATCACTACGTAATGGCGTGCTCTTGCAAGTTTAAGAATTTTCGATATCCTTACTAGACAAGTGAATGGCACTAAAAGAAATAAAGCTAGTTAAAGGTCAGGGAGAATCTTTGCCTAGCCGTCTGTCCGGTAGTTATGCTATTGGTACACGGGAACTCGACCCCGACCTCCCAGGCTACTTACTTACTACCTTATTACTCCTTGTCTTCCATTCGGTAGTATATAATCCTATCATTCTGTTTAAATTCATCTTTCCTTTTCCCTGGTCTTTCCTTTTTCTCTCTCCTTTTCCCTTCCTCTTCGCCAAACGAGCTTAATCGTAAGTGTGCTCACCGTCCCGGGATCGGGCTCCCCCGGGTACTATAGTGCCTTACCTCAGTATTCGGGGCTCTGGTGGGGCTGAACTCCATCCTCCCTTGCGGCTCGTGGGATTCATGACGAATTTTAATAAACTTAATTTGTTAAAAATGACTTCGACCACACGTCGTCCTGATTTCTACGAGGACGAGAAGCGACGAACGGAGAGGCGTTTCGCTACGATGAATGAGAGAGAAAGGATGGATGAGTGCGGAGGAAGCCAGGAAGATGTATCGGGATCGTAGCGGATAGAGAACTGTGGTCTCTACCTACCTACGTTTCAGAGCTTGGTTATTCCTAGCACCTTCGTATTTGCTAAGGTGTTTATATTCATATTTACTCAAAATGAACAGAGATTAGAGTAAAATTGTATGCAGAGCAAAATGAGTGTCTTAAAATAATTAAAAGGTACAATAAAACATTTTAACGTATTTGTTAAATAATAACTCCGCAAAAGCACACAATTCTCTGAAGTCAAAAGTTCAACAACAACTTACCTTTTAACTCTTAATCTGACAAGCAATGGCTTCCATAAATTATCCCTCCAATTTTGACGTAAATCTTCCTGGGAATTTGGGATTTATCCTTTCCCTTACGTCACTGTAGTATTAATATTTGTTTTGATTGTATTCCATTTATTTTTGTTCTGAGTGTCATGTATCATCATTATTATATTCGTAATTCGTACTGGTGGATGTTGGCTCCTTTCACAAAATAGGGATTTCTTCAAAAAAATAAATAAGGATTAAACAGTAGGGGAGAAGGATTTAATAGAAGGGATGAAAGAAAATAAACAAAGGGAAAAGAAGTAGGGTTTCCAGATTTCTGTACTCACCGCTCGAAACGTGGTAAAATAGAAATATGCTACCACCACACGCTAATGTTTCATAACGGAATTATCTGCTCAAATGAATCGGTATATTCATGCTATAGCATAACATAACCAATAAAATAATATAGCGGGACGATCGGCACGCTTACGGCTAGGGGCGAGCCTAGTCGTAAGCGTGCCGATCGTCCCGGGGTCGGGCTCCCCCGGGGACTATGGTGCCTTACCTCAACATGCAGGGCTCTGCTGGGGCTGACCGCCATCCTCCCTTGCGGCTCGTGGGATTCACTAAAGACGAATTTAATATGCCTAATTTGTCGAAAATGACGGCGACGTGGTTCGCCACCCGTCACGTCCTGATTCTCACGAGGGCGAAAAGCGACCAATGACGAGCCGTTTCGCTGCGATGAATGGCAGCGGATGGAGCTCTGTGGTCTCTGCCAACCCCTGCGGGGGATAGGCGTGAATATATAAAAAAAATAAAATAATATATAAAAAAATAACAGTTATCTCCTTTTTTTCTAGCTACCTACATGTTTCGCCACTGACGGTATTTAATTCTAAATTTATATCGTAGTATATATATGTAGTGTGAAATAATAGTAGAAACTGAAAAAAAAAATATTATTCTGTTTACAAAATCTGAAAATGTAATTATAGAATGAATTAAACTAAAACTTTGATTACTTTTATTTCTGACTGTCAATTTGCGTTACTTTGCGGAAATTGACTTTATAGTCAATTTCCTCAAAATAACGCCCTACTCTAGTCATTGTTTAAGTTTCATTACAGAATAATCTCTACAACATATTATAGAGTGTGTAAAATGCTTTAGAGAAATTTATTTTTCATTTCAGACAATTTTCATTACAAAGAGAATAGTGGCACTTTTCATGCTACCTTTCAACGTCAAGTGCTCACTGTTGCAACCACTTATGTTACTTCTCATTAGGCGCACGCTAAGTGTTTTACTATTACTTAATAGTTAAATATATTAACTTTAGCTTTTAATATTAAATTTAGTTTTTGTATACTTGTTATTTTTGTAAATTGTACGACCAATTAGCTCAGTGGCGGGTCTTCCGCCCACGAACTGTGGTACTTCCCCGTGCGAGCCGGCCTATTCATGCTACAGACAAATGAAATGCCATTCTTCACAAAGTATTCGTCTGCTGAGTGGCTCCACCACTACAGTAATCAATTGGTTTCTTACAGTTTCGTTTAATTTAATTAAATTAAAGCTTCTTTCCACACAACACTACACTATATAGCTAGCTCCAGCGGTGTTTTCGAACCGATATGACATTGGAATCTTCAAAAACAAGCCTACACCGTTTCTTAAAGGCCGGCAAGGCTTCTGAAATGCCTATAGCACTGCGGATATCTATGAGCGGCGTGCGTTGTTTTCGTTTGTTTCGATTGCTAAACATCGGACTCGTTGATTGACAATAAATTAAAGTAACTACACCATCTTTAAATTAATGTAACATCAACAAATATTTTATAGCTCATCACTCACGCAACACTAGCTCACATTCTTAGCTTGCATCTGTAGCTCCCATTCTTAGCTCACATCCGTCGATATAAAAAAGAACTTAGCTTTGGTAAATCCGTTTAACCAGTACTTAGATCTTGATTGGTGGGTATCATAGACGTCCTTAGCAACGCAACCTTGCAAATTTCTGGTGGAACAGCAGCCTAAGATATACAACGAATTTGCAGTGCGCTCAATACTTTGGATGTCCATGGGTGGCGTTTGCTGTTAACCATCAAGTCACCAGTTTGCTCGTTTGCCTATTTATCTATAAAAAATGACAATAAAATTTACCCATAAACATATGAGTAATGGAGTCAGTCGTTACTTTGCGGATTACTATGTGGACATTTAGAACTTAACTTTAAGATTTAGTTTAAGTTCCCCGTAAATTCACTTCTTTCAGTAAAAACATCCATTATTACTTTTCTGTTTTTGTTTCCTTGTCCCGGATCTTAGCTAAGTAAAAGTTCTAACTGTCCACATATTATAAACCTATAATACATTCCCATACAGAATCTTTAAGATAATATTATTGACATAGCTCATGGTACTGCAACAAGTTGTGAATATATTGCGATTGGAGTTTGAAGATAATAAATTATATTGGAAATGAATTTGCCTTCGCGTTGCCAAACACAATTTGTAAAGTAAACATGGAGTTTATGCCGCATAAAATTTATCGACTTATGAAAACTTTCTGCTATTGAGGGAATTAATCCTGAATTATGAAATATATGGACAGTCAAAAGTTTTACTTAGCTAAGATCCGCGACAAACAAAACAATAACAGAAAATTAATAATATGTGTTTTTCCGTTGCGTTTAGTGGATTTATTTGGAACTTAAACCAAAAACTTACCGAAAATCGGACATCAACTCTCCACCCACTAACGACTATACACAACACCAAACACACATTATCACTTTTCCATTTTGTAAACGACACGTGTTTCGCCCCAACACGAGGCATCTTCAGGTATAGTAGACTCTACGGTAGGCAACCGAAAAGTCTCTTCCGAAAAGTCACTTCCGAAAAGTCACTTTGTTTTGCTTGTCACGGATCTTAGCTAAGTAAAACTTTTGACTGTCCATATAGTGATGGATTTCCGCAAAGTAACGCCTGACTCCATTAATAATCTGAATTATGAAAATAAATACCCATATTTTACGGTCTATGACCGTATAGACATAGAAAGTGGGATCGGAATTTTACTAGTTATATTTAAGTTTTACTATTAGATGGATTTTACAATTGTGGCCATGTATATATATATATATATATATATATATATATATATATATATATATATATATATATATATATATATATATATATATATATATATATATATATATATATATATATATACATATACATACATATACATATATATATATAGTATGTATACATACATATAAAGGGTTACCTAAAGGGGTAATAAAAAAAATATTTTTTCATATTTTATTAAATCAATACTGGGATAGCGAGTGATCCAGAACTGCTACACATCGCGAAGTAGGAGGAGAGTTGCTTTTTTGGCTGCCAACCTTCGCAAGTCGGAAAGGCACTCATAGAAGAAAATTATACCAATTCTTTTTGTTTTATTTATTTATTTATTTAAACAATACATATATATATATATATATATATATATATATATACATATATGCATATATATATATATATATATATATATATATAAGGTTGAACTGCTGGTGAATTCCGAATCGAGCGATTGCCCGGATCTCGGGACCCAAACATTAATTTTCGATCTTCACAATGTACGTACATATTTTACTAATTTTCACTAATTATAATTAAAAAATATAAAAAAAGAGGAATAAAGACCTTTTTGTGTGTTTATGTGTCTGTGCAAGTGTGCGCGTGTGTTTGTGTGAGTGTATGTGTGTGTGTGTGTTCGTGTGCTCGTGCGGCTTCACGCATCTAGTTTCAGCCGTCTGCCCTGCGCAGATCGTCGCAACATCTAGCCGGGGGCGTCCCACACTAGGTTTGCCGAGACGCGGTCTCCACTTCAGCACTCGTTTGTTTCAACGATTGTCGGATCTCCGACAAACGTGACCAGCCCATTGCCACTTTAGTTTGCTAATTCGAAAGGCTATGTCGGTAACTATGTTATTCAAATTATCCGTGTTAAAAAAGACAAAATAAATAAATAAATGTCTATTCTAATTGTAAGCATGAGGGCGAAAAGCGACCAATGACGAGCCGTTTCGCTGCGATGAATGGCAGCGGATGGAGCTCTGTGGTCTCTGCCAACCCCTGCGGGGTATAGGCGTGAATATATAAAAAAAATTGTAAGCAATGTTATTAAACGATCTTATCTAAAGTTTTGCAATGAATGCTTTCCTATTGTATCCGAATAAATTAAGCAACTTTCTGTTTGTTACAATTCCACCTACATTTATTTGTTTTTATAACAGTTTCATAACAATGTATTAGTTCTCCTTCCTTTTCTTTCTTCTCTATTAAGTTATAAGATAAATATTGGACTGTGTTTTAAAAAATAAATAAAGATTATTTTTTAGCTCCGAATCTACAAAAAAATTACTTTATTTGAGTATGAATATTACAACTTTAAAATATTATATTTTATGTCAATATATATTGTATATCTATATGACGACTCAGTGGCGGGGCCCTCCGCCCGCGAAGTCAATGGTCGCGGGTTCAATCCCCGCATCGGAATAAATATGTGTATGGGCAACAAATATTTATTCTGACTCTGGTAACCCCGCCAATCCGCATTGGGCAAGCGAGGTGGGCGGTAGAAATGGAGAGGCCCGTGCTCAGCAGTGGGACGTATATGAGTTGTTAAAAAAAGAAATTGTTTATAATAATATTTCAATTATTATAAAGAAAAATAACATGCGAATGTTATTTATAATCACGATATTTTTAAGCTTAAAAACCATTTAGTAATTGTCAAGTTAAGCCAAAAACGAGCCGTATTAGTTTCTGTTTTGTGAACTTATCTGTAGCCTGTATATTTTGATACTAATTGTTTTCATTTACAGTGTACAGTTTTAGTATTTTGCTAGCGAATAACAATCTGCAACTTTGAACAAGTTGTGAATACACTGTAGTTTGGAGTTTAATGCTAATAGAAGTAACTTAGCGCCGACATGCCAACCACGATTTGTTTAACCAATTCCAGCATTATGTTAGACCAATGATTCTCAACCTTCTTTGCCGCAGCACACTTTTAGCGATTTCAAAATTTTGAGTCTGACACGTGTGAGCCGACTTTAGGCATAAAAATCTGTTTATGATTCTAAGAAAGAACGCGTTACAATACGTGTGATATTTTTTATGGATTTAATTCCCGATAATTCCTGTTAAAATAAATAGTAAATTGTCTTTTTAAATTATATAATATTATTTAATATTTTTGTAGTAAGTAATATACTTTTAAATATTTGGATTCAGACGTTCAAAAATTCATGACTGATTTATTATACTCTCTAATTAATTATAATATATAAAAATATAATAATGATCTTTTGTATACTTTTAATTATTTTAAAATGGTGTATTTTCTTTTGAATTAATGTTCTAATATCAAGAAAATATAGAACAAAAAAGAAATGAGGCAGGTTAAGCGCAGGTGTGTTCCGGAAATCTAATTCCATGACCCAATATTGGAACAAAAATGTCGCCAAACACAAGTCGTATTGTATGAGTTTATGTATTTAGTGTAGCTTATTTGTGAGTGCCCTTTATATTGCAACATTTAGTTACATTGCAATTTTTTTATTATTGCGGGTGCAAAATTTTAGTTTATTTCTCAAGGAAATGAAAATGAGCGTTTTTGGATCCAATGCCCCGCTTCGATCGTTGTGTAAACTGTACCACAAATACATGAAAAAAATAACGCTTTAGACATTCTCTACGACAGTGTGGTACAATTCACACACCGTATTAAATCTAACATTCAAGTGTGTATAATATTTGATATCTGCTTTTACTTTATGTTAATATTGTGTCCATCTTTAATTAGGATTACATTTAAGAACTATTTAGAATAATGTATAATGAATGTAACTCCTGTTGATGTTCCATAAATAAATAAATAAAAAAACATCGTTTTAGTACTTTCAATTTGAAAGAAATTGCGTGTGCCTAGCACGAGTGGAACGTTGCACGGAACTTTGTACTTTATTACAATAGTTTGTTACTTAGTCTTGTTTTAAAACTAATCATAATGATAAGGCCACGACTAGATTGCATCGTTGTGTTCTTGTTTACTATAACCCTTATCTGAAACGGCTTCGGCAGGCATCAATAAACACGCACACACTCTGACGAAACTCGATAAAGCCACCGCAATTCCGACGTTTAATTTCCGCGCGTCTGCATGAACGACTCGCGCTCGATTCAAAGTGAATTACGATCTAAATTAACATAAAATAAAATATAAGCTATATTTCACTTTCGCAGTACTTTGATTATACACAATATAATAAGTAACTAAATTCAGATCTATACTGTCTACAACTGGACCGTTTGAAGCTAGCAGTTGACCAGAAATGGCTATCGTTGGCTAACAGTTTCATCAGGACAACGCAAGGCCACACACGTCTGTAGTGACTCGCCAGAAACTCCGGGAGCTTGGTTGGGAGGTTTTAATGCGATTACCACTTTTTTCTCACATTGCAAAATTTCCTGAGTGATAAGAAATTGCGATCAAGAAAAGTTCGCTAAAATATATTACTAGAGTTTTTCGCCAATAAGAATAAGGACCAAGACTTATGAGATATGAGGGAGGCATTATGAAGCTACCTTTAAAATGGCAACAAATTATACAACAAAACGGTGAATATTTGATCCACATCGGACAATCCGAAACATCTTAAATAAAGAATTTCACGTAAAAATAATGGATTTCTTTTCCCCAACCTAAAAATAATTATACTAAAAATCTAAATCAAACTATGCGCGAAGCATTATACTTCACGGAGATCTAAAATTTTTTTTAATGAATGCTCACTTACACATGTTGCAATAGCAAAACAGGAACTAGCTCGGCATAATGCTGTGTTAAATCATAATGCTGATTGTCTTACTAACGGACTTAAGACCTTTAATGACTATTGTGTTTTTTAATAATTTAATTTATAAAAAAAAATCAAGTTATGACTTATCTAGAATATGTATAACAAAATGCTCCTTATTCACTATAAGCCCGGCTCTGGGCTAGAGCACCAGACGCTGGTTTTCAGTAAGTACTACTTTCCTACCCTTTTACTTATTCCGCTGTCTCTACGAGCCAAAGTTTGGCCTCCGATCCGAAAACCCGTCACCGGTCACTGATTAGGTTGCTTGAAGCTTGTTCAAGCAACAGTGTGGACAAAATGGAAATAAATTTATATTTGTAACTCTTGTGGATGGACTTTAAGTTAAATGGTAAATTTAATGTGAAGGAAGTTCTTCTCATTAAAGTATTACACAAAATTACACGTATTATTACGCACATTTACACGCATTAAATTATTACACAAAATTACACGCATTATTACGCAAAGTTACACGCATTAAAGTATTACACAAAATTGCATGCATTTTAACGCAAAGTTACATGCACTAAACTATTACACAAAATTGCATGCATTATTACGCAAACTTACACGCATTAAAGTATTACGCAAAGTTACACGCATTAAAATATTACAGAAAATGTACTTTACATGGTTAATATTGATAATGTATCACGCTACGCAGTTTTCGTCCTCATCTAAGCGACATTAGGGGGGTGCTTTTTTATCTTACATCATTACAGAGGCGCGACGGCGCTATCAAATCGCATTTTTATATGTATTTTTTTTGCAGAATAGTCATACTTTTTGCTGTCATGGGTTAACGAAATATAAATCGAGTGATTTATGTTGTCCGGTGGCGGAATTAAGTATTGAAACATAAATAATAAAAAACCAAAAAGGATGTAAATCAAATTCAATACACACACTCTTGGAATCTAGCCACAGTATTCTGTGCCACTCGCTGAAGTAGTGACATCGGGATGCCGTTAACCTAGCGGACGATATTCGGGATAGTCGGGTTGGTTTCATAGATGTTACTTTTGAGGTATTTACACAGAAAAAGTTCAGTGGAGTGAGATCCGACGACCTGGAGTTTTTACAATTTGACCTTAATTCTGTATTGAAACTTAAAGTGTATCGCAGGCCTCAAAATACCAGGAATTCGCTAGTTAACGAAAACACTTTTAAGTTATTCAGTTTACATAGTGTTCCGTTGAATTTAACTTACCCCTACTTTATTCTCTAAGTTAAACAAAGAATTATTTATTATTAGTTGGAAATTTAGTTTTTTGAACTAAACTTTATTACTTGTTTATTGTGTTTTATCGTTGAACTGTAAAAAGATAGGGAAGTTATTAAATATTTCTCAATAAGTTCGTAAAAAGACTCATAGAATAACTAATAGGTCGGGGCAAAAGTATTTTCGTATTGCTCATACAAAGGAAAATATTTTTTTTAGGTATAATTTTTTATTTATTTATAATATGTATGTTTTGATCGATAACATGTTACCATCTTGTGAGTTGTGCCACGATCCCATTCCTGTAGAAAATTTTTTTTTTTTTATATGTTCACGCCTATCCCCCGCAGGGGGTGGCAGAGACCACGGAGCTCCATCCGCTGCCATTCATCGCAGCGAAACGGCTCGTCATTGGTCGCTTTTCGCCCTCGTGAGAATCAGGACGTGACGGGTGGCGAACACGTCGCCGTCATTTTCGACAAATTAGGTATATTAAATTCGTCTTAGTGAATCCCACGAGCCGCAAGGGAGGATGGAGGTCAGCCCCAGCAGAGCCCTGCATGCTGAGGTAAGGCACCATAGTCTATTATTAATTGTAATATTTATATGCAAATGGCGGTCTTATCGCTAATAATGATTTCATCGAGACAACCATGGGTTAGACGTAATGTTAAGTAGATAATTTGGTGTAGGTTGGCAATTTAATTGTAGTAATTTTAATTGTATGATTAAAAGTACTTTCAAGACATACTTTTTCACCCTCATCGCTATTTATTACTTGTATATATCACTTTAATTGTGTGTAATTGTAACTTGTATAACCCTGCAAAAATTTAAAAAAAATCGGAGGCAGTCATGAGGACTGAGGACAGAAGTGAAAACTTAAAACTGTATTTTGAATCCAACATAAATCTAAAAAAATTAGAAAATTTGAGATTTTTGATTAAAAAAATCTGACAGGTAGTGTTCACAGTGTTCTTTTGAGGTTAGCTTTATGCTTCCTAAAGAGTTCTGTAATGATCGAAACAGTTGTAAATCTGATGAAGCCAGGTCAGGGCTATACGGAGGATGCATCAACACATCCCAGCCAAGCTTTCTCAATTTTTGCTGCGTGGCTATAGATGAGTGCGATTTGGAGTTGTCATGGTTTGATCCACATATGCTCTCTTGACGGGGGGGGGGGGGGGTGAACATGTTTTATAATATACAATATTATAATGAGCATGCATTTGCCCGCTGTGCTATAAAAAATATCCACTAATCGACTGTCCTAGTCCGCGTAGTTATGTGTATCTCAGCACATTCGCGTGAACCTATCGACCTGTGGTTATTTTAACTTCACTCGCTTTACATAATTTAAAACGATTGAGGGATTCGTTATTCAGCAGAGTGCATCGAGAACAGATATACGATTTTGTTTTAAAATAAGTTTTACCTTGAATGACAGAATAAGAAATGAAGATATGAGAGAGCAATGTGGAGTAAAAGAAGGTGTTGTCACAAAAGTTGAAATAGGAATGCTTAGATGGCTTGGGCATATAGAGAGCATGGATGAAAGACGATTGGCAAAAGAAATTTACATTGCGAATTTGGATGGAAGGGTCGGTAGAGAAAGACCTCGAAAAACATACCTTGACCAAATTGCTGAACTTTTTAATAAATGCCAGGTCAAGAGTACCCTTAACCGGCAAGGCTTGCATGAGGAGAATAATGAGTGTGGAGGAAGCAAGGGAAGTATGCCGAGATCGTAGCGGATAGAGATCTATGGTCTCTGCCTTCTCCTACGGGAGACAGGTGTGAAGATATAATATGTATGTATAATATGTACATATTAGTTTTACAAATTATCCGATAAGATAATACATATCTTTATTTTATATTCAAATATACACGTTTTATAATAAAATTTGATACATACGAAATGCAAGTAATTAATTATTTTTTAAAATAAATAATTACAATAGAAATGATCCTATGATGTAAGATCTAGATGCATAGGCTAAAGATAGATTCCGTTAATTTGGCCACAGAGAGGATGGGAGAAGATCGCAACTGAAATAGTATTACGGAAATAGCGGTCGATCAACAACTCGGATTAAGTATCATTGGAGCAATGTTCCCATAACCCATTAGAACGACCTTAAAGAAAATTTTTCCACTTGACTGCATACAAAGTCGGGCGATTCGAATGAATTCGTCGATGACCAAGATCTCATTAAACGGCTTGATTCTCTAGCACTGCGGAGGAATATCTCATACCTTAGCATATTTTATCGCTTTTACCATGGGGAGTGGTAGAAGGAATTGTTTGGAATAATTTCTGCCGCTGTATTTGCACAACTCGCCAGAAAAATTTCATCCCCACCATCTGGATGTATGGCGATCTAGTACGATTCACTTTTGCCGAAACCAAATGGTGTCGCAGATATCTATAGGCGGTTTTGATCGCTTTCTATTAGGCGACATGCTTGCTAGTTTGCTCTCCTATCACGTAAAAAAGGCATAAGACTGACGCCAGTGGGGTATTTTCGTATCGGAGGCTAAGACACTGAGATGCCGAGCCAGACTTGACAGCGGAATAAGTATAGAATTAATAAATGAAATAGAATGCTAAACGGTGTGTTAATGAATAAAAAAACAAAGATAGACTTTTGCTGACAGATTCCTTCGCTATCTCAACATAAAAGTCATGTAAGAAATAGAACCTTCGATATATTTTTTCTTACGGGAAGCCCTTCATTCTTACTTAATTAAGATGTCAGTTAGTAATTATGATAAATTATCATAAAGTAATTGAACAGAATATATTGCGTTAAGCATTTATTTTCATATTTTACGTAACAATAAAGATAAATTCTCGCATTTGTTTTTTATCCACCGCCAATCCACGGTCTGCCGTGCCAAAGGATGCGTGGCTAGGGGCGAGCTTAGTCGCAAGCGTGCCGACCGTACCGGGATCGGGCTCCCCCGGGTACTATGGTGCCTTACTTCAGTATGCGGGGCTTTGCTGGGACTGACCTCCATCCTCCCTTGCGGATCGTGGGATTCACTATGACGAATCTTAATATATCTAATTCGTCAAAAAATGACGGCGACGTGGTTCCCACGAGGGCGAGAAGCGACGAACGGAGAGTCGTACGATGAATGTGAGAGGAAGGATAGATGAAAAGATGGATGAATGTGAAGGAAGCAAGGAAGGTGTGTCGGGATCGTAGCGGATGGAGATCTGTCTCTGCCTAACCTATAGGGAGACGAGCGTGAGGATATGTATGTATGTTTTTTTATTAGGCAATTTAAATTTAATCTCGCATTAATAAATATAATATTGTAGTTGTTGAGCCATGGGGATTCGGGGAAGTCCATAACCACATGAATGTCAGCGTCTCATGATAGAATCTTGCTGTGTTGTCGTGTCTCATGCACAGAGTGTAAGGATCCTGAAGGCAATTACGTTTCTCTTTTATCAGCAAGTGCGACAAGCAAGCAAGAGGGGATCTACACCTTGCCGTGTTTACAAGGTGCGGTAGTGTGTTTCAACTCCATTGTGTGGATCAAAGCTTAAGGGACCATCTGTCCCTGGTCATTGAATATCGCTCTGGAATGTTTCCTTGTGAATAATGGGAAGGGGAAAGGAAAGGAAGGGTTATTTTCTTCTTCCTCTTCCATTATTTACATCCTTACCCTAAGGTAGTGTAACGTGCCTGCCGTGCCGTGCTTACGGTGACACCCGGGAACTTTAGTGGGCTACTTCAAATAAAATTCTTCAAAATGATATTAGTTTATTTTTCTATTCATTGTACATTTATATGAAACGATACTTTATTCATACTTTGTTAAAACTTTACATTTTATATATATATATATATATATATATATATATATATATATATATATATATATATATATATACACACATATGTCTATGTCTATCCAAAAGACGTCAGTCGAACTAATGCATTTTGTTTTATAACAATTTACTTCTTTTTCACTTTAAATTTGAATATTACGAATAGAAAATGAAGAAATATAATATAAAAGGTTTTAATGCATTAGTGATACATTTATGAATGTTGTTGTACACTACTACTAGTAGGTAACTCCTTAGTATTACCGATGTTCATGGTGATTGCTTATGGACAAGAGATACAATTGCTCAATTGCCTATCTATTCTTGAATATAAATTGAATGAGAAACAATGTAAATCATCCATAGATATTCCGTTTCTTCATAAGTCAACTGCTTTTAGTTTGCGACCTGAAGCTGACGTATATAAAAGACATGTGCGCTGTTAGCGAAGTTGAAATAAATGACCTGCTTTCCGTAAAAGTTTGAGCTCAACGGAAAAGTAGTCAGTTACTATAATATATATAATACCGGGTTTTCTTCGACAAAATACAATATGAAGATAAAGTTTAAAATAAAAGCAAGAATATTTATTCTATGACTTTGTTTAAAAAAGATTTTTTCAAAATGGTTGTTTTAAATTAAAAATTATTCAATAAAAATAAAAGTGTGTCACTGTAAGCGTAACATATAATTGACGGGATGACGACGTCTATTGATATGGGTCCACGTTGACATTGACAGATTCTCCACACGTTTGTAATTTTATGGAATAGTATTTATAATTTTGTATGAAAAATAAAAACAAAAGTTATTGCTTTTAGGATAACCTATTAGCAATTATTTATTTTTTTATTAAAATGAGGACATCTCTATTATCCAATGTAATATTATCTAAGGGCGATAGTAAATAAAACCCAAGGTAAGCGACAACAGGTTTATCACAAAAAAATACACATATTTCTCTGTGCAAAATTGGTTACGAGCACATAAATTTATAGGGTCATGGGTGTACAATAAATAAAAGTGTTTTTGTATGGATTTTTTCCCGCGTCTGTTTAGATATCATCAATACATCTATTAACAGTCCATTGGCTTCTTTCCACTACACTAGCCGTAAATAGTATATTTAAAAACTACCCTGAGTCATATAAAAACGCCTATTATAATTAAAAGTAAACAATAATATTAAAATGGCTTCATACCAAACTCTTTGACCAATCTTTCCCAATATAGGCTGTTCGGTTATGGAATTTGTTGCCGCTGTTGGAGGTGAGAAAACGTCAGGCGTTACGATATGTATATATGTATGTATGTAGAGAAATTCAAAATCCCTTTTACATTAAGAAAATAAATTCCTATGTACCTACACCAACACAAATCACTAGTAAGTGGTTTCATTCGACGAAATCCATCCGACGAAAGCACGAGCATTTTATCTATGAATTTCACTGAGATTATCGTGACCTCCTTCATCTTGGCAGTTTCACTAAATGCTTGTTCATTTATCAAAGGTAACCATTTAATACCTAGTTTGCTTTAGTACTTAGTAAAAATTACATTTTCAATTTTACATTCGCTTTTAAAATATTCGTATAAGAAAATAAATTTCTTTAGTTGTGGCTTACAATAATATATATTATCTATGTATTTTTACATTATGCTTTGATTTCTTTTTCAAAATTTCAAAAGTTTTTTCAAGGAATGAAGCGGCGAAAAAATATTTGATTGTTAATTTCACTCTTATTTTTATGTTTAGTACGTTTTTTAATCTATTTAAAATGTATTTTCCCCTTAAAACAAAGTTACACAATAATTTTTATAAGATTGTTTAAATATAACGGATGTTTTTATCGCTGATATGAAAAATATTTTTTCCAGACACCCCTTGAATGGACACGAACTTACTATTGTATTTTAATCTGAATTGGTGTAAAATCGATATAAAACACTTTTAACCCTCATTCTTACATAGCGTCAAGGGTGCTATTGTAATCATAAAAATGACAAGGGTAAACATACTCAGAATAAATAATTGTAGGCCATACAAATATTTATTTTGATGCGTACATGCCTTGGCTCGGAAAGTGAGTATTTCACCATTGCCCCATTTACAAAACGCAATTGTTAGTCTTGTAGATGGATTTGTAGGTAGAGTTCGTTACACTGTGGTATCACGGTTGCAAAGTTCGGTTATTTGTCACCGTGTTTCCCGCTACACACCTGTGTAACGTAATTAATGTACTACAGCGTATCGTTAATCGTAGTTGAGCCACAGTGTACCTATGTGAGTGTATAATAGGTGGGTTGTAAAATTTTTCACTTCAACCAAAGGCATTGAAGAAGCGTTATTGGCGTGTAAAAAGTATTCACTGTACACGCAGTGCGCTTGTGGAACTCTCTCCCACATACTATACGTGATAGCCTCTCACTGGATGTTTTTAAGAGGAGAATTAAAGAACATTTCCTACATCAGTAAAAAATATTTATAAATGTATATATTTATGTGTATATTATATATATGTATCCTCTTATTTATATAGTATTATATTATATATTATTAGTATTTATATGTTTGTATATGTATGGTTTTATATAGTATGTATTGCTATATATTTTATTATTGTATATTTTTTGTTGTACACTTATATCTAATCTCACAGCTTATCTTATCTCTCTTTCACTCCTGAGTTTGCTGGAAGAAAATTCAATTTTGAGTTAAGCTCGCCCTTGTACGTCTTCTTTCCTTTTAATTCTTGTATTTCGTGTTATGTGTACCATAAAGAATTAAAAAAAATGTATGTTTTTTTTTTGAAGTTTCCAATGTTGTATCGGGTCAGAAACACCACTGGATGTGGCTGGTTCCACAGGTCAGTGTCGCTCCGAATATAGTGGCATCGGTCATGAGCTTTATCAGCATTCTACAGAACTCTCAGCTTCAATCCAATCTCTGCTTTGGGTCGAGAACCTTTCAAAGAATTTTCGTTTCGGTGACCAGGAGCTCGTTTTCCGCCAATGACTAGGTTAGTCCAGTCCAGACTTTATAAAATATTGTTTATGGTATAGGAAGGCAAACGATCAGGCGTGTCGCCTCATGGAAGGTAGTCAACGCCGCCCATAGACATCCGCAATGCTTTGCTTTAATGCGTTGCCGTCCATTAAGATATGTGTAGGTTTTTTTTAAGCTTCCAATGTCGTGTAGGTACGGAAATATGCTGAACGTAGGAAAAATGGTGAAGTTCTACAGTATGATGGTGAGTGGAGAGAAATTTCGACTGATATCATAATAAGCCTTTCTTACATAGATCATTCTATTACATAAAATACTACTTCAGATGTTTGGATATAACATCCACAATCACATCTCCCTATACCGATTACTAAGACAAGGGAGAGTAGAAGGACATTTTCGCCGTTGATTACCCACAAGATGGACAGACTTTATGCAATCATTTACTAGGTGTTCCGTTACCGACTGTACACAGTGCCACAGATAGAAAAGATGCAGAAGTCTCGTAAAAGCCGCTACCACCTTATCTGACGATCCAAGACCACGACCACTCCACTAGGAGTGTACGACTGAGGTTAATTACATAAAAATACTGAATATATCGTACCTGTCTTGATGCTTATCGTTTCGAAGAGCGTAGTCACAGGTGCAGAACGAATTTGTTTTTTAAACGCAAGCCACAAGGGGAATTAAATAAAATGATGCTAAGTTCATCTACATAGCTTCGTTTATGTCGTTCAATTATCCGAGCTAAGCAACTTCAAGCTAGCTAACCGAAATTGGTATATAAAGAAACAAAGGTTAAACAACAACAGTAGATAGATTATCACGTGCCAGGTATATTCTTTACTCCCGCGTGACGACTGCTATTTAGCTTCTCTGGGATTGGTAAACTCGCCATTTTGCATATTTCACATTACTCTGCAGTTCGTGATATGAACCGAGGTATAAAGAGTAGGTACATCAGGTACCAAAAAATAACCGTTTTAATAAAAATTGGTATGCGATGTGCATGGAATCCCAGAATCACTAAAATAATTAAATGCCACAAAGTTCAAGGCAACATTACACAATTGGCTGTGGATAAACATGTTCTACACATTGGGTAAATTTTCGAATATGAACTGTGACATAATGGTTTATGCGGACATAATCACTAATTAATTGTAAGTATCTACGTACATGTTTATAAAATTATGACTAATAGACTGACTAAGAAAAATAAGTTACGACAACTTTTATTTTTTGCATGCCATTAAATAATGACTAAACTGGAGAACGCTTGTAGACTGGAAATCTTCTTATAAACCCTGGTTAGTGCAATTATTATTGTAAAACTAAACAAATTTAATTTCGTTCCCGATGTGGCTTGTGCTTTAGGCGAACACTCGCTTTGACCTTTCTAATACGCGACGACACGTAACAAACGAATTATGTACGCTCCCCTGACTATTGATCACGTCCACTGACATTTACACTGTTAATTTATTTTCATCGTAGCTTTGGTTTTGCGAGATGTTGTTTATTATAATTATTCATCTATAGCCTGTGGTAGTCCACTGCTAAACATATATAGGTCTCCCTAAGGTGCGCCGTCTAGCCTAAATTTCGTCTACACCAGAGATTCTCAAACTTTTTGTCTACCGCCCACTAGGGACCCCTTAAAAATATTTAATTTTACCACATCTTAAAAATTACAATCGCAATGATAACTTTAATTAATTTATAGTGTCATATATCGGTAATCGGCCATTGCCCCTAAACCAACTCCAAACAATTTTCTCTGGACTCTTAACCGTATACCTGTAGGCCTCCAGCGCCTACAAAGGGGCGTTATTCATAACTCTGAGAAATACTGGAAAAGAAGAATACATATAAATGAGAAATACACGATTTTTCGCCAGTGCTGTATTGTGGCTCCGGTTAACCTTTATTTAGATGATCATTCGTCACGTTTAAATGTGTCCATGTCTCAACTCTAGACTTTTCACTAATCCCCGACCCGCCTGGGGGTAGAGTGACAACTGAACGATTTCTCGTGGGAATGCTCGTCCCTCAGGAAGACGGGTAAATCATAATAAGTTATTTTACTTCTTCGTAATAAAATCTACTAGTTACAGGTATAAAGCAATTTCATACAAACACACTTCATTCAACTTGTATACAAAGTATCTTCTTCCTGACATATACATGGCTCTTAAGGTGCTTAGAGAACAATAAATAAGCTTGCATGCATGTTGACCTAATGAAAACCGTACACTAGCATGACAACCAATTAAATTAATGTATTAACCATGTACTAGTTTCTTGATATAGATTATGAAAACATATTCTGGATTTATTATTATATTATTATTATATCTATTATTAAAATATATTATTATTAAACTTTTTATAGATTGAAAGTTATTATAGCGTACCAGCCGTACTGTTTACAGCGACACACGGGATCTTTAGGGGGTTTTATCTTCAATGTAATGAATTCTTCAAAGTCAAATTAATTTATTTTTTTATTCACTGTACATTTATATCTTATTCATACTTTATTCACACTTTATCAATTTACATTTTCTATTCAATTGTCTTTCACACACAGGCATAGAGACAGATAATATTTAATTAAATTTATATGTGAAAATTTGTATAAAATTTATCGCAATAAAGTCTTATTATTATGTATGCTTTCTATCAGGTGATACGCCTGCTTTTTTGCCTTCTTATCCCATAAAAAGAACCAAAACCCTACAAACGGAGGGCAAAACAAAAATTTCTCATAGGGAGAAATATTTCCGCTATAAATTTAGCCGCGACAATAAAAGCGTCCATTCGTTGTCGACAATCACGTTTTATTCAATGTACCTTCAATATGTTGCGACACACTTTCTTGGGTCATTCTTTTCGCTTGCTCAACCAGAAAACATTATTTTATTCTTTTCTATGTAGAGTATAAGTAAGAATAGTTATTTAACTGCTTGGAACAGGCTCTCACAATCATTTAAAGAATGGCCACTAACCGTCATATAACCGAGTATACCGAATATAGACGAATAACCGAGTATGCTTATTTTTTGAAGGTCCCACCTTCAACAAATAAGCATACTCTTATCTTGAACTTGCTTAGGGTGTTGCAGATGTCTATAAGCAGCGTTGATAGCTTTCCATCAGGCGGCACGCTTGCTCGTTTGCCTTCCTTACCCATAAAAATGTCTATATACTTTTGTCTCTTTATTTTGTTGGCAACGGTCACAAACTCTTCTATTTCAGCATTCTTCAGGACTCTTTGATTTGATTCTTTTTATTAAGGCCGACAACGCTTCCATGAATCCTGCGGTGTCGCGGTTGTCTATGTGAGGCGTTGATTGCTTTCTATCAGGCGACATGCTTGCTCGTTTGCCTTCCTAACCCATAAAATAAAAAACATTGTCTAAGCTGAATTGATGGACAATACATACTCAGAACTTGTAATACATTCATTATTCCATCACCCACGCTACTCGCTTCATCGCTGAGCCAATGAGGTCATCATCATCGTTTTACTATGTAGAAAATAAATTTAAGCGTTTTTAATCACCCGTTTATAAGAATGTTCAAAAAGCGTTTGCCATTTAGAATAAAAGAAAAATATTTTCCCCCTTTTATGTATAAGTTAGTAAGGTCTGGGAAAACAATTAATATGATTTATATTAGAATTAATTACCCTTGAAGCCGTTATGCTGAATCTGAGCGGAAAATAACCCATTTCCATGATGGATCGTGACTTTTATTTTAGACGTTTTGTTTGACAAAAACCTTGAATTTTCCTAAGAACTAAACGGGCTTTTGGTGTTCTTATTTTTATGATCTGTGTTTTTCACAGTATTGTCGGTTCATATATACTTTTTTTCAAGCCCTCCCCATTTGTGAAGGAATTATGATTGTCCAACACGATTATATAAGGTGGTTTAGTAGGATAACGAGGCTCGGAATAAAAATTTTATATAGTATTATATTATATATTATTAGTATTTATATGTTTATATATGTATGGTTTTATATAGTATTGTTATGTATATTATTATTATACTTTGTTATTGTACACTTATTTCTATCCTCACAGCTTATCTTATCTGTCTTTCACTCCCGGGTTTACTGGAAGAAAACTCAATTTTGAGTTAAGCTCGCCCTTGTACGTCTTCTTTCCTTTTAATTCTTGTATTTCGTGTTTTGTGTATAATAAAGTATTAAACAAAATTTGCAGTCCAGACATACACTAATAAACAATGATCAGTTAGGTTTTGTTACCTAGTAACAAAAACTAACTGGTCATTGCTTATTCAAGATTATTTATTTATGTTATATTTTTATTTTAATAATAAAAGCAACAATTGTAATCATATAAAAATAAAAACATACTGAATAAGCTATAAGTTAGAAAATAAGCCCCAAATAACGAGTATTAATATCACGATGTAGTCAACTATTCGAACTTCTACTAAGTTCCTTCTTACTTTGCCTCGGATAGTTGCTAGCTCGTTTAACTGAATCTGTCCTATTTGTGCGACAAAAACATCAATTTGTTAAAGTTTTCATCCTTCAAAGTTTGCTTTTGTCAGTCCCTGCTCAGCTATTTATTGTGAGAGTTATTTCAACTGGAGTAAGGGAAGAAATTAGATCCCGAATTTGTCACACCTTACTAACAACAAACGCTGTATTTTTTTTTGCAAATGACAATGCCTGACTCCCGGCATCTACAAGCAGTAATCTGTGAGATAATTATTTATTTATTCATGGACCATCAACAGGAGTTACATTCATTATACATTATTCTAAATAGTTCTAAAGACATACTAAAACGTAATCCTAATTATAGATGGACACAACATTAACATAAAGTGAAAGCAGACAAATCAAATATTATACAGAGACTTAAATGTTAGATTTAATACGGTGAGTGAATTGTACCACACTGTCGTAGAGAATGTGTAAGGCATTTTTGATATATTGTATATCAAAAATATCACAAACTATCATACAACCTATACATAAAGAATAAAATAAATAAATAAATAAACTACATATACCACTTGTCTCGATGCAGAAATTGAACCCACGACCATTGATTCATCACCACTGAGTCAATTATTATATACATACGAATTGCATCCAGAGATTCAATATCTAGCTTTTGTATTTAAAACACAACTCTGACTCAGATATCGGGTACCCTAACCATTTGAGCCAAGCATTCGGGATATTTTTTTTTCATTTTATAAAACAAAATTGCAATTTTTTATGTGATAGGAAGGCAAACGAAAAGGCCTGTCACCCATTAGAAAGCAATCAAAGGAACGACTCCTAGCTAGATGGTGCGACGATCTGCACAGGGCGGCTGGCAGAAAATGGATGTGTGAAGCCGAAGATCAGACTAGGTGGCGCTTCTTGTCCAGCAGTGGACTGCCGCAGACTGTTGATTGATTATTTAAACCATTCCGACTAACGCTTGAACTGGTAAAATAACGGCTCACATTAATACTCCAATGGTAGAATTCAACCGACGACTATATATCATTAGAGCATTTTTTACTAATTGATCTGCTTGATAATAATAATAAACACAACGCAAATGAGGTAAGTAAAGATAGGATCCAGAGTTAAAAAAAATAAGACAATATTTTGTAAACTTTTATTGATATTAATTTTATCTTTAATCTTTTTTACATTTCATTAAGCATCATGGAGCTTTTAGCGCACTAGTTTTAAGTACCATTATGAAAATGAAAGCTTTTTGCGCGTTATTACGGTTCGCTTTGAGAGTTCATAAAGATTGCCAGACACTCTTCGATGAAAAAACTTTTATGTACACAAATAAAACGTTTAAATTGTGTTAACCTTTTACGTTGAAACGTTGTTAGTGATTTTTTATTACTTGCTTATTTTACCCTGCTGGCTCAACGACCCAAAGTGTGTCTTGTTTAACTATATGAGAACACATCACTAGTTCAAATCGGTGAACACCACATCGCTGTAACTTATAATAACTGGGGCTCAAGACAAGACGTTGGTACCGATAACCAAACCAAATATTCCCATGTTTACAATTTTGATACTTTAATCCACCGATGCCTCACTTGAAGGGAACTATGGTTGCTAAAATATTGGCTCAACTTCCAAAATTCCACTACCGCATAACTCGCCATATAGAAAAATATCATCCTCACCACCTCGAAGAATGGCGATCCAGTACGGTGCGTTTTTCCTGAAACTTCTTTTCACGCACCATCACTCTATGGAGCTATCTTCAGCGGTATACCGAACCGATAAGAGAATGGAACATTCCAATTGCTTTCCATCAGACTACACGCTTGCTCGTTTGCCTCTCTATCCAATAAAAAAGTCTATGTGCTTTTGTCTGTTTATTTTGTTGGTATCGGACACAAACATCTTTTTTAACATTCTTCAGGACTTGTCAACTTTTATTAAGGCCGGCAACGCTTCCATGACTCCTGCGGTGTCGCGGTTGTCTATGGGCGGCGTGGATTGCTTTCCATCAGGCGACACGTTTGCTCGTTTGCCCTCTTACCACATGAAAAAATCTGGGCACGGCTTCAGGCGGAGGTTTTTTCTTAGTTTTATGATTTAATATATGTTTAAATTATATATTGTATTGTATACTGGTTTGAATTCTTAAGTTTGGTTTCAATCAGATTTATACTGTAAGTAAAAATATAAATATGCCATATAAGTAACAACATATAATAAAATCTGCGAAAATGTTTTAAGTATATTTTTAATTTTAGATAGGTAGATATATTCTTTATTGTACACGAAAAACAAACTTACACACATATATGTGTAATTTTTTTATTTTAAAATAAAAGATTATAAAAACTTATAGCTTGTTAAAATAATTATAATAGAATACAAATTTAATATAGAGTCTTGTACAGAATCAACAGAAATACTTATATAGAAATTAAATAGAGAAAAGAAACATTTATAAATCTTGAAATAATTGTTATGTTCTATCAAATTCTTCGATCAAGTTCATACTTTGGAAACATTGTTAGCATTAAGCACACACACGATTCCGTTTGCTAGGAACTTCATCCTTTCGTTGCATTCTCAAGCAATTCTATCTAGTGAACTATTTAGCTAACTTGCGCTTAAATGCACCGATGTTGAATTTGACTGTAGTAGAGCCATGCTGCAGACGAATAAATACTTTGTTAAGAATGGCATAATATTTGTCTGTAGCATGAATGGGCCGGCAAACCCGGGGAAGTATCACAATCCCGCAGAAAACCGGCATCCGAGTGGTAGATTAGCTACCGCGCTTCGTATGGCGAGCGGCTGAGTTCCGGAGGTGTTGGGCCTCCGGAACTCCCGCTCCCCCCATTCCCATTGCCATAATGACACTTTCCTTAAAGGTCGGCAACGCTGCCTATGGCTGCGGATGTCTATGGGCGGCGTTGATTGCTTTCCATCAGGTGACACGCCCGCTCATTTGCCTTTCTATCCCTTAAAAAAAAAAAGAAAATATTTTGAAAAGAATTCGTTTCTACAGTATTTCTTATATCTTAAATTAATTTTATTTATTTATAGTTGGCATTCACAGTTTATTTGCAAAGAATTGAGAGTACGTTAAACTAAAGTTAAAATTATATTTGCCCGGATCATGGTAATAATATGACCTAATTGACAATGGCGGAGCTACTGCTTTTAGGGTCAATGATCGCGGGTGCGATATTTGCATCGTGATATTAATATGCGTTGTCTATACGAGTATCTATTCCGAGTCTGGGAGCCTCGCCAATTTGTCTTAGATAAGCGTGGTGAGTAATGACCCTTCATCAAAGAATTGGCCCTTCATCAAAGTTAATGTAAAGGCTGTCTTTTTCTCCTTATGGTCCTATGTCCCCGAGGTGGGGCAGAGGGCGTCCACAGTGCTTCTCCATTGCGACCGTTCTTGAGCGACGAGCTCCACTTTAGGCCGAAGGCGAGCGTTTTACGCTTTAAAACAGAACCAACTCACTAGGGATGATACCTGAAGAAAACCGAGTCAGTCTGGACTCTGAGGCGGCAGCCCCGCCAACAGACTAGGGTACAGCGGGCTAATCACCTACTTGTCTGAATTAAAACTATTAAAGAAACAGTGAATATAAAGGCTGTAGTAAAGAGTAAATAATTTATGTTTTCATTCAGAAGCGTTACGTTGGCATTCGAGAATATAGAAAGAAAGTATTCGGGCTTTTAAAATACAATTTAATTTAATTACCAGCCACTATAGCTGTTAAAATTGAAAATAGAGAAACTATTTCCGGTCGTATTTCTTTGAGAAACAAGAGATTGAATTACGAGTTGCAATCAGATTAATGCAGAATCTGCTTCCGGCTTTGAGACATAAATAATAAAATGGCTTTTCAACTTAAATTCTTTTTGATATCTCAGTGTTTAACTAGGGACTTTATATTATACTATTTTACTGTACAAGACACAAGTCAGGCCACACATGGAATACTGTTCTCACCTTTGGGCCGGGGCTCCCCAGTATCAACTTCTCCCATTTGACCGCATTCAAAGTCGTGCCATCCGAACCGTCGATGACCAAGATCTCACCGATCGGCTTGATTCTCTAGCGCTGCGGAGAGATGTCTCATCTATCAGCATTTTTTACAGTTTCTATCATGGGGAGTGCTCCGAGGAATTGTCTGGAATAATTCCCGCCGCCGAATTCCACAACTGCACAACTAGCCGTAAAGGAAAATTTCATCCCCACCATCTGGATGAGTGGCGTTTTACTACGGTGCGTTTCTCTCGTAACTTCTTTCCACGCACCACCAGTTTGTGGAACCAGTTACCCTCGGCGGTCTTTCCGAACCGATACGATATTGGAACTTTCAAAAAACAAGCCTATACATACCTAAAAGGCCGACAACGCTTCCGCGACTCCTGCGGTGTCGCGGTTGTCTATGGGCGGCGCTTCTTCGGTAATTAAGGTAATGGTCCACGGGTACGCGGTTCCGGCCTCTCGAGCTACTACAGTATCAATCCTTGTCTTCCGTTGAGGTAATATCATATCCTTATCATCCTGTCTAAATCCATCTTTCCTTTCCCCTGCTTTTCTTCTCTATCCTTTTTCCTTCCTCTCCGCCATTTCATGATCTGCTGTATCAACCGTGTCTGGATCGGGCTCCCCCGAGTACCATAGTACTTTATCTCAGAATGCGGGGCTCTGGTAGGGCAGACCTCCATCCTCCCTTGCGGCTTGTGGGATTCACTATGACAAATTTTAATAAAACTAATTTGTTAAAATAATGACGGCGACGTGGTTTGCCACCCTTCACGTCTTGATTCCCACGAGGGCAAGACGTGACTAACGGAGAGCCGTTTTGCTACGATGAATGTGAAAGGAAGAATGTATGGAAAGATGGACGAGTGTGGAGGAAGCAAGAAAGGTGTGCCGGGATCGTAGGGGATGGAGCTCTGTGGTCTCTACCTGTATGTATTTATGTAACATTCCCACTCCTATGACTGCCATTATCACTCAAATCTTAAAGATAAACACCCCGAATCAAAGTAAATAAATATTTGTAGTTCATACAATTATTTGTTTCGATGTGTGAATCTAATTTGTGAGCCTAGGCTAGTGTAATTAGTTAGCTATAGAAAATCCGCATACGATCGTGACCAGTGGCATGTTCTCGTATCGGAGGTTTTTGAATACTATTACTTGGAGTAAGTTACTTCGGTACTTTGAGTCGTTGAGTTAGCGCAATGAGTACTTGAATAAGTTCGCGGCAAAGTCGGCTTTATTCCTGTCATAAGTCTATCAAATTCGTGATAAGACGACGTTCCTATAAATTAATTACGCAGGGATGTTGCGCCCTAAACTCACACCGTGAACGACATGAGACCGACATCTGACATACACCCCGAGAGGATCTTACATGACACTTATTAATCTACTATAAATTATACATTTGTACATCCGCGTACGTATCTACATACGTAATAAGATTGTTTGTCGCAGATCCAACAATCGTTGGAGCAAACGAGTGCTGGGGTGGAGACCGCGTCTCGGTAATCGTGGTGTGGGACGCCCCTCGGCTAGATGATGCGACGATCTGCGCAGAGCGGCTTTCAGAAACTGGTTGAGTGAAGCCGAAGGTCGGTCTAGGCGGCGTTTCATGGGGGAGGCCTATGTCTAGCAGTGGACCGCAGGCTGTTGATTGTACGTATCTAGGACGTGATCTAATAGAAAATGTCCAGGAGAGTCGGTTACTTTGGTATTTACATTTTCTTTGAAGGTCAAATGAGTTGTTAGGACATTTATCATTTGAAAGACCAATAGAAAGACCTGATGCAATCAACAATGACATGGCTTTTTACCAAATTTGATGTTTGGTAACATCATATACATATATGTTTATGATGCGACCTGGTTTGCCACCCGTCACGTCCTGATCCCACGAGGGCGAGAAGCGACTAACGGAGAGCCGTTTCGTTACGATTAATGTGAGAGGAAGGATGGATGAAAAGATGGATGAGTGTGAAGGAAGGTGTGCCGGGATCGTGACGGATGGAGATATGTGGTATCTTACTTCACCTACGGGAAACAGGCGTGACGATATGTATGTACAGTAAAAGCTCTTTATTCGCGTCCTTCATTCGCGTTTTCACTATTGGCGGATTAAAAAAATGCGACCCAATTGCTATATTTGCGGCTAAAAGTTTCTTTATTCGCGGATCTAATAAGTACATACATAATAATAAAAGGATTCCAATAGGTATCCAACCCAATATCCTTTGTAAATGCCGTCAAATGAACTAATAAACAAAGTAAAATAGATCTTATTACAACTTATTTATTTATATATTTGTTTTTTTTTATTTTGTCACCTAGGAACGTATCCCTTATAATACCATATAAATTACCATTCCGTATTCACGGTTTCTGTATTCGCTGCATATTTATGGGACATTCCCGCGAATAAAGAGCTTTTACTGATATTCATATTAAGGCCAAGAAATCTGGGGTCCAAAAAATATTAGAAGCATTTAATAGGCTTACATGTTTCGTCAGTGTGCCTACTAACGACGAAACGTATTATTTAAACGATTGTGATTAGACTGGGCGAACCGTTTGGCTCACCGCCAACCCGAATATTGTAGCGGTTCAACAGGTCCATTAATTGTTATAATAGATTACTGTACTGTTGCCCACCGAATCGAATTAATTCACTTGTCATTGTGTATTAGACTATTATATATTGAATGCCAAATTTTATTTGCAACTGGAGTAATATTTACTATCGTATTTTTTTCATGGGATAGGTTGGCAAACGAGCAGGCGTGTCACATGATAGAAAGCAATCAACGCCGCCCATAGACATCCGCAGCGTCATAAGCAGTGCTAATGCATTACTGATTTTTAAGGAAAGTATGTGGACAGTCAAAAGTTTCACATAGTGATAGATTTCCGCAAAGTAATGCCTGACTCCATTAATAACTTTAAGGAAAGTGGCATTGTGGGACAGGGAGTGGGAGAGGGATTGGGATGGGGAGGGTGTTGGGCCTCCGGAAATCAGGCCACTCACCGTACGAAGCACGGTAGCTAAGCTACCACTCAGACGCCGGTTTTCTGCGGGAGTATGGTACTTCCCCGAGCGAGCTGGCCAATTTATCCTACAGACAAATAATATGTCATTCTTGACAGACTATTTGTATGCAACGTATCTCTAACACTAAAATGGAAAAAGTGACGTTACTTTGATGTTTCATTCAATAGGTCACTGAATCGTATCCGGATTGAAGGACCAAAAACATGTTTGGCTTACAGATGTCATATATGCTACATACTACAATAAAACACGATTGATTTTTCAAGCCTCAAGGTTTAGCCACATCTCAAGACACGAAGTCGTTAAAGGACGCCCAAAAACTTTGAGTTGCTACGCTAGTTGAGGGTGTGGATGTGCCCGTGTGTACTATGTTTTGCAAACGAGTGAGTCCACTACTACCGTGGGCTGCTGATGATAATGAAACACAGAACATGTTGTTTTCGCAGATGTAAGAAAAGTAAGTATTGACTTTCCGTGGTAATACTTGAATTTCGCAAAGCAACCCCTGACTCTATTATAATATAGTAATAATAATAATCTTTATTTCAGACAATGTTTTTTGGTCCATACATTTTACATTTTAACATTTTTTCATTTGTGTTAGTAATTATTAACTTAAAAATTATGTTAGTAAATCATTTACATTGAAGTCGATTAAGCCGTTTCATAACGCGCGAGCTGAATCTAGCAACAACGGTTTTCATTATAGAGTTGGAGCTATCCCGCATTCTGTGAAGCAACGAGGCTGTTCGTTTTCGCAAAATGGCCCAAAAGCCATCGGTGCGGGCTTTATTAATCAACCGATTTGGACGCAATTTATGAGTACCAACTTTCTGAAATGCCTTCTCTGTATTTTGCGTCCGTGTAACCTACTTCGAAAATCACTTGTCCCTTTTCTAATTATTTATTGATAGGGCGCCGCTGTCGCAAATTGACAGTTACGGCGCTACGTAATTCTATTTTTAAATATTTATGGCTCCCCCGAGTTCTGTCATCTATTTCTGTTTGGTATGTATTGGAATTTGTTTGATATGTTTTGGAATAAAAAGATGACGAGTAAATCTGTCGCCTGATGATAAATAATCATTACCCGGTAACTTCTATTACACTGAGGAGACTGCAGATGCTTCTATCTACTTAGAATTTGGATGTGGATAATGGGAAAGAAGAAGGGAGTAATGGGAGTGGAAGAAGGAAATAAGGAAAGGGGAAAATTGTTTGTGTCTTCCAGTCTTGCTGGATTCCTGCATTCAATCTACGAAACGCGGTAGCATAGTAAAATGCCACCACTTAACGTCGATATTCTGTGAGGTTTCTCAGGTACTTTACCAGTCGAGTTGGCTGTACTAAAATGGCTCTACCACTCAATCATCACCTTTGAGGACTTCTAAATTGTCTTTCTTTTTACCATGATGATCGATGAACTCTACTCATTTTATCCGAATGTATCGTGATTGATTAGAAGCACTGGATAAGTTTTTAAATATCATTTATATGAAATTGTGTTTTGAGTTAAATGTTTTTTTTATGGGATAGGAAGGTAAATGAACAGGCGTGTCATCTGATGGAAAGAAATTTACGCCGCCCATAGATATCCGCAGCGCCATAGGCAGTGTGGAAACGTTGCCGACCTTTAAGGAAAGTGTCATTATGGGAGTGGGAGTGGAAGGGGAAGGGAGGAGGATGTTGGGTCTCCAGAACTCAGCCGCTTACCGTACGAAGCGCGGTAGCTAAGCTACCACTCAATCGACGGATTTCTGTGGGAGTGTTGTACTTCCCCGGGCGAGCCGGCCCATTAATGCTACAGACAAATATTATGCCATTCTTGACAAACTATTCGTCTGCAGTGTGGCTCTACCACTATCAGATATGATATACACAAAATGGATATAAAATTCCTAATATCCGCTAGAAATGAGAGAAAATATTAGAGTATACTTCCCAATCATACAACTGTTTTAGTTATAATACAAGAGGTGACATTCCGCTGACTCTATTACAGTTGAGACTACCGCGCTTAGAAGCGTGACACATGTCGTGTTTCGCATGCCACTGTGCATTTCCCATCTGGTATTATTCGACTTAGTTGCAAGTAATTATATAAATCTTATTTCAAATTTTAAAACGCAGTTACAAAATGATTTTAATTTTAATAATTAAATTAAACTATTTTATAAAAAAAAAAAATCATAAAATTATTAAACTATTTTATATTTTTGGGTAGCCAATGACGAGGTTCTCCGACAAGTCAAGCAAAAACGTGAACTTTTGCAGACCATCAAAGGTAGAAAAGTTGTTTACCTGGGTCATATCATGAGACATGACAGGTACATATTGCTGCAACTGATGATGACGAGAAAAATTGCGGGCAAAAGTCAAGTTGGTCAAAAAATTAAGTCTTGGCTACGTAATATCAGGGAGTGGACCCGGATAGCGAGTGCCCAGAACTGCTGCACCTCGTTGTTTAAAATTGTACATTTTAATTTTAATAATTAAAATGTAATTTTAATTATTAAATTGCAATTTTTGATTGTTCGTGAAGAATATCTAATATTTAAATTTGTAAGATTTTTTTGTAATAAATAATTTTTTAACTATTTTATCTAACTTGTTTAATCAAGACACAATATAAACAACGTCAAAAGTAACAATCAAAATGAAAATGAAGCTAAAAATTATTATAGTTATATAGTGCTGTAGTTGGTTAACTACAGAACTGGTCATTATGCCAACATTTCATAGAGTGCGTTTTACCCATCACGCTTGCTCAATGAATTGGCAAGATACCCAAATTCACCTGTTGATCATATAATAAATTTTATTATATGGTCAACTATTTTTAGGTTCAATTCCTGCATTGACTTCATAAGAGGTAAGTTCGTCACCTAGCCAAGTTTATCATATAATTTTTTTTAGTTATATTTAAAGTATATTCGTTGTGTTCTGTAATACAGTATCAAATAAAAATTAATTAATTTTTTCTGTCACATTTTAAATAAAGAACTTCACTTTTTTCGGTGATGGTAATAGGTTGCACTGCTCTCAATCCACTGCATCAGAGTTAGAAACATGGGTTGGCACTTTGGAAGAAGTTTAAAAAACAAGTTTAAAAGAACTTTCGTACACAGAATTTCCCAGGTTTAGATTCAGATCGGAACGTACATGTATAGTCTAAAATCGTATTAACCTTGGTAAAAATGTTAATATATATATATATATATATATATATATATATATATATATATATATATATATATATATATATATATATATATATATATATATATATATATATATATATCGTCACGTCTGTCTCCCGTAGGAGTAGGCAGAGACCACAGATCTTCATTCGGTACGATCCCGATACATCTTCCTTGCTTTCTCCACACTCATCCATCTTTTCATCCATCCTTCCTCTCAGATTCAGCGTTGCAAAACGGCTCTCTGTTAGTCACTTCTCGCCCACGTGGGAATTAGGACGTGATGGGTAGCGAACAACATTGCCGTCATATATTAACAAATAAGGTTTATTAAAATTCGTCATAGTGAATCTCAAGAGTCGCAAGGGAGGATGGAGTCAGCGAAGATCGGGCTACGTGGTGCTCCATGGGGAAGGCCTATGTCCAGCAGTGGACTGCCGCAAGCTGTTGATGATGATGATGACTTACAAATATTTATTCTGAGTCTGGTAACCTCGTTAATCCGCATTGGACAAGCGTGGTGGCTTAACGTTCGTTCCTCCAGAAATGGAGAAACGAACGTGTGAGTGGGACATATATGGGCTGTTAAGAAAAATACATTTGTAATTACGAAAATATGAAGATTTCAAATTGCTATCGTACTGTACACGTATATAAGCTCTGTGTTGCTACGAAGCGAAATTGTTTCAAAGGACAATACGCTGTTGATGAAAAAAGAAATACTTGGACCATAAAGCTTTGTGTTTGTCATCACTACTGTTAATGGAGAAAATATGTTCGCGTTAATTGTTCCTTTGTATGTTCTGTTTATTCTGTTGCGATTGAATATTTTGTATGTAGTTAATTAACACGGTCATAAAATTTCGTTGCTGGACATTGGCATCTCTTAGAAATAAGTTGATTTCGATAATCTTTTAGCAAGAGTTTTTATTACTCCGGTAAATGTTATGGAATGTATAAATTTTTCTCATTATCATTTTTTAATGACACAGGAGGATTATCATTTTTGAAGTTCCAAATAAATCCACTTCATCCAGCAGGAAAACACACATTATTAAATTTCTGTTATTGTTTTGCTTGTCGCGGATCTTAGTTAAGTAAATACTTTTGACTGTTCACATAGTGATGGATTTCCGCAAATTAACGCCTTGATTCCAATAATAAATAAGCAAGAATTGTGTGACAGTGGTATTCAGTGGCAGGAGTTATGCGTAGAAATACCCACAGGTAAGAAATGCAGTGACCACAATCCTTCGCCGGGAAATACAGACAAAGTTTAATATTTAAAACAATTAAAATGGTTACAATGTTTGTGATGTCTCCTAACCCAGGGAGCGAGTACAGGTGACAATAAACACGTTCACGCTCCTGCAAATTTCACTAAAGCCGCGGCAATTCCGTCATTTAATTTCCACGCGTTCCGCACGGACGAGCCACGTTCGTTTCAAAGCGAATTACAAAGAAAATAAACACTGCAGTATCTGTAGGCTTGTTTAATTTGTGTTAAACATTTTTAAACCACGAAACAACGCGAACAGGAAGCTGAGAGGCGATTAAGGACAGATTAACTGTTAGGAGAAAGCAGAAAATTTGCTTGAGTTTTATATATATTATCCGCGAAACAATCAGTAAATCCGCAGAGGATTAAGGTAACATTAGAAATTAATAAAGGCAAGCAGCAATATACCAGAAAATTTGAAACGATTTAGCACCTGTATTATACCTGAAATATAGTGACATTGAGGCATTAAGGAGACGAATGTTTGCGTTTATGAAAGGCCGGAAACAGCAATGTATTGCTTTTCTAAAATTAAAAAAATCACGCATAGTGGGGTCTTGGCCTTCACAATACTCTTCCATCTCGTAGTTTTCATCTTCCCTTCGTCAAGATGTTAACATTCTCGATCTTCAACTAGACTTTTTCTACCATCTGGGTCTCTTTTGTTCTGCGGTCCACTTATAGATTGGTCTTAATATCATTAATATTAGTTAATAAAGGCAATTTTTTGAACTAAAATCACCATTTTGTACCATTAATAAAAACAAATTTTTAATTTTATAATTTAAAAGCTCGCAGTAAATTGAAATGAAAGTTTTCTAAAAACAGAACGCTGCCAATATAACCAAGAAAGTTCATACCTTATAACTCCTATAAATTATACTGTCAAATCTGACTAACATTTCAACTTGGTAAGGGGATTTATTACTTTCTCTTTTTGTTAGTATAAAATCGATAAACTGCGACTAACATATTGCATTTAAATATAATTTATACGGTATATTGTTATTTTTATGGGTTAGGAGGGCAAACATCAAGCGTGTCGCCTGATGGAAAGCAATCAACACCGCCCATAGACAACCGCGACACCGCAGGAGTCACGGAAGCGTTGCCGGCCTTTTAGGCCTTTGGTAGGCCTTTTTGTGTTAAAGTAATAAAAAATTTAGTTGTTCACTTACTTTATAATTCGCTTACTTGTTTTTTAACAGCCTATATACGTTTCATTGCTGTTTCCTGAACTTCTCTAATTCTGTAGGAATAGACATAAACCCGCATTGCTTTTTAAAGGCAGATTTAGATAGACGTATTATTTAAGGTAAACCAAAAACAAAGTTATACGATTATTGATTGCAATATCGATTATGTACAAAGGGCCGTTTTTTTTAGTTTTTTTCATTAATTGTATTCTGTCAAATCTCGTATACAAGGAAAAAATTACAGTCTGAACGCGGCCTTTGTAAAAAACAATTTCTTAAAAGGTAGAAAACAATCCCCTGTTGTTCCCGCGCATTATTGCTTGTTACTTATGGATTACAATTTTATCATGAATATTTCAAACATTTCATTTCAATTTCTAATCGTACACGAGTACGCTTTTAGAAAAATTATAAGATAGTTTTTATATAATGATGTAGAGATTTGAAATGCAATAGTTGATGAATTCGCTAGGCGTTGGATTATCAGGATTTGTATGTTTTTTCGTGCCCATATATGTCCCAGTGTTGGACACAAGACATTTTTGGAGCATTGAACAACAGTATTTAACAACATTATTTATATAATATTATTGAACAACATTTCTTCCACAAGCGTGGTGAGTTATTGTTGTTCAACAATAACCCACCGGCTTGTCCACGGTGGATCGTCAGAATACCCAAATTAGAAGCAAATAACTGTAGACCATATATACACCTATCCCTTTGCAGTTATCGAACCTGCGACCAGAAAGTAGTAACTTTGTGACCAAACCATCGTCGTCAAGTCGTCGATTAGGTGAATGATTTGTAGTATTGTATACAAGGGATTTTTAAGATATATTCCTTTCCCCTTCTCTTACTTCGTTTTTCCTCTAACATCATTCACATCCTAGCCCTAGGGTGAGAAACGCATCTCTAGTGCTCTTAATATTGCAGAAGTCATTGGGTGGCAGTGGTTAGTAACCATCAGGTGATCTGCTTACGTGTTCTATTTCACCATCATTCTATAGAACTATTAATCTTCCACGAACTACTTCTTCAAACTGATACCACATGGGAACCTTTAACAATGCTTTATTATTAATGCATCTGGTGTTGCAGAGGTTCATAGGTAGCACTTCCATCATTTTCAGCAGTTTCACCCCCACCATCTGGATGAGTGGCAATCCAGATGGTGGGGGTGAAAGTTCCATCCATCATAAAACAAGCCTATACATTTTTTAATGGCTGTCAATGCTTATGGCACTGCGGATGTATATGGGCGGCGATGATTGCTTTCCATCAAGTGACACGTCTGCTCGTTTGCCTTCCTATCCCTTAAAAAGAATTCAGACGACCCCTTTGCTCCTAACTCTTCGATAAAATAAATGTTTTGATTTGATTTGAAATGATAAATAAACGGTAACTCATGTGTATATTATATATATGTACGGTTTTATATAGTATGTATAGCTATTTATATTATTATTATATTTTGTTGTTGTACACTTATTTCTATCCTCACAGCTTATCTTATCTCTCTTTCACTCCTGGGTTTGCTGGAAGAATACTCAATTTTAAGTTAAGCTCGCCTTTGGACATCTTCTTTCCTTTTAATTCTTGTATGTCGTGTTTTATGTGTACAATAAAGCAATAAATAAAAAATAAAAATAAATAGAATATAATTCATTTTGTATTACCACAAACTACATATATCATATAACTTGGATAATATTAAGTTAAAATAAACAATAAATCCTCTTACATAACACAATAAAAGTAAGTGTGGGGAAACTTATTACTATGAACGTATTAGTTCTTTGAATCACGTTATATTGTTTCATGAGTGCCAACGACATAAAGGCGGGAAAAACAAAATTATCGCAGCGGAGTTGTGACTGGACCATTTTTTTTCCTTGAAGAGATGTATCATATCTCTACGTACTATATCGTTTTTATAATATTTATTTATTTTATTTGTGACAATTTACAGTGAAGTTTAATGAAGCATAGTAGGTCTCACTAGGCAAGCCCGTGCTGAGACCTTCCGATTCGGTCATTATTCAAATTTGGAATACATATATTTTATAATATTTATTATGTATTCCAAATTTGAATAATGACCGCATCGGAAGACGACTGGCTTGCTTAGTGAGACCTACTATGCTTCATTAAACTTCACTGTAAATTGTCACAAATAAAACAAAATAAATAAATATTATAAAAACGTATTTATGTGTATACGTTTTTAATAATATAATTACAAACATACATAACACACATAATATAATAACGACGTAGAAACGACGAATATTCCAAGGAATTGTTCAATTCTTACCTACCGCACAGTTCCACCATCAGACTACAAGCCGGTAGATTCACGTTTTATACCCACCACCGTGTAGGATTTTTTTGTTTGAACCGTACAACCTTGGAATGATCTACAACATGTGGTGTTCTAGAATAATTACCACATTCGAGTATTGAAGATACGAACGTGTATCTGAGAAAGGGCGGCAACGCATTTGAGACGACTCTGGTGTTGCGGCGATGGTAATTGCTTACTATCAGACGACCTGCATGCTCGTTTGCTCGATCTGGTATAAAAAGTTGGTAAGTGTTAAATGTTCTTATACATATAATAATATAATAATAATAATAATATATATTTATTGTTCATTGATAAGTTTACAATTTTGTTTCAGTGCCTGTCGAACAAGGGCGAACCCTGTACTACGGCAGGCAGTTCCCTTCTGTGACATATTTATGAGTTACATATATTATTTCTTACTATACTTAATATAACTATACAAATTTAAAATTTAAAAAACTTTATTAAGTTATACAAACCAAAAAGACTTTTTTTTGTACATGTGTCTGTGTCTGAATGTGTATTTATTTTATTTTATTTTGTTGCTACTAAGCTAATGTTTATTTAATATTAATTCAGTAGAATTATATGTATATTCTTATTGCTTTTTATGTTTAGGTCTCATTATTAGACTTTGAGTAGGGTAAGAAATGGATTGTTTCCTATATATACCTGAAACCACACAGCAAGAGTGTGTCCGCAAAAGGCCGGCAATGTATTTGCGATGCCTCCGGCGTTACATGTGTTTTTTTTGAGATAGGAAGGTAAACAAGCAGGCGTGTTACCTAATAAGAAAGCAACCAACGCCGCCCATAGACATCCGCAGCGTCACAGGGAGTGCAGAAGCGTTACCGGCCTTTAAAGAAAGTGTCGTTATGAGAGGGGGGAGAAGGAGGGGGAGGGGGTTCGGCTTCCGGATCTCAACCGCTCACCGGACGAAGTGCGGTAGCTAGGCTACCACTCAGACGTCGGTTTTCTGCGGGAGTGTGGTACTTCCCCGGGCGAGCCGGCCCATTCATGCTACAGACAAATAATATGCCATTCTTGACAAATTATTCGTTTGCAGCGTGGCTCTACCACTAGAGCCATGTATAATATATCTATGGGCGGCGGTGATCACATAGCACCTGATGACCCGCATTCTCGTTTGCCTACTCTGCTGTATAAAGTGTTCGTATTGAATTTTCTCAAGCGTTCTTTTAATTTTTATCCTTATTTTCTCTATATAAGGGTAAATTAATATATATTGTATTATATAGCGTAAGCTTCCCCGCTATCTATAAAGTGAGTAGACTATCGATTCTATAACTAAACTTCTCTCACTATCGATCGCCCCTCTTGCTTTATTGTCCGGGGAGGTATTGTAGGGTAGTCATTGTTTTCATATTAATATTCAAATAGGTACAAGCACTGGCCACTACTTTGTTGGCAAGGACATTAGAATAATATATTTTATCATTATTACTTCAGAAGTAAAAGTATAAATTCGAATTATAATAACATAGAATTACGCTGTGGTCACCGGAATATCTAGTCCTGAAAAATTATGTGACCTTTATACTTGCTAAAAAAAAATTCTTCAACTTTTATTAAAGTATTTTTTTTAACAGCCCATATATGTCCCACTGCTGAGCACGGGCCTCTTCATTTCTGGAGGAACGGACGTAAACCCACCACGCTTGTTCAATGCGGATTGGTGGGGTTACCAGTCTCGGAATAAATATTTGTAGTCCATACATATATTTATTCCGATGCAGGGATCGAACCCACGACCATTGACTCCGCGGGCGGAGGGCCTCGGCACTGAGCCAATTGGTCGTCGCAAAGGATTTTATTATATATTGACTTTTAGAGCCATCACTTTTCTGTTCCAGATATAACTTTCTTATAGAATATTAATTCAAAAATATTTGTTTCTTAACACTTTAATTTGGTATTATCGTAAAGATTTATATCTCGAAAATTTTGCTACATATTAATACTATCGTATAATAATGTTCACTATTACGATAGTATATTAATACTATCGTAATAGTGAACATTATACGTAGTATAATCAATTTAAAATTATTTCCTTTTTAATTGCAATATTTTTTAATTATTTACTTCGCTGAATCAAGGAGCTGAAGTGTCTTGGCCTCCGATCCATCCCTATCATCTGCATAGTTGGCCGTCCACTATCGTCCGATTTAGTTTTTTTTTATGGGATAAGAAGGCAAACGAGCAGGCGAGTCACCTGATGGAAAGCAATTAACGCCGCCCATAGACGACCGCAGCGCGATAGGCAGTGTAGAAGCTTTGTCGACCTTTTAGGAAGGATATAATTATAATGAGAAAATCTATAATAGTAGAATTATTGATAACAAAACAAAATTCAGTTAGTTGATAGAATTTGTTTAAAATAAACATATGTCGTTGCCCTAATGCATGCAAAATTCCAAAAAAAACATTTTTTCTTACTTCTCACTTTTGATGCCATTTAACGGATAATCTTAAAGCGTATCCGATGAAATACTTAGCATTTATTTAAAAAAACCTCTTTTTACACATAAAGAACTGGACATTAATTACGACAGGTGAGACAAGAACTTGTTACAACTTTGAACGAGATGAATGATCCAAAAGTGACCTTCAATAAAAAAAAGACAAGAAGGAAGCGAAAGTGATTGTTATAAATTCCAGAAGTTACAATCGTGATTACAAAAATTTTGATACTTGGAAAAATCAGTGATCCTTACCTACACTGCTTTGAATATAGGTGTTTTTGACAAGATTTTCGGATACCTTTTTTAATAGGTAGCATTAATACTTTCTTCCTTTATCATTTGTTTATGAAGAGATAGGCAAACGAGCAAACGGGTCGTCTGATTGGAAATAATCACCTTCACCAGTTTGCCTTGGGAAAAATGTGACATAATGAGTAGTAGAGAGGAAGGTAAATTAAAAGAGTGTAGATAGGGCCTTTCCCTCACCATGCGAGAGAAACAAGAGAATTTGGATCTTCGATTCTCATCACTTACTAAAAGAAGTGCAGCAGCAATGCCTTTCATTTTATATTATAATATATATACATCAGTTACAAAATAAACATATGTATCTATACATATGTGTAATATAATTACGGAGGAGAATGAATTAAAACGGTAGAGATTTGAAATAAGTCTTTTTATCTTTAAAGCAAGATTTGCTAGACGCTTTTCTTTTGTCAGATTTATTTAAAGATGATTTCGACTGGGTGGCAGTGTGTGTATGTAATTTTATAGTGATGTCGTGGTAAATGCAAGGCGCTGTATAGGTCACTGCCACCACAGAGAAAACGACATTACCTGTAATAAAGATAATAGATAGTTAAAATCCTATCGTGTTGCTACCGATGCGTAAGCTGTACTTATTCAAAGCCGATACATACGATCGTGCGCAACAGACGGGGGTAATTCGTTTTCAAATCATTGAATACGGATACGTGCATACGTTTTTAGTTGAAACTATCAAAATATTTTTTTTATTAATATATATTTATTTTATGACATTTAAAAAGTGAGATTGGATTAAGCATAGTATGTACGTTGCACTAGTCAAGTGCGTGCTGAGACATACCAACTCGGTTTTTCTATACATATATTTATAAGTATACATAAATAAATACATAGATATTCATATTTATACCATACATATAATATAAAAAATAATATAAGTGCTAGCAAATGATGGTATTACCCTGTTAAAGCATTTAGATTTTGATAAAATGTATATTATTATACATGTATGTATTTAATTAACTAAATATTTTCTTATTTATATTGTACCTTCTATCTTAAAAAATCTTTTCCATCTATCCAAAGGCAGACTTCCTTGCTGCTGCCTTCCGGCATTAAGCCGCTTTTCTACGAGAATGTGTAAAAATGAAATTACAGCAGATCGAATTAATCCTGCTAGTTTTTGTTGAGTCTAGATCTCTTAATCTAAGTATACTTAAAATACATACAAGTAAGGTGAAAACAATAATTTCATAATATACATAATTGTATATAAGGGTACGGCTAGTCTTCAGGGGGCTACCTTAAAAAATGTTATGAAATTATTTATTTTCTAAGCCCATAGTGGCGTCTACACATTGCTCTTATTACTTTTTCATTCGTTTCCATTATTATTTTATACAAACGAAACACACTAGAACATTAATTTATAAACGTACACATTTCAGTTAATTTGAGTTTTCCAATAATTTTTTTTTTACTATTCTTTATTGTACACCAAAAACAAAGTTATATGCTTATATACACCAATATAGACGAGATGGTTTTTCTATATTTTCTTCTTTATGTTTTAAAGTTATTTATATCATCAGAAACCATAAATTTCATTGTGCTTATTACGTAAAAGTTTTTAAACTTAGGTTTACACCATTATTTGATTTATTCTTAAATATTTTTTTATATTACATTAAAAAAATGGTACAATAATGTTTATGGTGTAAAATTAACATTTAAATGCACAGATATTTTACTGTTAATGTGTTTCGTACGGTGAGTACAGGGATTTATTGGCATACCCATTGCTTCATCCTTCATCCTTTACCAAAGGGGTAAAGGATGAAGGATGAAGCAATGGCTTCCTTCTTCCCGTCTCATTACTTGCAATCCCTTCACATTACATTCGTCTGGTCTTCCTTTAACTTTTCTATCCCCCCTCCTTACCGGCATATGCTGAGCAAGAACCATGTTATGACACTCGTTAGATTAAAATTATTTTCTTTTTGTTTTGTGTTTTTATTTGTATATATAATAATATTAAGGATTTAATTTTAATTATTGTAAAAAAAGGTATCATAAATAAAAGTTTCCTATTCTATTCTACCTATTTATCTATGCCTCCAACTTATCTATCCATCCTTTATTACATTTTTCTGCCATAGCAATGATACACAAAAATGGGCAATGCATCAACAGTGCCTTTAATATTGCAGATGTCCATACGCAGTCGTGGTTATTTACTAACAGATGATTCTCTTGTTTATTTGTCTACCTATCTATCTTTTTTCCTTTGAGTCCATAAGAAAAGATAAATAATTAAAATGAAAATCGAAAAGCTAATTGCTCAACACCCTTAATTAGATATACACAATTATAAGAAAATTATCGATGCCGATATTACCTTTAGACGAAATAAGATTGATTATAAATTACATGTATCGACGAATATAGTGCAGTAAAAGTCATTTCTACTTATTATTGGAACGCGATCATTTGAAATGGAATCAAAACAGAACCTATAAATTATCGATTACTTCCGCCGAACGATCGCGGCCGTAAAAGCTCTCATCGCGAGACGATCGCGATACTCGATCGAAGTGTGTTATTGGTACATAAACCGAATGACTACGTCAATTTTCTAGTAGTTGTGCGCTAACAAAATAGTACTGTTACGCTTTAACTCGGTCCACGTTATTAATATTAATGCATCGTCTGAAAGAGACCACGGCCGTGTGAACTGAAAATTAAAATATCCGTAACGCGATGTACGTGAGGCGCGTCGTTAAGCGAGTAACTGTGCGTGTAGTGTAGCGTTCGTGTGGCCACGAGATACACCGGGGCAGAATTGGGAGATTGATTACGATGTGAAATTAAAGTTAAACAATTCAGCAGTGCAATGAATTATTTAGCAAGTAAAACAATCTAGTTCTAGAACAAACACAACTGTAAAACAAGATTAGATTAAACGAGAGTTAAGAGCTAGAAACTCTTTTAAAAAAGGTTTTTTTCAATATTTCGAATTCGATAATAAAGAATCCACAATAAAGATTTACTGGTAGAGAATGCTTTCTGGCGTTAAGTCCGACTCTGTACCAAATTTCTACACAAAGAATAAATAAATAAATCTTAGGCGCAACTCTTATTACATTATTATCATATAATTTGAACTAGCTTTATTTAATGGTATTCCTGAAAAGATACGATATTAAAATTTGACTCCACACGTTAGCAATGTGTGCTTTTTCTGTGTGTTGTTAATTTCCATTGATGGCAATAATTAATATCTATTATTTAAATGTTGGTTGCATGAAGCCGTAGATCGAGGTAGCGTTTCTTGGGAGAGGCCTATGTCCAGCATTGGACTGCCGCTAGCTGTTGATGATAATGTCGATGTAAATGCTTGTTTACATTATCTCGTTGTTTACAAAAAGATCTTATTTCTTACGTTTTACGCAATAATAGTTAAAAATATTTAAATAATTTGAAATGATTCAAGTTATTTTTTAATAATACTTTTGATTGAAGTGGATTTGTTATGTATTACGTGAAACGCGCCTTACTTTTAGGCCGGTCTTCTGTACCTTGCAACGTATTGGTGTACACTGTGTTACGCATATATGCAAGCAGACAGGACTGGTCGATCAGTGTCAGTCAAATGAATTGTGTGTGTTTTTAGTTTTAGTAACAATGCGCACGTGCTATTATTTGCTTCGACCTAATGTTTGCAAGCAATATTTTGAATTGAAAAAATTAATCAAAATTGATTTATATCATGGTTGGATTTTTCCCGCCAATTTACATCAATGATGTTAAATATTTATTTTATTATTATAATCTCATATTATCATTTACGTTGTTTAATTCTCGTGGCTTTTTACTCAACATATGTATGTATTTTGTTTAAAGCTTAGAAATGAAGTGAAATGAAATAAATTCACGTGTCTCTTTCACATTCTTTCTAACTTAACTGCCAAAGTCCATGCAAGTTTTGATACAACAGCCACCACTTTATCTAGACACTGCTATATTATTATTTATAGCTAATTGCAACAAAGAAGAAAAACATCATAATTTTCGCATTAGAATTTTTTTTGATAAATAAGTACGAATCATATTACATTTTAGAATATTTTTTTGTATTTTTCTTTTCCATTACCTTATATCACAGTCGAAAAAAAATAAGTGTAACATATTTTTTAAGAAAACTGGAAAAAATATTTCCTACTACGGTGAATGGAGTCTCTCAATTTCTGAAATAATGGAAGTTAACCCACCACGCTTGCCCAAGACGGAATTTTGGACAACTCAGACTTGGAATAAATACCGTTCACATATTTATCATAATGCATGCAGTAATTGAACCTGCGACCGTCAATTGCAAAAGTTGTTATTGAGCGAATTAGGCCTGTGGAGATTTATAAACCAGTATGGTTTAATACGCTGTCTTGACTGCGCGATCCTCCCCCATCCTCTCAACGTGGCACAGCCAACGAAGTCGATGAGCCTATTAGATTGGGTTGGGCTACCAGATACTCGATTTCGGCATTTTTTCGATTTCGCCAACTGCCATCATCTCTTTTAGTTGGGCCCAGGATTCTTCGAGGACACTTCGTTCTGCGTCTAGAAGTTTCTGGACGACATCCTGTGGGGCGCACCAGGTACCGCTGAAGAGACATAGTGGAGGATGACTTGCGCAACCTTCAAATTTACTATTATATAACTGGTAGGAGGTACCGCAGGACAGGGCACGGTGCCGTAAAATCTGATCGGAGGCCAAGATCCATTTTGGGTCGCTACGCCAACAAAGTTAGTTAGTATGGTTTAATGTGCTCACACATATTTTATATTTAATTGTTATTTCTATTAATTAAAAAAATCTTATTTACCTAAACAGACAAATATGGGGCAAAATATGTTATGGTAACCAATTAAGTTAACTACATCAAGATATGATTAATGGAGTCAGGCGTTACTTTGTGGAAATCCATTAAATAAAGCGTGAAAAAAAACTTTTACTTACGCGACAAGTCGCGGATCTTAGCTAAGTAAAAGTTCTTACTGTCCACATAGTAATGGATTTCCGCAAAGTAACGCCTGACTCCATTAATCATCTTAAAAAGCCTAGCATAGCCGAACAGGCAAGGCTCTACATCAAATTAACTAAACTTCATCGTATTGCTGTTCAAAATTGTTTGGTTCAACCAACAATGTAAACAAAATCATGTTATTCCCAAATATATCAATCTTCGTTGCAATACACATAGTCGAGTAGCTAACATCGCTGTAAATAAAGCTCAAAAGATTTGAATGAATGAAAAGTGTAGACATTAGTTCACAGTTAGAGATAACCTAAAACTTCATCTTGTCGCGGATCTTAGCTAAGTAAAAGTTCTAACTGACCACATACATCAAGATAGACAGATTGGAAATAGATTAAAGATACGGTAGTGTTTACGTGATCTACAATAGTACCAAGTCTAGACACGTGGTTAGTAAATTTAGTTGTGGAATGTACATTTCAATATTCAACACAATCGATTTTTACCGCCTCCGTGAGAACAGGGGTGCCGCATCGAATAATCTATCGGCTCTAATTTATAGAACTTGCAACCAATGCAGAATGAACGAACGCATTAATTATTCCTGCCGAATTCGGCTCCATTGCATAAACATGTTCACAAGGAGTGCGACAGCGCCATTATGTCGTTAGATTGGTGAATATACTCGCGAAAAATGGTGATTCTTTGAGTGTTCCGTATACAAATTGGAGTTAATTTAGCGTAATAGTCGAAGTCGAAACAGATTTGCTTTATTTTCTCAAACAGTTGATGATATTCACAAAATATTTTAAGAATTTAGTTTTAATTTTTGGGCTAATCTTTTACATATTAAAAAAAATGTAGTAAGAATCATGCGATAATTTAATAAGAACGACTGTACCAGTACACTGCTGGAGATTAAAGTAATCTTACGCTTGACAAACGGATAGGGTATCGCAGCTTGGTTTTTATTTCCTGGTAATTGCTGCTGTGCGTCTAATAGTATTTGCTTCCATAGTCTCTCGTACGATACCCGGGTAGAAATAATGTAGTCCTATATTATGCCAAATACCCTATCTAGAGTACCCAAGCGCCTACTCAACGGGAAACCAGGTGGTCGTAGATGCCGCGGAAGGCCTAAGCTTAGATGGCTAGATGGAGTCGAGGATGGCTTAAAGGCAATCGGAGTGAGGAGCTGGAGAGAAAAAGGCAAACTGAGATCCAAGTGGAAAAAATTACTGAACCAGGCTAAGGCCTACCCGCGGCTGTAATGCCTTGATGATGATATTATGCCGGACACTCGTCACTCGTCATTCGACACTCTTTGTATTAACATTATAAATATCGGCTATATATAATCACAATAATTTAATAACATATAATAAGTGCACAATTAGCAACGTAAAATATTACGTATATATATTTAGTACGCAACGTGAAATTTGTCTTCTTCGCTAAACTGAAGTATATTTCAACGTATATTGAAGTGAAGTAAAGTAACAAAGCGATTTTGCTGTGACTTATGACATTTTTACCAATAAAAATGTCATAAGTCACATTCGTTAAATCGTCCAGATAGATGTCGATATTATTCCAAATTAAAATTAATTGTATGTGACTTTGCGAATCTTCCTTTTCCTTTATAGTTAGTTATAGGTTACTCCCAGTCAACTTGCAAAATTAAATAAAATAAAACTTTAAGAAAGATTAACTAACACATTTACATTATTGGATCAAATGAGGTTCTCTTTCTTTAACTGACATATTTGAAATATTAATGAAAATGAATCATGTAAAATTAAGACAGTAAATGGTATGACAAAAATATTTAACAGTAATTATAAATATATTTTACAAAATACCATTACCTACCTCAATGCTCAGGGCTTAGTGCGAAGATATCTTTTATGAGTTCGTTCGTAAGTTCTATATCTACGTCGTATTAAATATAACTACGCGGTACAAGTATTTATTCCGAGTCTGGGTATCCCACTAATTCGCCTCGGACAAACATAATATGTTAATGTACGATCCTCTAGAAATTGGGAGACCCGTACAGCAGTGGGATATATGTATATGGCTTGTTTAAAAAACACTAATATACTTGTAAATATGCAAGAAAAAAAAAACAAAAAGGAAAAAGCTATTAAATAAATATAAAACAAAAATAAATAAGCTTCCGTATTATTAGCAGGCTTGTTAGGTCTCTTTATAAAATATATAATAATAATATACTATATTTATCAATGTATAAAAATATAAAAGTTACTTATAAATATAAATGTAATGTGTATACATAATATGCTAAATTTATAGGAATTGTTCAAGAAGCGGAGGCATAAAAGGAGAATATTTAATATGTACAGTTAAAAACAATGAATACTGTTAGCCGAGGCGTAAAGCGGCCAACACGGGTTTCACAGTGTAATGAGCGTGTTTAAACAAAGTTTACCGAACCTTTGTTGTTGGAACAAAAGTTCTTTTTTAATTATCGATAGAGCCCGTGTCGAAATAGTCGTGGCTGTTGACTGAGTAATTTGGGACCGCCACGGTAGACGGCTGCGAGACGACTAGTCGATAACGATTATTATTTAATTTGTGTGAGAATCTTCGAATGTTTTTTTATCTGTACTTTACTCGTATTCAATCAGATTGAATTGACAGTGGTACTTTCCCCGCTAACTTACATCAGTTACGTTGTGTTTTTATCTCATTTCATAATCTTATGTTATATAATATTATAATAAGTTATATTGTTTGATTGTGCTGGCGTATTATACAATATAGTTTGATTAAGGCGTATAAATTTTTAAGTTGACTGCAAGTCCATTGCTGCAGATTTTGGTAGAATAGCCACCATTTTATCAAGACTTTGTCTTGTCTTTGTCTTTGAATTGACAGCAATTTAAAGTCACTTTAAATATTATATATGTATGTGTATTTCTATTTTTTGATTAACAGTAAAAAATTAATGATTGTACACTTAACATCACTTGACAAATTTAAAATTTAGACTGCGAAAAATATACAATACTGACTTTTAATTTACTCTCACGTTTACTTGAGGTAATTTACTATAAAAATGACCATTGATATCATAGATCTTTGGATGTTGAAATATACAATGTTATTATAACCTAAAATGATTTATCGTATTTGAGTTATCGAAAAAGTAGAATATTTTTCTTCATTGATGGGAAATAGGTACATGTAACTATTAGTATGCAAGGTGGTAAATTATGTGTCTCGCAATTTACAAGTCAGTTTGCTTTGGACTTTTGCAGTCAACTTAAAGAGAGTATATGCATTTATTTTACTTGAATTTGTTAAACAATATACATTATAATAACATGAGTTTAAACATTGATTAAAGAGTTGATTTAAGAAGGAAGTTTTGGTTACGCAATTTTAGTTAATGGAGATACAGCGAGTGCTTCCGAAAGGTTTTGACAGACAGACAGAGATAGTTGTATTTAATGGACTGCCAACTTTCACTAGTCAGCACTGGAAGAAGTATAAAAATGAATTAAAAAAACTTACCCTAGTAAACTAGCGCCATAAGTCTAAAAACAATACGAAAAGAGCAATTTTAAATTATAAAAAGAAATGGGCAAAGTCAACAATAAAACAGCCCACAGTCTCGAATAAAATTACTCCGTAGCATATATTAATATATATATATGTAATCGATTTCTTTAATGCAAACCTATAAATAAAACCCTAAACAATGTTGCGCACAACGTGTTCGTACCAAGACATAAATTTTGCTGGTAATAGCAGTAGTCAATTAATTAGTTATTTTAAAAGTATGAAGAAAAATTTCCACTTAATGTATATATCTTCTCGTTTGTGCTCCATATTGTTTATTTGCATAGCAAGCAATCTTTTTTGTATGAGTACGAACATATATATGCATTAACTTATCTTTGATCTTTTCGTATAAAATGTAGGGGTTACCAACACCCTCCCTTTTCATTCTATGGGTGTCGCGTAGGCGGCGACTATGGGAGCAAATCTCATTAGCGCCTACCTTAGTATTAAAACTCAATGCTATCTTCAATCTGCCTACCAAACGTAGGGAATATGGCAACACGCCTCATCTGTGAGGGACACCAATGTCCAGCCGTGGGCTGTTATGGTTTTATTGATAATGATACTATTTATGTCTACTATCTCCTCAAATTGTGTAATTAGATTATATCGAATGATTAGAAATTCTGAGACGCATTTTCGATGCAGTGCTGGAAAATGAGAGATGGCGAACTCTATATAACCACGAACTCTACTATATATAAAAGGAACCTAATGTCACAAAAACCATTAAAATTGGACGCTTACGACGGTCAGGACATGTGAAAAGAATGGATGAACTAAATGGTAAACCGAACAAGCAAAGAAACCGAGGTAGGTCAAGACCTAGGTGGCGAAGACGAAGTCGAACCAGACTCTCGGCGACAAATTTACATGTTCTAAATGTTGTTATTACAGCTAATACTCCTATTACAGCTAATTTTTTGACATTTCTTTTTATTGCACGACTTGTCTTTGTAAGGTTTTATATTTTTAATGACCTTTATGGATGAATGGATGTCACGTATTCTAAGTTAAAAACATGTTTTTTTTTTTAATTATTCAGTCCCGTCTTTTTACACTTTCATATTGTTATCTAATTAGAAAGAGACTGCTAATGATTTAAGATTGTACCATTAATTTGATTGCAATATTGAGATATTATTATGGCGAATTTCGGACCAATATCAAAATAGAAATGTGCTTTAGTTTACAAAACGCCCGTTTAAATGCAAATATTTAATTCAGCATCGTGACTCGTCAATGCTGATGGTTAAATAGTAAAATGATAGAGAAATTCTGAAGGAAGTAATTTGTGGGAGGAATGTAGATAAATTGGACTCGTTTGTGAATAAGCTTCACAAATGTCACGAATAACCACAGCGATTCAAGTTAACGCTAAATGTTTAGCCAGTAATGACTAGATGAGCACAGATTGTAAATTACGTTTTGTTTTTATCTAGCATGCTTTGCAATGTTACTACAAAGAACTCGTGTATAAAATGATTGTAAATTCTAATCAAATTTTCAAACCTCTAATAAAAAGTTCTAATTCAAAAACGTTTCTTATCGTGCTCATAACTTACCAAAGGTTCATCTCAATCACATGAGACATCAAATTCACAAAAATATATTTATTTTTATGTACAAGCTAAGCTTCATAACTAATCTGATATTAACATTTTCATAATGTCAAAAGAAGCACTATACATAGCTATTATTAATCTATTAAAAACACGAGGAAATTAATAATTAAATTGCTAGGAAACATCACAAATATACTAACAAGCATACATTAATTTTATTTTTGGAATTTGAATTCACATAATTTGGTGTCGTCTTTCTGTTTAAAAAAATAACGTTAGTACCTTAATGAGAAAGCTGCAATGAAAATCAATAAATTAACCCTTGTCTAACCTGACTTATGATAAAATTATAATAGATTGTGTTGCTCGATACAAGTTGTATCAACCTATCTCCTGTGTTATGATAATGATGATAAAATTACGTTGGGTACTAACATACAAAATTGAGAACTTATTAATCTTAAAATTGCGGAAGGAGCGTTTCGAATTAGTTTTATAACTAAAGATGCCCATAATGTTTATATTGCAATAAAACTTGTATTATGACAGGAAGTTTCAGCCATAGCCAATTTTATATCAACACTAAAGCTATTTTTGTTTGTGTAGAATATTTTGATTAGGTATATTAGGTTATTTTCTACTATATATTTAAGTAGTTAATCTTTACTACGAGCCAATTAGAATCCTACAAATTATTTTGTTGCACCGCCAATTGCTTTATGGTGTAATATGATGTAGGAAAATGTATAAGTATGAAAATACTTTTTTATCATCCATTTCTTCTTAGTTCGTTGTCTTTGTAAGCCATAGCAGCTGAGATGAACTTTCCCATAACTCTTTTACAATAATTATACAGAACTATATAAAACTAGCCTTTGCCCGCGTCTTCGCTCGCATGGAATTTGGTCTGCCACATTAAGTTTCGTGACAGATCATTTTAAATAAATATATATATTTTTTTACTTAATTTATGGTTCACAATTTTGGTCACAATGGCTTCCACGTAAAAGGAAGATATATGCTGTCGCAGACATTTATTTAGAACTATTCAAGACAAACAATCCTACGCTACATCATCTTTGTGTAACTCCAATGGTTTAGGCAGCGTACGCCAAGATAGCTCTCAGAGGCCAGATTTTTTTCCAACTTAATTGACATGTATCGTTATATTACGACCAAAAAAAAATACATAAAATCATTACAAATTGTAGCCTATATGTTATTCCGATATATAAACTATATTACTGTAAAGTTTCATCCGAATCCATCCAGTAGTTTTTTCGTGAAAGAGTAACAAACAAACACATACTCACAAACTTTCGCATTTTAATATTAGTAGGACGGCTAGGACTAGTAGGATAAGAAAAAATATACATAAGACTTCGGGATTATTGCATTGGTACAATTTAATACCGTGTCGTTCAAAGCCAGTCCATACAGCATAGGCATAGCGCTGTCGTATTTCTGATAGGCAATTGGCGTGGGTCTCCCTGATTCATTGGTTCCCAAAGTAGATTTAAAGAACATCTAAGCTTCGAATAAATATCTGTAGGCTAAACATATATGTATCCCGACGTGACAATTAATCACACAGCCACTGAACCCAAAAGCGATAACTTCGTTAATGAACAATATAGGTTAAAATTAAATTAAACCAGAACCAGAAACAACCCGGTTGAATTAAGTTAATGGTTTCTAAATGAAATAAAAAACTTTGTAAATACCAGATCCCATACTAGAGTCATACGAGACAAAAGTCGAGATATTGATGATATAAATTTATGCCACAGCTTAATATGTAAGCTAGATAAAAAAGCAGAAGCTTGTTCACTAATTAGTGTAAAAATAAATTGTGTAAAAAAATGTAAAGTACCCACTCTCTTTACGCATTAAAAACTAAGAGCTCTAGTTTGATTAATTCGTACTACAATTCGTAAACTATGGACGAGGTATCATTAAAACGGCCAAGTTCTTCCAATCTGTAAGTTACCTTAGTAATTTACTTAATTAATATTTTAAGCGCAATTTTTTTCGTTTATCACTTTAACAAGATTTGTAAAAGATACGATAATACACATATGTGTGTAATACGAGTATGTACTATATATATACTGTGCGTTTTAATATTTAAAGGATGATTATGAAGTTTAATAAATCAGAAAATGACTTTTATTACGAATTAATTACTGAATCGATTACTTGAATATGAAATAAAATAAGTTACCTATTGTTTTTTTTTAAATATTTAGGTATACATTGTACATTAATATAATAATATTGTGCGATTTCAGAGTTTATTTTTTAGCTTTTGTGCAAAGCCATAAAACAATACAATTTCAAAATTCCAAAGGAAATTAATCAAAGTTGACGAAAAAAAATCATTAAAACAATTAACAATGTTGAACTATAGAGATAATTGCAAAAATAAGAGAAAGCACCCCTGGCATGTAAAGCATTTTTACAGTAATAAGTTCGTAATCGTTATAGTATCTCAATATTATGCTTAATTTAATTTGTGCGAACCGTTTAAACATTTTTTTACGATCCACACTTTTAAATTGGACATACTTAATTATCTTTTGAAATTTTTATCAATGAGTATTATCGTGCATAAATATTATGCCTTACCCTGATTATCGTGAAATATATTTAAAATCTTTTCATTGTATTTTCATTCATATTCAATGACATCTTTTTGTTCCTCTAGCAGGTTTTTTCTTTTTACAGAAATAATTCAAAGCACAGGCATATTCTAGTTTCTTTTATTAATACTTGGCTGCTTATTTAGACTTTATGCACACTTTCAGAAATGTGAGAGTAGTTTGATAAAATAGCAAATTATTTTAATAATAATAATAATAATTCTTTATTTGCATAATGTAAGGTGTAACAAGATGAAAAAAGACGTTTAAAAGCTCCATCACATTGCCTCTTATGGTGTACAAATTTCATTAATTATTTATTTATTTGTTTTATAATGTCAACTCTATATAAACTATATACATGTATAGACACATAGAGGTCTAAATATATATGTCGCTTATTGTTACAAATCATAAATATTTTAATAAACTGTTACATTGTCATTAAAATTATAATGGATTCATCTATTACATACATTCGATCAACTTTTGAAGCAAAGAAGTCCTTATTATTACAAATATTGCCATCTATTAGCCATTCATATAGTCTTTTTTGAAATAATCTTGTGTTCAATTGTTTTAATTCATGAGGTATATTGTTATAACTAATTATTTATTTTGTTATAACTAATTGTTTTCGTTTCCGTATGAAATTAAAAATTCTTTAATTGATGCAATGGCGTTGTGTATAGTGGTTGGTAGGTGGAGAGTTGATGACCGATTTTCGGTAAGTTTTTGGTTTAAGTTCCAAATAAATCCACTAGACCCAACGGAAAAACACACATTATTAATTTTCTGTTATTGTTTTGCTTGTCGCGGATCTTAGCTAAGTAAAACTTTTGACTGTCCATTATTTTTGCTGTATGATATAATGAGCACCATACGGTACAAAAAATAAGGGTTATGGTTGTAAAACTTTATTTAAACACTATTGGAAATAAATGTCATAATTACTTTATTAAATCTTGGTGCGTATTTATCCCTGAACAGGATATATGGAATTCAATTTATATAAATCGTGAATCCTTTTCGTTATATTTAACGATCTTATTGAGTTGAATCCAATCGATAATCGTTTTGATCTTGAAGAGGCGTCACCAATGCAACTTTTTATTCCGAAGTAACCACGAGCTTGTACTGAGCAACTGGTTTATCGATGGCATTACTAAAGAGAGCTATTAAAGGAACAAATGCAGTAAACCCTACAAAAATAAATAGTCTAAACGATTTATTGAAATAGTAGGTATAAGTGGCCGACTAGTAAATAATTGTGTGTAGGATCGAGTAACTGACGCGAGAATAAAATAGTGCGAGAAAATATATGTTTTATTTTCTTTCAGCCATTTCGTTTTATTCGCTTGAATGTATTGAATTGCCTCGCAAGTTTCTTTTCATACTCATGCTATTATGTTGCCTGGTAATGAACTTAAATTATATAAATATTACAATATTAATACATTTTATTATAAAAAATGTATTAAATTAAAAAAAAAACATTTACTAGATTGCAAAGTTTTACATAATTAAAGCAAATTTATATTTTTGTCTAAATTATATATTATACATATACTGCAATGCAGATATTATTATAAATTAATTAAAGTAATATTTACAAGCATGTAAAAAAGGTGGCGCCCCCCGCCCACGGAATGAATAGTCGCGGGTTCGATCCCCGCATCAGAATAATTATATGTACGGCCAGCAGATATTTATTCCGAATCAGGTAACCGCGCCAATCCCCATTGGACAAATATGGTGAGTTATTGTCCGTTCCTCTAGAAATGGAGACGCCCGTACTCTGCAGTGGGACATATATGGGCTGCAGAAAAAAAAATAATTGTGTAAAGGTGTATTAATATCAAATTGACAAAATTTATTAATGTTAGACGAGTACAATACTTATTTTTATACTTAAATATTAATAGAAGTAATTGTGTGAAAAACTGTGTATTTTTCAATAACGCAGAGATAAATACATCATTAACGCAAAAAATATCATTCTTTTACTTATATTCATATTTTTACTATTTATAAATTTGAAATAAATATATATTACAATTTTCTACTATATAAAGGTTTTTCTTACAAATCATATACGTATGTGGCTGGGCGTTTTGTATTTTAGACTTGCTGATAACAGTATGCATCTCGATGTTTAAATTTAATATTTATATCGTTTATTCATCGGAGCCCCTAGATATTTCTAATATTATACTTGGTAACATTTTAAAATATTTTGCGGGAATTGAAAGACCAGTACGTAATCATTAGGATAGGTGAAGTTAGGTTAAAGTAATGCCTAAGCACTTTTTTTAACAGTCCATATATGTCCCACTGCTGAGCACGGGCCTCTCCATTTCTGGTGGAACGTACGTTAACCCACCACGCTTGTCTAATGCGGATTGGCGGGATTACCAGGCTCGGAATAACTATTTGTAATCCATACATATATTTATTCCGATGCCGGGATCGAACCTACGACCATTGACTCCGCGGACGGAGGGTCTCGCCACTGAGCCAATTGGTCGTTTAAGCATTACTTAAACCTAAATTTTCACATATCCGGCTGGTTAACCTCATATACAAATATTTACTTATTATAGTTTATGTTTGATATCAATACGTCCGTTAAGTTATATTTGAGATTAGTGCTATAAAATTATTTACAACTAACTGTGAATAGTTTCAATAGTTTATGGCAGTTTTATTAGTATCGTACCAAAGAGGCGTTGGAAAGTTTTACTTGAAATGAGAACTTCAATGACTATAATGTCAATGTTCGTAAATGCTCGTGTCATTTCCGCGGGAATTGTATTATGAATATATTAGAGGGACTTATCTCCATTTTGGTCTTTGGCTTAAATTTATAGTTTATCCACACGGAAACTTGCAAGTTATGTGGTAGAGCTATGATAGTATGTATGGACTGGCTTGGCCGGTAAAAGATACGCATCCTCACTGAATATCAGCATTAAACGGTAACATTTTACGGCGCCACTGCGTTTGTTACGATGTGTGTAGGGATATTGAGGTTCATCTCCTATCTCCTTTTATTTTCTTCATCCCCTCTAATTACTTCCATCTTCCTTTCCAATTAATTTCTTTTTCTCCTCCCATTGTTTAAAACCTTAAGTTAAAATATTTGCAGAGACTTTTACCATTAAATGACCCGCTTTACTGTATTATTACAATTTGTTTGAAATACATAGTGTATACACACAAACACTCACATCTGCAGACATACAGATACATCTTTAATAATTTATTATCTACTTTATCCATTTTTTATTATCAATAGTGTTTAATTTAATTTTTTTCTTTGTCTACTGCTTCGATATTTATATTATAACACTTATGTATTATATTATTTACGAAGGTAAGAGCCTAGTTTCCCACAACACAGGGAATCCCTCTGTGGGATCTAGTGTCCTGTAACATATGTAAACATTTTAAAAGTAAAGTTATTATATTATATTATTATTATTGTTCATGTTCAGATATCCTCAATTGCGTTGATTTTCAAATGCGTTTAATCGAGATATAAACATCTTTTATTTTTTAATACATACTCATTGTGACTGTGAATCAGACCAACTTGTTGCATGATCTCTGATTATTTTTTTAAATTTATTATTTAAAGTCGCGAATCCTTAGATTTTTGTAATTTGTAAGCAACGCTTTTAAGAATACAAATAATTTATTTATGTTTATTCTCTCATTTCTTTAAATATTATATATAGTATAATATAATACCATTTTCTACTGAAATTTTACTAGCGTATAACTCGCAGAAAGGAAAGGTTTCATCCCACAGTACGGTGAGATTTTCCCGAAACTTCATTTTATGCACCCACTCTATTGAATCACCTCCCTTCGGCAGTATTTTTGAACCGATACGGCATTGAAATTTAAAAAACAAACAACACGCTTACTCATATCTTAAAGGCCGGCAACTTAGTTATGTGCGATGCCTCTGGTGTTGCAGATGTGTGTGGGCGGCGTTAATTACTTTCCATCAAGTGAATATAATAATATAATATATATATAATATAATATATATTTATTGTTCATTGATAAGTTTACAATTTTTGTTTCCCCGTCTGCCGAACTAGGGCGAACCCTGTACTACGGCAGACGGTTCCCTTCTGTGACATATTTATGACTTACATATATTATTTTCTTGCTATACTTAATATAACTATGCAAAAAGAATGTTCGTTTGCCTCCCTATATAAACATAAAAAAAATATGCATCTGGATTTTAAAATTTTAGCCATATATTTCAAATGTAAATGTTTGTACATACAGGTAGATGAAAATTGATCAATATTGAAGCGTGACAGAACGGAAGACGTAGATAAATATTCAAAACGAACAATAATAAGCCGCCTCCATAGCCCGTAGCCACGGCGAAGCAGAACAAATACGAAACGCTGATTACGGCGGTTATTATACAATAATTTCAACAGATTTATGTCTGAGCTCTGAACATAACTAATGCAAGTTCATTCTTCACGCATCGCATTCTCAAACACAACGGTAATGACTGCTTTGTTTAGAAAATATATGTTTTTGGTAAACAAAATGGTTATACCAAATAAAGTTTAACATTGCATCTCACTGATTAGCAGTAAATAACCACGTGAATAAATCTTAAATAATAAAATGCAGCTAGGGTTACCACGTGAATTTTCGTTTGAAGCGAGATTTGATGAGAATTCAAGTGAATATTTGCTTTCCACAAATGAAGGTCGTTGCTTCTATACGCTTTTTGGGAAGATTGAAAATCATAGATTGATTTATAATACTATGTTACATACTGTTACCCATCCATTGGTGTTTGTTTCTAAACAAGCAATCATACGATATCCGCGGAAATATTAAATATGTTCTGCAACAATTAAGCACTGAATTATTTTATTTTATTTGAAATGGATAGTAATTTTCATAAAATATTAGATTAATATATAGAAGACATTTTTTTGTTTCTTTTATTTTTAAGAAGTCTAACAATGTTTACTAGGACAGAACTAATCCAACTAAACTAATAGTGTTTATGGTAAGATTATATGGTTCACATAAACAGTCCCATAGTTTATTTCACAACGAAATGAAAAGGAGTATTTTTGGATCCAAGGCTCCGCTTCGATCGTTTTGTGAATTGTACCATAAATACATGAAAAAAACAACGTTTTAGACATTCTCTACGACATTCACGCACCGTATTAAATCTAATATTTAAGTCTCTGTATAATATTTGATTTGTCTACTTTCACTTTATGTTAATGTTGTGTCCATCTATAATTAGGATTACATTTTAGTATGTTTTTAGAAATATTTAGAATAATGTATAATGAACGTAAATGTTGATGGTCTATAAATAAAGAAATGTATAAATATAAACCCACAAAAGGTTTTATATTAGTATTTTATATTATTATATAAATTTAGACAAATCAAATTATACAGAGACTTAAATGTTAGATTTAATACGGTGCGTGAATTATACCACAGAGAATGTCTAAAACGTTGTTTCTTTTCATGTATTTATGGTACAACCTTAGATAGTAAGCGTAAGTTAAGCATTACGTTTACAATCTAAGGAAGCATTCATTCAAGCAGCTTGCTTGATTGAATGTTTAGTTATACGTAGATCTTATGTAGAAACATAAAATAATTTAACTACTGTAATACTTAAATTCAAACTATTAATAATCACAGAAAATCCATCACTAAAATTTGACATAAACAAGAATGATTATTTAACAGTGCTATCGAGATAAACACACAATGATAAATCGATTTTACAGTCGAACAGACATCAAGTGTAGTAGCTGAATTGTCTTTTTTTATTATTACTATATTACTTAGCTAAGTAGTGTTTTCTTTATCTCGCTTATTTTTATTATCTTATACTTCTGCAATTAATTAGAATTGGTGTGAAATAGAATGGTGTGAAAATAGAATTAATTCTTATTAATTACAGAAATTCAGCGAGATGTCAAACTTTAATTTTTGTTAACGTACTTGTAATGCGATTTTGGTAATTCAAAACTGTTATTTCTATACGTATGTCAGTTTGCGAAATTATACAAAGTCCACTTTATTCCTGTATACTATTCTTTTTAGAAGACGTGTGACATTCGAGGTCGTATGGTCTGGAATGATGCGGTCGTTACTTGCTTGATTTGACACATAATATATATTAATAACAATTTACTATTTCATCATCATCATTATCAATACATCTGTAACACTACCATGCTGAAAATTTGTCTCCCTCATTTTTATTCATGGGATAGGAAGGCAAAAGAAACAAGCGTGTCGCCTACTAAAAAACTATCAACTCCGTCCAAAATTTTTATTCTCAGGTAGACAATGCTGTCCATTAACTGGTATTTTTCTCCAGTAGTCGCCTTGTACGACAACAGGGAAGAAATGTGTGGCCCTATTTCTTGCCGGGATCCAAACAGTGAATCCAGTAAATACTTAAAAATTCAGCTTTTGACAACAACTCAACTTTTGACAACAGCTTAAATTTTGATAATCTACTCGACAGCCGGCTTACCTATACGGAAGGACTTCTCTATTATACCTGATGATGCTTCGTGTTGAAGAAACACGCGCGTAATGTACGTTATAGAAAAGTAGTGTCTTGTGTTTACTGTTTTGTATGCAAGTAATGTTATTTATCGAGTTATTTTTAACTTGCTTTTGATCATAACAAGGCAGTTATTGACAATCCATCTGAATGATTGATTTCTGCAACGTAACGCCTGACTCCATTAATCAAATTCAACTTAAAGGTATCGCAAAATATAATAACCATTCTTCTTCTAAGGGTGCCTCTCCGACTTGCGAAGGTTGGCAGCACAATTTTCGTCCTTCTTCGCGAGGTGCAGCAGTTCTGGAGCGCTCGCTATCCCGGTCCACTCCCTGATATTACGTAGCAAAGATTTTCTTTTTCGACTCACTTGTCTTTTGCCCGCGATTTTTCCCATCGATGCAGCAATTTGTACCTGTCATGTCACATGATGAGAGGTAGAAAAGTTGCTTACCTGGGTCATCCAGGTAAGCAACTTTTCTACCTTTGACGGTCTGCAAAAGTTAATAACTATTAACGATAGAATAACGAAGATTGAATATAAATATTTATATCGAAACACTCTGTATATTAAAACCAATTTTGCGATACCGTTTAAATTTATGACTTCATAGATGGCAGCCCTAGTGGGTCGCTACCTCGAGTCGGCTCATTGAATACTGGCATGCGAGTTATGAGGGGCCGAAGTAATGGAGAGCAGCGGAAATCGAAGCAGACTTGACTATTTCTCTTACACAAATTGATGATTACGATCATTAGTTAGTAGAATAAATCTGTGCTATAAGCATTAAGATGTGAATTATCATAACCTTCCTGTTTCGAGGTCGATAGCCTTAGGATTAGAGTAAGCGGAATTTGGGTATAAATTTCACTGATGTCTACTTTGGATATTATTTTGTACAGGTTTTGATTTGTGATTATAAATATTATTAGGTTTAAATAAGATTTCGATATACATAGACGACCAATTGGCTCAGTGGTGGAGCCCTCAGCCCTTGGAGTCAATGGTCGCGGGTTCGATCCCCGCATCGGAATAAATATCTGTATAGATTACAAATATTTATTCCGAGTCTGGTAACCCCGCCAATCCACATTGGACAAGCGTGGCGGGTTTTAACGTCCGTTCCTCTAGAAATGGAGAGGCCCGTGCTCAGCAGTGGGACACATATGGGCTGTTTAAAAAAATAAATAGGTAACAGCTCAAGTAGCAAAACAAACAAAGGGGAATATTTATATCTTGCCGCGTATACAGGGTGTAGGAACGTTCCCCGAAGCAAAATCCCCACTACACGAGTGGAAACTCGATAGGTAATTGTCTCCTGGTCACGGGCTGCCATTATGTGAATTGCAGTTTCAGGAAACCTGAGGCAACTTCACTTCGTCTCTAGATATGAATGAAGTAAAATTAAATCTCATTAAACTTCGCGAACCATTTAATCCGAGTGTTGGCGACACGCATCCAGTTTTTACCAGTTGTCCTGCTGAATTGTCACTCCTACTAGGCAAGGGACACTTTATCTGCAAACAAAAAAAGAACGTCACTGTTACAATCTTAGCATTAACAGTTTTATACCTATTTATTCTCAATTTATTTACTTATTGTCCAAGATATCAACCCTAATCTTTTACTTTATACATTCAGCCTCTGCCCCTTTCTTTGAATAGATCTGGCCGAGGGGCGTCATATACTACGTTTGCCAAAGTGTGGTCTCCACTCCAAAACTTGTCCATCCTCCGACAAACGTGACCATCCCATTGCTACGTCAGTTTGCTAATTTTTTTACCATTGCTTATAACAAAAATTTGACACCTTTGTATATTTGTATTAATGTCGTCACTGTGGTCCGCGACCTGGCCACGTTGGTTCTTGCTGAAAACCAAGTTCTCTGATAGAGTGCCAGGCATACGCTAAGCAAAACCGTTTTGTGACACTTTTTAGATTTTATTTATTTTTTTTTCGTTTGTACAATAAACGAAAAAAAAATAATTTTAATATTATTGAAATTTAATATTATTGAGGTATTAATTTTAGAATTAAGTTATTGTAAAAGAAGTATCACGAATATAAACTTTTCTATTTCTATTATGTCTATAAGTATTAGCATTTTGCCAAAATAATAAAACAAACTGCGTGCAATGTCAATATTAATTTGAAATCGCTAGGCGAAAAGCCTTTGACGTAAAGATGTGTAAACGCTCATTAATTTCACATTGGCGCTGTTTTTTACGAATCTCCTATTCACGTTAACGGTAATCTTATATCTACATTATGTCGAGTATCTTCGAAGCGATTTAAGTACTCCACTAATGTTCTTTTTATTATTTCGTCTACTCGACTAATTGTTTGTATACATGCAAACAACGTGTTGGACAATATTTGTTTGGCACTTCACGACCGGTTGTTGAACGGCGAATTTTTTGCACTAGTCTTGCGTCGATGCATTTTGCAAATTGTCACTTTGCTTTAAGTGTAATTGACTAACTACGTCAAGCTAGCTCATTGACTTACATTAATACAAAATACAGTTTGTTGTCCTATTACAAATAACGATTTGAATGTTTGCTCTTTACTATTGCCTTTTATTATCTACTGTTTTAATTTATTTAAGGACCTGTTTTAATTTATGTAAATGATTCTTTCATTACATTACTGTACAACAAAATGTAATCCTAATTAAGGATGGACATCATTCATGAGAAATATTTATTATCTTTTCTTTTCTTTTATGGCAATTAGTTATAACTATTAAGCCACTGACAAGTAACTATACGATAACATCAAATCACTTGAAATATAACCATTCAAAATATCACGTTACATCTTGATAAAATGGTGGGTATTCTACCAAAACCTTTTATGAACTTTTTTCAGTCAATTTAAAAAGTCACGATATATGTATTTATTTCATATCACTTCACTTATACACCTTAATCGAATTATATTGTATAATACACCACCACAATTAAACGATATAACTGATAATAATATAAGATTATGAAAATGAAATAAAACACAACGTCACTGATGTAAGTTGGCGGGAAAAGTCCATTTTATTTATTTATGAGAATAAATATTTTCAACCAGTATTGGATTGGAGAATTGTAAACATGTCAAAACAATTTTTTACCACCATTTCACACAGAAATACAAGTGGGTGTTTATTAAATCATAAAGTTTCAGGAATGACAAAAATAAATTATAATGTACTTTATTTCAGAAAAAGTATTTTTTTTTTTTAGTTATACTAATAATATGTTTACCAGAAACATCACAATTTTTTAAAATCCTATGAAAATAATTATCAATATCAATTATACAAATAACAATTTACGCCTGACTAAGAATATTCTAAGTAAAACAGTGAAATAAACTTAGTGTTCTTCTAAGTTTATATTTTAATATATGTTATATATCAAAATATAAATGCTATATATTTTATATAATTATAAGATTAATATAAATGTAGTAGGTATAACGGAAAATTTAACTTAAAACGAAACTATAAGATTTCTATTGTCCATAGGACTCCTATGTAGTAAGCACTAGCTTACAATCTAAAATAGATAGAAATATTACAATCAATAATTGTATAACTTTGTTTTTGGTGTACGATAAAGAATATATCTCTTTATTGTACACAAAAAACAAAGTTATACAATTATTAATTGTAATATTTATATACAAATGGCGGTCTTCAGACAGCCGTAGGTTGTCATTCGGTGATTGCTACCTACTTACCCGTTTACTTATCTTTTCGAAAAAAAAGAATTAATGTCTAGTGTTTGGGTTGTTCAATACTTACGGGTCAGGGAATATAGTACGCAGTATTTTACGGCGGCGTTTGTGGGTGACTTGTGCCTAATAAAATGAACAGTTACTTTACTTTATAAGGCACGAGTCACACTTCTGAATATACATAAATATAATACAATGAGATTTCTGATGAATGATATATATTCAGAAAATAATCCGATGAATAATCTGAATTTGAAGAAACTACGCTTAGTTTCATACTTAATGAATAACGAAACGAAGTACGCGAAAGCGTTTTACGTTATTACAAAGTACGCTAAAGCGAATTACGTTATAACGAAGTACGCTTGAGCGATTTACGTTACTAAATCGCTTTAGCGTACTTCGTTAATTAGCAACAAGGAGATCAAGTGAGAATCCGTAAAGGATAACGGTTCAGAAGTATCTCTTGAAGATACTAAACGTTTCGCGTAGACGATCGCTGCAAATAAACATTCGTGGAACCGCCACCCATTAGAAATGTAACGAACGAACACTTCCGCTCGCCCGTCGATCGAACCCAACTGATTGAATCCTAGAGCTCTTGTAACGAGCTGTTAAGTGACCGTCCAGCTCGCTATTGCTCCTACACCTGAATTGGATCTAGGCAGTTTAAAATATTCCAGTCCAGCTCGTTATGAGAGTCTAAAATATAGATTCTCACGACAGTATAGACAGTTTGCGCGAAACAGTGACATTTGAGAATTTTAAGTGGATAATCGTGAATTCATTCGCATGCTGTATAATTGAACGCCACTCACAGTTATGAGTGTGGCTCATGCGAAACTGGGAAAGAAGAATCTCAGAATAATTTGCACAAACTTGCATATAGAACATGCAAGTTTGTGCAAATTATTCTGAGATTTAAAACAAAATTCATTCTTATTTTGATAGCAATAAAAAGTACTAATTAAACGGTTATGACACATCATATTGCGACAATTCATTGCTTTGTAAAGGCGTTCATCCGCTTCCTCAAAGGGTGCCACCTACCCCAATCTTCAGTTACACCCATCCAGTTTCCCTAGCCGCCCTGAACTAATATATATACACCCCCCAGTAAGGCATACCGCGGTATTCCAACAACACTTTTTATTGAATGAATTATGTAGGTATATATTTGGTCAAGGTTTCTTTTTTGATAAGGACATTTATGAAATGAAAATAATATAAGACCTATAATAAACAAAGCTACCTTAGTGATATTGTAATTATATAAAAATACATTTTATTTATTTTAATAACAAGTCAATTTAAGATAAAATTATTTAAACTAACATAGAAAATACATTGCATTGATACTGTAGCAGTAATTCAGTTATAGGTACGACTGTTACTAATGACTTGGATTGTTAATGGCCAGTTACAAGCCTTTAAACGCTAATTGAATGTAAATAGAAATATTAATGGCTCCGTGTAACAAAGGCTCCGTGCGTGCAACAAAATGTATTACTATATATTCTCTAAATAATCAGTATTGTAAGAAATATTTTGCATAAATCAGGGGTGGCAAACCTGATTAGACTCAAGAGCTCCTCGCATTTACTAATTATACTCTGTGCAATTTACGAATTACATAATCAGTACTTCTTCATAAACTTATTTCGGAACAATCAAATGAAATGTTGAATTTAAAGCTAATTTTCTGTAAAAATAATAATTAGTACAACATTTGGAGGGTTTGTTTCACTTCAAATGTTAATATTTATCACTGATTATATATAAAAATGCCACTGATTAATTGGAATCGTATTTCGTCATCATTAAGTTATATATTCTGCTAGTGGTTGAGCCACGCTGCAGACGAATACTTTGTCAAGAATGGCATATTATTTGTCTGTAGCATGAACGGGCCGGCTCGCTCGGGGAAGTACCACACTCCCGCAGAAAACCGGCTACTGAGTAGTAGCTTAGCTACCGTGCTTCGTACGGTGAACGGCTGAGTTCCGGAGGCCCAACACCCTCCCCTCCCCCAACCCTCCCACTTCCATAATGACACTTTCCTTAAAGGTCGGCAACGCTTCCGCACTGTCTATGGCGCTGCGGATATTTGCTATGGGCGGCGTTGATTGCTTTCCATCAGGAGACACGCCTGCTCGTTTGCATTCCTATCCCATAATATATATATATATATATATATATATATATATATATATATATATATATATATATATATATATATATATATATATATATATATATATATATATATATATATATATATATATATATATATATATATATATATATATATATATATATATATATTGTTATTCTGACTATACTTTAGGTGTACACAGAAACAGATAATTGATGGAGTCAGGCTTTACCTTACAGAAATCCATTATAAAAATGGACAGTCAAACTTACTAAGATTCGCAAACACAAATCAGGAAACAGAAACATGTATATATACCTTTAAACTCTATTGAATTAAGATAATAGTCTTATTCTGTATTTTGAAAGCCGATGTAAATTGCCGGCACGAGTTATGGTCTGAAGTGGCTCGTTCAGTAAATCTGTACTGCATGAGTGTTGCCGATGAAGTCGTTACGTGTAACCGTGACGATGTGTTTATGTCCCTCGGCACTGTTCGTGTCATTCCGTGTTCCCTACTCGTTCATTTGAACCTCTCAAGTACCTTAAAGATAGGTTGTAAATTTTAACATCCGAGAACAATGGACTATGATTTTGTGGAAATCACTTGTGGGTGTAATGTTGAGATGTATTGTGTTATTGTTTTTCTATTATTAAACAATAAAAATCATATTTATTCTATTACAACGACGTGGTGTATAGTTAAGGTTCTAAACCACAGGAATATTAAACAACAGGATTAAATTAAAACAACAAGAAACTTATTTTTTAGCATCACGTTAAGAGTTCCGTATCGGAAATGCCACCGAAACATAAATAATAATCACCTTGACTAAATAGTTTGTCTTCGAAATCGAATATTTCGCAAGTTATTTATTCAGGTCGCTGTATATTTTTTTCTATTTTTCATGCTGTACTATATAAGAGAAAAAGACAATATATTTTTAAGATTACTATGTTAAGTTGTACTAAATTACTTAAATTGTGTTTTTGTTTAACAAAATGGCTCGTGTATGTGTGTATATAGATATAATTATTTTTAAAAAATATTATACCTACATACTTATTTAAAATTTTATGCAACAATCATAGCTTGATAGAGAATAACATATCTACCATAAAAATAAAATGCCTTAATCTGGAAATTGCAGTTGATTATGATTTTTTTTAAAATTTTCTTTTAGGATAATGGCAGAATTACTTGTTCCATGCTTTCTAATTTCGGCCAGTTATACTTTCTTTCCATTTTGTTATTCATAGTTATAAAGAAAAGTCATTCACTTTCGAAATCAAACTTTTTTAAAAAATATGCACTAATTCGGTCTGCGGTCTAGCGATTACGTTGAACTACATTTCGTCAATCTAGTCTAGACCATAGCGGCTCCGTAGTTATGACAAATGCAGTCATTTGTTTTCTTGACGTATAATATTCTTTTTTATTCATGTCTGTTAATGCATATTCGTAGATCGTGATTTTTATTTTGTATACAGCTGTGGCCTTCAGCTTCACGTGAATACGCGAGAATATTTTCGTGATTTTTTTACAGAAAATGTTTGTTATATTTATAAGTTATGATAATGTAGGGAAATATTTAGAATAGAAGTATTTTAAAAAAACTTACTTTTACTTTTCTTTGGAGTCTGATTGACAGATTTTCAGGAGAAAAACAATTAGACTGTTTATATTAAAAATGAGTTCTCAGAGGGGTTTTCATTGTTATAAATTTCACACAGACTAAGTATTTGAAAAAATTTTAAGAGAAATGGTGCCAAATTTTTCTCATAACGTTTTTATTGTATTTATTTGGCGTACAGTTAAAACGAACATCTTAGCGTGATACCAAATAGTAAATTGTACATTACCGTGAGAGTTACTTTCACTGGTAACAAATTAAAGTTAAAAGAGTCACCGGAAGCATCAGTCAAACGTGCCGCTTAAATATATTGAACCGCTTTTTATAACATGTTATTTTTAACACGAGAAATACGTTTCGTCTTATAAAGTGTAATTAATGGTTTTGTTTTGGGCAATAACTTCCCGTTAACGTTACAAATTTACAATATTAACTTGCTAAACATACTTATTAACAGTGGAATTAATATGATGGTTCTACGATAAATTAATTGTTTCTTTTTTGAAACTTGTTATTTAATTTTGTTATTTTATTAAAATTTAATATAATGTCATTCTGAAAATGGTTTGTTGGAACTGTGCACTTTTATTTTATATTGTTATTTTAAATAATTCCAGACCTAATTAATTCCAGACCAGTGTATCCTACCTGTTCTCTCTTACGGCGCCGAAAGGTGGACACTGACAGTCCGTCTGCTTTACAAGCTCAGAGTCGCTCAAAGAGCTATGGAGAGAGCTATGCTCGGAGTTTTTCTGATAGATATAATACGACCAAATCCGCCAGAAAACTCACACAAGTCACCGACATAGCCTTTCAAATTAGCAAACTGAAGTGGCAATAGGCTGGTCACGTGTGTCGAAGATCCGATAATCGTTGGAACAAACGAGTGTTGGACACGATGAGACCACGATGAGACCACGATGAGACCACGATGAGACCACGATGAGACCACGTCTCGATAAACGTAGTGAGGGACGCCCCTCGGCTAGATGGTGCTACGATCTATGCAGGGCGGCTGGCAGCAACTGGATGCGTGAAACCGAAGATCGGGCTAGGTGCCGCTTCATGGGGGAGTACTGCTGTATATGAAATTTTGCTTTTTGCTCTAGTGACTTTAAAACATAATATATTAATGAGACAAGTAGGTGCGTATTAATATTATGTTTGTTAAGGCTTAGCAGTTGTCCCACTGAACTGTTTTATTTCTCTGATTATTCTATTTAAATGTTGTAGATGCCAAAAACTGCCTTAACGGACGGCTAAGCAGTTGGGCCATGTTCATGAAATTTATTCACGTCTCGCCTCCTTTGCTACAATAAACAATTGTTCTGTCAAATAAGTGACGGCGCCAATTAAAGTGCCGTTCCAGTTTGAGTTATTGCCACTCATATAACTCAAACGTCACTTTAGAATAATAACTCATATTCAATATTATTTATAATGATCTAAATGGATCATTATAAATAATATTGAATATGAGTTATTATTCTAAGGTGACTTAAAAATATGCATCTCGTAAAAATCGCTTTTATCACGGTGTTTTTTGATGTGATAGGAAGGCAAATGAGCAGGCGTATCACCTGATGGAAACCAATCAACGCCACTCATAGATATCTGCAGCGCCATAGGCAGTGCGGAAGTGTTGCCGACTATAAGGAAAGTGTCATCATGGGAGTGGGAGTGGGAGGGGGAAGGTGTTGGGCCTCCGGAACTTAACTTAGCCGCTCACCGTACGAAGCGCGGTAGCTAGGCTACCACTCAGACGCCAGTTTTCTGCGGATGTGTGGTACGTCCCCGGACGAGCCGGCCAATTTATGCTACAGACAAGTATTATGCCATTCTTGACAAAGTATGCGTCTGCAGCATGGCTCCGAGTAATTTTGGAATAATTCCTGACGCTTACGGACTAGTGGAATTCACTACCGCACAACTCGTCACAAAGAAAAGATTCATCCCACCATCACATACATGGATGAGTACTGTGCGCTTTTTCTATAACTTCTTTCAACGCACCACCACTATGTGGAATCGGTTACCTTCAGCGGTATCGATAAATCAATACGATATGAAAACCTTTAAAAAATCTATGCATTTCTCAAAGACGGACAATGCTGTTACAATGCCAATAGCGTTGTAAATGTGTGTGGGCTGCATTGATTGCTTTCCATCTGGTAACAAGCTTGATCGTTTGTCCTCATATCCCATAAAAAAATAATGTCATATTGTACAGAGATATTACTTTCAACGTTTTTTCTATTATTAAGTGAAACCACAATTTTCTAATCCACCGTATTTTACTACATGTATAGCCATCACACTGTTCTGTATATTTGTAACAATATATTTAATTATAGTTATCAAAGCAAGGCATCGTGCTCCACGCCGTTAGTGTGGGCAGGGTTTTAAATTATTTAAATTACGCGCACTATATATCTCACTAAATGGCCAACTCTCTTCAATGTAATTTACCAACACGTGTTAAGTTAATATCGTGGAAATTTCTCTCGTTTCCTCAGTTCCTGATTGCACCGAATTATTCGGTTCTTGTCTAATACGCCATTGTTAAGACGTGTTGTTATCTGTTACAGATCGCGGGATAAGAGTTATACCAGGCGAGGTGGAACGTAAGTATCTATTACATTTTAGTTACGGCTTCAATATTTGTGTATTTCTCCTTTGTTGATCGCAATTATGTAATTAGACAAACATATTACTTTTTCTCATGCCCATATATTATGTCTCACTGCCGAGTACGGGCCTCTCCATTTCTAGAGAAACGGATGTTCATCCACCACGCTTGCCCAGTGCAGAATGGAAGAGTTACCAGATTCGGAATAAATATTTGTAGGCCATACATATATTAATGCGATCGAACCCGCGACCATTGACTCCGCGGGCGGAGGGCCCCGGCACTGAGCCAATTGGTCAACATATTATATTACCACTGAGCCAATTGGTTGTATGTGCATATATATGGCCTTAAATAAGAGAACCATGTTTTAGACAAATATGCGAGAAAAAAAAATGTTCAAATCGTTTTTACTTTCTCTCAAATTGTTTTATTATAAAATAATTTACAATGCAGATGTGAAGTGATACGAGTATACATTTTAATTCTGCGTTTGTAACCAGGATGTACACAAAAATGATAGCACATCTGATACGCGTGCGAATGAAGCATACAGAGCAACTGAATATTGTTTAATTACAATAATGTACAGTGTTTTTATTTTTTCAATTTTGTCCACCCAATTAATGCTGAAGAATATGGTCTGCTTTCACGGAAGCAGGTAGAAGTGCTTTTATACCCGTATTAGGACCGTATCGATTTGTATATTGTAATGATATTCATTGCACAAGGACTCCTTTGGGATTAGTTGAATTATTAGTTAAATTTTGAAAATTAGTACATGTTTTTTTTTATTTGATAGGAAGGCAAACGAGAAGGTGTGTCACGAGATGGAAAGCATTTAAGCGATCATAAATGTCATTATTTATAATTTCTGCATACGTCTTACGTAAGGAGCTGGCTATTAAGCATGGGATTAACAGACAGTGGAATGTAATGTCTCCATTGATGATTTGGCTCATTTGATGTTATATTGAAATATCATCAGTGACGTTTAAAATAACTTTTATTAAATCTAATAACTTAGTTTCGTCTTGCGTTGTCCTACTACTCTCCCTTGTACCTATACCATATGTCTAAATATTTTAAGTACTCGCACTTGCATAATCGGCACAAGTCTTGTTGATGTTTGCAAAGCTCTCTCAGGATGGAAACCTGGCTGCGGTGAGCGGTCCATTTTATAATTATTATATACAGATACTTTAACTCCAAGTAAGTAGTGAATTGGTATAACTTATCTGTACATTATGTATTTAAAGGGGAATTACATATTTTTTAATTTAATTCACATTTTATTAATGTACCTTTAAATCTGAAGTGTTTTTCGTAATTACTTTAGGGATTCGAACTAGTGAAGGAAAAAGTATAACGTAAATTAAATAATTAGATTGGACAGATAGCGTTCATGCAATGTGAATGCACTGTAGATCAATTGTTTACGTCCAATCATCAAGGTCAAACATTTTTATCCCTGTTACTTGCATAAAATTATGTGACAGAGAAAGCAATTTACTTCATAATTCATTGCATTTCATTTCGTTCATCTCTATTGAAAGTATATGTATTCTATGTACGTTATTATTTTCAAACTTGGAACTATTTTAAATTTCACCATTAAGTACTGAACTGCCAATAGTAAGCTAACTGTAAATAAACATATGTTTTTAGAGAAATTAAACTATTCTGATTATCAAATTATTAATTAATTATTTGTAATAAGTAAACTCTTTGATGAATACATGTAGCAATTAGGTGCAGTTACAAAATACATCACGCGCATTGACTGTATAAAACCATCAATCAGTTCGTCATGTTCACAACTTAGTTGGCACACGAGATGAAATGGCTTTTTATGATATTGTATGCACGAAACAACTTAAGAAGTCCGTGACAAGTGTAGTGAATTATAAATTACTTTTTTATTTATGTGCCAGTCAGAAAAGTTCATGTTTTATGAATGTTATAAAAGTAAGTAGCAAATATGAATAAAAATAAATCGATACTACTCGATTTTTTACTTTCATATTTTTTATTTAAATATTTCTGTTCATTTTAACTAATGTCTCTTCACTATCAACGTTCATTAGTTTTACATGATTTGCAACTAAATTCTTAATATTTTGAATTTATTGTATTCTTGCTATTTGTAATATATTCCAATAAAATTAAATTTAACTCAAGACATTATATAACTTAATATTATATTTTAAATTCGTTGCTTCTGTTGACAGCTTAATTTATTGGCAAAATATAAACACTGGAACCTGAATTTCTTTATAGCTATCACATTTTTTATTACATTAAAGTCAAAAGATTTTATTCATTTAATATGTTTTAAATGTTAAGATGATTTATCGGTTTCTAACAAATATGTATAGTCCACGTTTTTTGCTCGGCATCTGAATATAACTTCGTATTTGCCTTTATTATGGCAATGATTAGTGTTGTGGTTTAAAATTACAATGAAACCAGTTAAATTAAATAATAATCAGTTTATTATCATACATTGAATCGCCAGGGCCACAAACAAAATAGAAGTAAGCAACTTAGTGTTGACCTATTACATTAAAGTATACCAGTGTAAAAAAAAATAGTCTCACTAAGAAAATACTTCATTATCTAGATCTACATTTCATTTATTGGTTTATACTTTTTTATAATTTTGGGAAATTTTATTTAAAGAAAATACTTTTTTATTAGAGATAATCGAATTAAGCGTTTTATATAATATATGTGACATACGATTTCAGAAGGCAAGAGATTAACAGACGGTGGATAATGGCTCCATTGACGATTTGGCTAATTTAAAAAAAAATAATTAGACGCTTTGTACTTGTAATCCAACTTGAATACGAACTCGAAACTAACAAAGTCTATAAAATTTTAAGACTATTTATGTATTTCTTGTCTTGAGATTTACAATATTTTTTGTTTGCTTATTTTTCGTGCACGTCATGCACCAAAAACAACGATCACCACCTATACCACCACGAAAATGCAAGGCGTTTGAACTTTTCATAATTTTGATAGATGAGCTGGAAACAGTTAATTTTTCAAAACGTGCCCGCCCGCAAAGCTTCTCATATGTTGCGAGAGCATTAAGCCTTATAATTTGACCGGTAAATTGATTACTTACATAAGAAACGTTTACAAGCTCTTTTAGAGGCATGAGTGCCATTTTTCAATCTATTGCTTCATAAGTACTGTTTGTTTCTTTTTTAATTTGTAGAACAAGTGTTTGGATTAGCTTATATTATATATTACTTATTAAAATGTGTTTGTTGGCAATATATAATATATTTAAAATGAATTTATTTTTAATTAATAAACCATAAGATTATATATCAATTAAAAAAAAAACTCAAAGATTATCACTTTCGGCCGACATACACAAATCGTACTTGGTAAAATTTCGAAAACTGTCAGATTGTTTTTATTTTTCAAATAAAATTTACTTTCATAGATTATTTATTCACTATACTTAACCGTCGGGATCTTTATTCATTACACTGGCAATTATGACTTCTTTCAGTTTTAATCCTAATATCTCGTTATTTTTAATAGGTTATTGTAATTTATATCAATTTATACCAATAATAATAATAGAAAATACCTTGATGGTTCTAATATACATACATATGTACATACGTCGCAATTGTTATAAAAACGTTATAAAGTTACCTTTAAAATAGGTCACTTTAGTTAGTACTAATGGTTTCCGCGATAAAGTTCTACAGCAGGTCATCAAATATATAGTTCTGGTTCGTTAGCAATAGCTAAATGAATAGTGATGTTGTCTGATTAATTACCAATAATTCAAGCATGTTCCAATGTCGCTCCTTATTCGAACATCCGTAGCCTCTGGATGCGTTATGCTTTAAGTTTATTCGACCAACATTAGAGTGATAATACACTAGACCGGGGATTAAGCAATTTCAATTTCAAGTAATATAATATATTGTAATTAATATAGACAAGAATATTGTTAAGTGTATTTCAATGAAATCCAATTGTAATGAATTCTTGTTTTTGGCCCGTTTTCAACAATTTCAAATTTTTGGCCCGGTTCTAAAACTGAGACTGAAATAGAACAATTATTACTAGATTATAAAAATTATCAGTCTAAGCAAGGAAAATTGGATTACAATTTTCACATTAAGATGAAATTTATAATTTTAAAATCGTAAGGTAGCGAAAGGAACCAAAAATTTTATCGTGTGATTTAGCATCGGTCTTTAAAATCTCTGATCTATGAATCATAGGAATACGCTGTTTTTCTAATAAACACGTATTCAAGATTATATGTATGTATGTGTTACATATGTTTATATTAAGCTAAAACGGCTATTAAAATAAATATATTTAAGTAATGTCGACAATAGTCGATTATAACTAACTATTTAACTAACTTCGCTGGCTCAGAGATTTAAACATTGTGCAGGTCGGCCTCCACCATGTATCTTCAGCGGTGCCTAAGGCGCCCTACAGAATGGCGTTCAGTTGGACGACCCATATACGTTCTCTTTACTGCCCGATCCTACTCCTCAAAGTAGTCGGTGAGCCTTACTTTCTCCGATTATATTGAATTGGGCACCAGATCTTAATTTTGGCATTTTTCCGAATTCGCCAACTGACATAATCTCTTTTGGTTGAGACCAGAATTTAACGGAGGATCGTATCGTTCTGCAATTCGAATATTAGTATCCATTTAACGAGTCTGGAAGAGTCTTAAGTTTGACGTCAGCTAGTTCCCATTGTATTAAAATTTCTATGGTTTCCCGGATGATCATTCCGCTGCCAGGAAATGGGCAGTCCAATAAAGTTAATTTGTATATATCAGGATACAACCCAGACGCTGTACGGTTAACAAATGATAACTTTTTTTTAAAGTTATCATTTGTTAACCGTAAATTATTATTCTTACAGTGTGTAAAAGTTGTAAATTTAAGAATAAGTCATTCGTTTCTACCATAACGAATTTAATAATGTAGCTTAGTTATTTCGTTCATAATTACGCGATTTTTTAACTATATTATGTACGTATACTTCAATTAATTAATAAATCAACAGCCCGCGGCAGTCCACTGCTGGACATAGGCCTCCCCCAAAAAGCGCCACCTAACCCGATCTTCAGCTTAACGCATCCAGTTTCTACCAGCCGCCCTGCGCAGATAGTCCCACTATTTAACCGGGGGGCGTCCCACACTACGTTCCACTCTACTTCACCACGTTTACTTCTGATTCAAAAATTCATTTACACTTGACAATGTTGATGAGGATAACATTTTATATCAGCGACCATAGGATACAACAGAAAAACAGTACAGCAAAATACATTCTCCCTCGTTATGAAACAGAGCCTAGCCTAGCGAGGTTTGCTTGTAAAGTTAAGTGTCGCAGTTTCGATTCGTGCATACATTTATTGTTGATATTTATTTAGCTTTGCGGATTTTAAATGGCATACTTCGAGACGTCGGAAGATTACACGTAGGGAATTTGTTAAACAGATCGTTATTGAGCATTTCTGAGCTTAGCAGCGATAATGTGGGTAAGCAGTAAAATTTGCATTTATATGCGTGCGGCCTGGTGAGGTTTACAGATCGGTCGCCAGCTTGTACTGCGATCACGACTTTGTCCTCACGTACCAACTGAATCTTTCCGGTTTCAAATATCCACCAGATTATCTAGTACATTTAATACAAAATCTATTAATAGCTACATCTGAGATGTACCAAATAAGTTGCATAATTTACATATGTATATGAATATTAATTTATTATTATCTAATCGTATTACGTATTAGTATTTCGTAAACTTACTTGCATAGATTATCCGCGATACCAAAATTCGTGAACGGATTTTCTAATTTTTACCTTAATATTATTTTGTGACTAAAAAAGAAACAAAAAACGAAAGCCTACATATTGCATAGCTATTTTTAGTCTGCATGTTGTAAAAAAGTATACCTTAAATTGTTTAAAGTAAAAAATATAAGTTAAGGAAACTAACGAGAAGGTCCTTTAAACTCAAATTTAAACTCAACTAGGATAGAAATTTCAATACGTTTCAAAATAAAAGATAAAAGTTTATGTACGACACGGTAACATCATAAAAATTTTGATAAAGAGCATAATAGAAGAATTAAAGTAAGGACAAGTCCATGCCTCTTATATTGTGACTAATTGAATAATAAACAAACTTAGGTAACAGAACACAATTAATATTGTAGAAGTATCTTCATTAAAAGAATGAAATATTATACCACAATAAAATTGTTTTTTAGTCTTAAAATCAGCACATAATTATAAAAAACGTTACGTCTCGTGTTGATTAATAAATATATGACGTTATAGATCTTTAAACTTAACGACTTATAAAAAGAACGATTTAACTGTCTATAATTAATGTTACATTAAAGACAAGACCCGAACTCAATACCTTTCTTCACGCGGAAGTGAAGCGATAAATGATGTAACGTATGAAATGGTGTTAACTTGGGTGTATCAAGATAATTATATCTATTTTAACGTGATTGATCGCTTATGGTCGATAAAAGGGCCGTAGTTGATCGGTGGCTTTATGATTCTAGGAATGGCATATGTTTGATTCGAGGTATTATAACTTCTTTATACGGTTACCAAATATTGATTATAAATAATTATTTATTTATGATATATAACGTCATCTGTTGTGATGGAAATTATCTATTAAATAAAAATAATTTCATTTTAAGTTTTTATATATGCTACTCTCCATTAAAAAAATATGTCAGTAATTTTTGATAACTATTTGTACACATTTATGTCTGAATTTTAAATGAGTCTTTCCTCCGTGCATTTTACAAACAATCGTTGAGAATTTACCTCTGTATACGTAATTAGGCGACTGTTTTCCGATTGTTTAGCGATAAGAGATAGAGTAAAGTCCTACATCACTTTCTTTTTTCTTAATTTTAATTAAATATTTAGTATTTTGGTACGCCCCCTAGCTAGATGGTGCAACGATTTGCGCGCTTCTTGGGGGAGGTCTATTTCCAGCATTGAACTGCCTCAGGCTCTTGATTAAGATGATGATTTAGTATTTTTAATGCCTTTAATTGAAATAAATGTAAGGGTGTATAGCCTTATTTTATAATTGTGGATATACCCGCGAGGAAAATCTCTTAGGTTGGGTATTATATCAAGAACCGCAGCTTTATAAAGAGTATTCACTGATAGCTATGTATTCTTATGAAAAAAGTTAATCTTAAATAATCGCAGCTATGTCGGACACCATCGATACCCCTAGTAAATATCTCCGTGACTAATTTCTAATCTGCCAAATTGCAAGAGTTATAAATAATTGTTAATTTGTTATAACAAATCCTCTTACATTACAAATCACCCACTATATTTTTTAAAATGTCAACTATACGGCAAAAAAAAAATGAAATCATACATTACTCCAACATCTTACTGTGTAATCGAATTATTGAATTAATTATGAATGACATTATCTTCGAATCTAGATAATGATTAGATTTACAGAAATTTTCTGTTCCATAGCGCCGCAATAAATCAGTGGCCATAGTTCTCGTGAGTGTATATCTATCCACGAGACAACAGGCGAATGTGAAACCGGTCGCTTTCAACGCTAACACTACGTGTCTTATCTGGCGGGCATTGTGTCCGGTTGGGAACGGTACGAGCATGCCTCCTGCAAAATGCCAGTCCCTGTTCACTGGAGATAAGCGAAGCTTTTGTAAATGGAGGTTTAATGCCGCAGGATTATGTCGACAACTAATGATTCCGACCTAGTTTCTTCAGGGTTTGTTCGAAGGCTAACGATTAAACTCCTACGTTGTTTGATATCACAAATATACATTTAATTATATATTACTTTATTAACTTTTAATGTCGACACTTGAGTGGCGAAAAGGATTCATATGTATCAAACTTACTCCGCACTCGACAACCTAGTGTCTTGAAACTAGAACACGTAATTTTCTTTTTATGGGATAGGAAGACAAACGAGCAGGCGTGTCACCTGATGGAAAGTAATCAACGCCGCCCATAGACTTCCGCAGTGCCATAGGCAGTACTTTTAACGAAAGTGTCATTATGGGAGTGGGATTAGGAGGGGGAGGGGTACAGGGAGGGGGGAGGATGTTGGGCCTCCAGAACTCGGCCGCTCGATACGAAGCGCGATAGGTAAGCTACCACTCAGACGCCGGTTTTCTGCAGGAGTACAGACATATATTATGCCATTCTTGTAGTTGTCAAAGTATTCGTCTGCAGCGTGGCTGATAAATCTGATAAGGTTTGGTCCTTTTTAATTGGTTCTTCACCAGTTGTAACCTTGAGGCTCATTCAAATCTGTGATCATTGTATCGCTCCAAAATTACCTATAATGATCAACCACAAGTGGACAAGACGGTAGTCTCATGAGACTATCGTTTGGTCCATGTTTGTCAGCGTGATCTTTTACCATCCTCTCCAAATACCAGAGCCAACGAAGTCTATGTGACTTTCCTTCTTCGATTACGTTGGCATCGCTCATGCGTGGTTTTTGTATCTCCAATTTCTCGGCTCAGATCTTTTGAAGAATGTTTCTTTTGGTTACTTTGAATTTGTTGCCTTCTACGACTTCATCCATCACACACTGCAGGGCGCTTTTATAAGGTGCTCTCATTTTTAAGTTTATTATATAAACAATACTAATAGTTAAAATAGTGTATAAAGATATTAAGTAAAATCTGTTTTTAATATTTTTCCGGACATATTTTGTAATTTTTTGACTTCCTATAAACATTTCCAAAGATCGCTTATACCTTTTTGCCTTTCAAGCATCGATGCAAGGCAAGCATTTCTAAGGCAATCTAGCCTGATTTTCAGCTACACGCATTTAGTTTCTGCCTACCACGCTGCGCAGTTTGTCGCTTTATCTAGTTGGGACGCGTCTTACACTACATTTGTCAAAACGCCGTCTCCACTCAAACACGATCGTCCGGTCTTTGACAAAAGTACCAACCCAATGTCTCTTCAAAAACGTATTTAATGAACATTATCATAAAATTCTTTCAATTTTGTAATTATCGTTTAGCAGCAAAATGAGAGCACACCTCAATTGTGAATTCATAACAGTACTAGACTATTAAAGTCAACCATTAAGGAGCATAAGAATTTTACGCCAGTAATACTTATTTTTGCATATACGGCAGGTGTTATAGTTTGTAATTCATTCCTAAAACGTGTATATACCGTTAAGAGCAGTTGTCACTGATGATATTGTGAACGCTATTAATATAATACATTTTAAGTGAACAGACCATTACATTAGGTCGGCTCCATTTGACGTCGTACTTATTACCTTTTTATCAGAATTCTTATTGTTAAAATAAGTAATCTAAATATATACTATCTTCGGCGATCTTTCCGAACCGATACGACATTGGCACCTTCAAGAAACAAGCCTACACATACCTAAAAGGCCGCCAACGCTTCCGCGACTCCAATGGTGTCGCGGTTGTCTATGGGCGTCGTTGATTGCTGTCCATCAGGCGACACGCTTGCTTGTGGCAAACAAGCATCTCTTATCCAATAAAAAAAAATTACTAGACTGAATATCCTAGATAAAATGCTAGAGGATATTCATATTTAGTGACCCAACTATCACCGCTTGGGTTAAGGTAATCACATTGTTAATTGTTGAAACACCAATTTAAATTTTCGGTCTCTGTCAAAAACGATTATCTGATATATGCGACCTAATTGGTTTAGCGGCTTAATTAAAACCGTACATTTTCAACATTTACAATTTTCTTTACATTTAAATAATTTTATTCAACATTTAAAAAGCGATCATATCACTCTCAAGTCGTGTGAAGGTAAACGACGAAAGTGCATTACGTAACTTGTTCACGAATCATGTGATCAGTTATGGCGATTTGAAACGAAACTTAAAACGAAATGTTTGATACACGAATATTAAATATATTAGAAGTAATTTTAAATATTACATACATACATACCTATCGTCACGCCTGTTTTCTGTAGTGGTAGGCAGAGACCACAGATATTCATCCGCTACGATCCCGGCACACCTTCTTTGCTTCCTCCGCACTCATCCATCTTTTCATCCATCCTTCCTCTCACATTCATCGTAGCGAAACGGCTCTCCGTTAGTCGCTTTTCGCCATCGTGGGAATCAGGCGTGACGGGTGGCGAACCACGTCGCCGTCATTTTTTAACAAATTAGGTTTATTAAAATCCGTCATATTGATTCCCACCAGATTTTAAATATATTTTGTAAAAGCTGTATTTTGTACTTATGCATTGTCTTGAACAATTTCCCAAAAAAAAGTCAACATACGTGTTGTGACTGGTAGGTAGTGTCACCTTCCGTTTTACGTCTATTCATAGTCATATGATTGTTCACCCGACGCCACGAAGTAATTTCCATGGTGAAATATAACATGGTGGTGCTACATCGTCAGCTTCAAATAGTTCTTGTAAAATAACGGTCTGACTAACCGCGAGTTTCGTGCACACTTGAATCTTTTGTAAGTGATCGCTGCGTACGTGCTTAGGCTCACGTTCATTAGATCTGTTAGGGAAAACATTAATGGCCGGGACGTTTTCTGGTTCCATAGACAAAGTGCCAAGAGGATCGACTTATAAATTAGTCATACCTTTTACACGTTCAGCAGCATTTCATGGTCGTTTTAAATATAATGCTCTGAAGTGCCGAAACAATTTTCTTTCGAAGTTTGGAGTTATTAAGTAAGTTTAAACATATAAACATAAGGTAAGGTAAGTAGGACGACCAATTGGCTCCGTGGCGGGGCCCTCCGCCCGCGGAATCAATGGTCGCGGGTTCGATCCCCGTATCGGAATAAATATATGTATGGATTACTACAAATATTTATTCCGAGTCTGGTAACTCCGCCAATCCGCATTGGACAAGTGTGGTGAGTTAACGTCCGTCCCTATAGAAATGGAGAGGCCCGTGCTCAACAGTGGGATATATATGGGATGTTAAAAAAAAAACGATTTAAAACATCTTCGTCTTTCGTTATAATATTTATGTATACCAAGTCATTTAGTTCTACGTCATATATGGTCGGACAAGCAATTACATCAATTTTAAATGTACATATATCTTCAGTGTGTCGTCATCTATCACATAATCTAACTAATACATCATAAGCAATGTAATAATAACTAACTGTTATGCTTCCCTCGTGAAATTGTGGCCTATCTGAACTCTAATCTCGCCATCTTTGTAATGTCACGCGACGAAAGCTTGACCGCTGCAGTTAGTGTTGGAATTACGATATCAGCTTCAATTGTCGATGCCATTTACATTTCTCCATTATATCATGTGACATCTTTATTATTCATTATTTAATACTACGAAATTATTGCATATTTATAAATAGTTATTTGTATATAGTTCATTGAAATTGATGATCATAAATTCAGTGAATCTCTAAAAGTATCGATTATAATTATACCAGTTTCTTATATTATAACCTAAATGTTAATATTATAGTAACATGCACATTTTTTTAAAATCACTTCACTGGTGTATTTATTCTATATTATAGTTTAATAAATTTTATGATAATAATAATATACTTTTTTCGTATAATAATTAGCAAATCATAGTCAATGCACCGGACAGATGAGTTGATGACCATAGAACCAACCTTCTTGATATTTTAAATATAATTAATAATCTAACTAAGTTATCAGAGTCCATGAAGTGTTAAAGATTTTATTACGTTTACGATCGCGCACAATCGTAGCATTTAATTTTCATTTTCATGCTCTAAATTCTCCACGCTACATGCGGCATTACAAATTCTCCTACGAGCGGAATTCGCGTCAACTAAATCTAATTACTTTCTAATCGTTGTGTGACGGTACTATTGACAAGGAAAAAAAACTGACTTTAGCAATTATTGGCACGGGTGTGAAGTTTCTGCGCGTAAATTAGTAATCTAAGTAGTACGTTTAAGATCTCGAAGAGTATAATTGTAGAATGTAATTACATTAACGCGATGCATTATTAAATATTGAGTGAGTGTCGATCTCATGGCTCGCCTCTGGCGAACAGCGGGCATAACGCGCGACACAAAAGCTCGCCGACATGATGATCGTTTTTCAACCACTTTCATCGGTGTAAAAAGTGTACGATATATTGTAGCGATGGTAAAAAGCGGTGGAAAAAACTTAACTCAATTGTTACGGTTCTCTAGCTGTGAGGTGAGCCCCACTGAGGTTGCCTGATTCGTAGTTTTATTTAGTGTAATATACCAATATGTCCTCGTAATCATTTTTCTTAATTTTTTTTAAATTATCACAGAAAATAATTTAACATTATTAATGTTTTATATTTCACTTAAATATTGACAAAAGGGCAAGTTATAAAATAAATATTGATGACTAAATGATCTTATTAAAATTTATATTTAAAGAGACAGCTCTTTATTACACACAGACAGCTCCTTATTTAAATAACTATTGTATATCATTCCATCTCTTTTTCATTTTCACAAATCTTTTAATCCATTCGAGGCTAATTGCACATTGTGTGTGCAATACATTTCTGAGTCTAAAAGGTCAGTAGCACACCATGTGTATACATGTTAATATTTGCATGCGGAAAATTGCGCACATGGATTAAATCAAAGGCGGAAAAACCTTCACGTGTATAAATGCGCATATGGAAAAAAAGCTTTTTTCCGGACACAGTGTACAATGATTTGAATTGAAATTATCAGTTAGGTTAGATAAAGTTGTCAGGACACGAATAGTTCAAAATAAAATATCTTAGAAGTATCTAAAAATGAAATTTAATGTTGGTTCTACTTTAGCTTTTAAAATGATCGACAAAGCTAGGACCATCAAGATTGCAAAAATGAGCAGTGAAAGTAATAATGGATTCTAAGCATGGCAAATATTTGTGTTATCTCGTATGGATTAAATGAAAATAAAAAAATATATAAAAAAATACTTAAGTGTAATGGCAGTATATTTGTTGTTCTTAGATTTTGTCAGTACAATTTACTTTTGTCTGGAGATTTCCCGACGTAGAGTTTTAAAAAAGGTGTTAATTAAAATGTATAAAGTTATATAATGTCTTTTTCTTCTCTTTTTTTCTTTCTAAAAAATTCTCTAGTACTTGTATCAGTATGTCAAAAAGTGACCGGGTAATAAATTAATTGGATTTCACAAATTTGACAACCCTAGGAATGCTAGAGGCGGAAGGCTGCTCGCTGCGGTACCATTCTGTTTTTGCTGAATTGTCTCGTGATCCGTTTCTATATTAACAACCATTTGTGTTTTCGCTTTCACTGGAATGTGTTACATATTACAAATACTGTTAAAAGTTTTATTCGATTTGTGACCTATTGATCGATTGATTGTTGACCTATTTTTATTGAAAAAGAAAGTATGGAACTTGGTCACCTAACATGAGTTTTTTATATGAAACTAGTGGGCCTAGCAGACGATGCCCTGCCTTGGAAATAAAAAAAAATCTAGAATCTCTAGAATCTCTAGATAGATCTCTTTGTTTACTTCTTCTTTTAAGAGTGACTCTCCGACTAGCGAAGATTGGCAGCCAATTCAGCACAACTCTCCTTCTTCTTCGCGAGGTGCAGCAGTTCTGGAGCACTCTCTATAATGGTCCACTCCATGATATTACGTAGCCAAGACTTTTTTTTTCGACCAACTTGTCTTTCGTTGCGGTTTTTCCCACAGTGATCTGTTCGTCGTCCTCATCAGTTGCAGCAACTTGTTGTCTGGCTTTACGATGACCAATAAATACTTTGTGTCATTTTACAATTTTTATATCGATTGACGTAACATTAACTATAATAAGTAATTGAGCAAATGCAACTGTCACGAAATTGATAAAATATTTCGATTCCGAACAGAGCACAGTGGATTGATTAATAAACAAGTATCAGATTGAAACCATTCGAAACTCGTTATCGGAAGCGGTGCACGGAGCCATCAACAATGGACAGGTTCGATTCTTATCTCATTATCACGTCTCCGAACTATGATCTGTATTAAATTATAAGGTGAGATTAAAATTACGTTGCGCCATTGGCATTCATTTGCTGGCAGGCGTTGGTCTGGCTCATTATATGTTAAATTGGCTGAATCATCTCTGGCACTTGAGACACGCGGGCGCTTAAATGGTCTTCTGGTATTATGCAACGCTCACTGCGTCGATGCTACCGTCAGTGGCTAAACCGCATATTTATTTGTACTGTTGGGGCGATGAACTCAGACAAAAAACAGGAGTAGGTACTATTGCTTTTAAAAAGTAAGAACTGGAAATAAAAATACACTGGTTTAATTGTTGTTATTGTAATGTATATAAGGAAAGGAAATAATTGATTATAGGTTGTAGGATTGGATGTGGGGTTGATAACAAATTCACATTTATACAGTTTACTACATATGGGTCTAAATTCGATAAGAAATTTGTAAAGAGGAGGAGGTGGGTATTTTAAACTCATCGCTATTTTTTTCTTCGTCTTCTCCTTCTGTCATGATATTCACTTTACGGAAAAGCAGAAAATTCATTCAAAATTGAAAAACTCGATTTTTCAATTCAATTTACCGATTTTTATAAATAAAAAACAATATACAGATAATAGACACCAAACATAGAATTACCATAAAGATACTTACTGTACTGTGAAGATTTGTACTTTATAATATATATATATATATATATATATATATATATATATATATATATATATATATATATATATATATATATATATATATATATATATATCCTCAGTGGAGGTTTAGACCGAGCCAACGACCATTTCCATCTCTATGTACTATGAATTACTCATGTCTGTTGCTACGGAAAGAAATGGTGGCAAGTAGCAAATTGTTGAACATGGAAATCGAAAGTCGTAGCGATATGATAAATGTAACGCCAAACGACATAACAACAAGGAATAATTGACGATTTTGATGACGAAATGACAATATAAAGTAATAATGAATGCGCAGACCTTTTTTTTAATTTTATATATTCATTTTCGTTCTTATCATATTCAGTAATTATAATTATATCCAGTCTTAAACATATTGTGTTATCGCACCTGAAGATTATGTGTCAATAAGACAGGATTTTAACCGTGAGAGTTTAAACTCGAGAGAACTTAGGAGTTATATCAATTATAACTCAGGAAATATCAATGTCGATAAGCAATTCTAGTTTTAGTTGGAGCACTTAGAAAAAAGGAATAAGCCTTACAAAGTAAAAATGCATAGGTATTATGTAGGGTTGGTTCAAAAATTAATTTACTTTTAATTTATTGCAACTACCATGAATGAAATACATTGAAATGCATATGATACTAAGCAAATAAACAAAAAACGCTTGACAATCATATGTCATATGTACATCATATCATACACTAGAATTCCCTGTATTTTGGATGCTGTTATAAAACATACTCTGTTCGGTACGAATTTTCCAAAAATGTTCCAATTACCTGACCCTCGGCTGGAAACTATACAATTTCGAAATATAACACATACTTCAACATACTTCAAAATTAAATGGCAAAAAATAAGCAATTTCTTTATCTTTTAGTTTTGCAAGTGAGCGGGTTAGTGATCGCAGTATATTTTTTATTACTCATGAAGAAGCTGCTGCCTATATATCGGTATTTGTTTTTACAGTCGGCTCGAAAGAAAATGAAGTGGCCATCCATTTTTTTCCTGGAAAATTTAGAAAGAAAATAGGTGGTGATTACTACACCCTATTCTATGTCGGAAACAACCAGGTATTACTTTTTGAATTAAAATTAAACACACTTATCTGGTTATTAAAATGATTTACTTAATTAGTTAAAATAAAATACCAAAGACAGACGGCTGTGATTAGTTCGAGGAATAAAAAACCTGGAAGCTACTTTCCCTTTTTACCGAAGAATGTGTTTACGTTCATTTACCTATCCGTATATAGACCTGACAAACAACTCGTTTTATTGAAACGTTTCATACCCAAGCCCTATTACTGTATATTACTGTTTATTATTTTTATTACTGTTTAATATTAATTTCATTTCTTTCATTCCTTGTACATTTAAATCTAATTTGTAGCTCGGTAACCAGTTATTAGAGAAGACATAAACTATAAGGCTTGTCGTAAATTAGGCGTAGGTACTCCAGTACGGAAACGTCTTCGTATCTAAAACACATAGCTATACTGTAGTATATGTATGTATAGACTTTACAAGACCTTCAATATTATTAATTTAATTGCACGTGAATAATTACATTTAAAAATCTAATCACGTCGAATCCACAATTTATTACACACAATTTATTTGTACACGAACAGCATCCTAACAAATTTCGCCATATCTCTAGACCTTATAATGGCTTCCGTAATAAAAAAGCAGGATATTCTACACTTCAATGCGTTGGTATTTTAATTACTCCTCTTGCGTTGTCTGTAACGGTCATCTGCAGAAGTATGCGCTCTTTAAATTGATTCTATCGGCAATTCAAGAATGTTAAGGAAGACATAAATCATCTTTAATTTGAAGAATACGCGTAGAAATAGCTTTAACAGTTATAATTTAGGATAACAAGAAAATATCCTTTATTGCCATCCTTACAGCAGGGCTGGATCCAGCTCTTTTCATTTTTATTAACTCTATTAGTTGATCATTTTGTTGCAAAAAACTACCCTATATGCAAATTTCTTCTACAGCATTCAGAATTTACCATCGTAATATTCTTGCATAAAACAGACATCCGAACTTTGTAACATCGCTTCGTTGGAAAAGAAATGATAGCTAAAGGTTCAAATATTCCTACATAACCTCCTTTTCTTATTTCTCCTCATCCCCCTTGTTTTTCCCTTAATCTTATCTTCCTTTTAAGCTGACCCGCATTTTCATTAAGCTTCTACACAAAAATTATAGTTTTTTGTTTAGAAATGAAATGAAAATTTAGTTTATGTTTATTATTAAATGAGATGAAAAAAAAATATGATTGCAGATCTGATATTTTTTACAGTCCATATATATATGACCCTGCTGCGTATACAGACTGCTGCGCACAGAACCTTCCAATTTCTGGAGTAATAGATATTAGTCCACCACGCTTGTCCACATATACAATAGTGTCCGCTTCGTATACAGTAGCTTCGCGCTTTCATTTGATGTTCACATGAAGAAATGTTCATAAATATATTTTTGTATTACAATTGTGAAATATATAAAAATAATTAAAAGTCCAGTAAGAGCTGGGGGAAAGGTCTTCAACTCATGCTCATAATAAAAAAATAAAAAAAAAATTCAAGGCTCTCTTAATAGGAAAATCTCCATCATATTTCTTATTAATACGTGAGAAAAATTGCGGACCTGAACAAATTATCTGTTGCAGGTTGTTGCGACATCTTTCAATTTACATCCTTTTAACTGAAAATAATTGATTCTAAAGCATCAATATATAAACTTCATCACTTTTATCGATATTTACTTTGCACCATTTTGCAATTAAATTTGCATCTAAACCAGCAATGTAATCAAAAATGGCCATACGTTAGTGTTGTTTATTAGAATCATATAGCTTGGCGAACCATCACGGATTAAAAGTAAATTGGAGGATGCGCATGATGGATTTAATACTACACGTGGTGCCGTATGTAATGAAACATTGACTGAACACTGGGAGGCTTGAACATAGATCGAAGTCACGAATGCAATACTATGTTACCGCGATAGGGCAGTTTCTACAATGTTGTCATTCTATTTTTCGGTAAACATATCCAATTGGGGGTAATACAACCAATTAAAATACTTTGGATTGTTCACTATATATACCTGAAGAGCGCATCGCAAATTTACCCGAAGCACGCTTCTAATTTCTTTGCTTGTCTGCGAAAGTTTACTAATGACTTCAAATATATTTATTGATTTCCATTTAAAGCTATATATATGTAATAAACTGTCCTTACCTTCGAAGTCTGGATATTGACTCGATTAAAGAACAAAAACCACTTTAAGTGATCAAAAAGAAATTGCTTCTAAAATATATTACTTATAAAAAAATATCTTTTTTTTCTTATATGGTTATTCTTTATTATATGATTTGTTTACTGAGGTATTGCGTATAAGAGGTCATTTTCTTATTAATTTTAAAAACTTTAACTGGGCAGAATGCATTTAAGTTTTAATATGATAGTACATAATACATATATGTATACATATGTATGCATCCTTTATTAAATTTAAATTTCTATTAATGCAAATTATGTTTCCTATGTTTTGTTTTTATGATAGAGAACAATTTGAAATCTGGAAAGAAAGTATTTTGATGAAAATGTTTGTAAATTAATATTAAAAATAGAAACTAGTTAACCTTTATTCCCTGTTGGTTTTACAGTGATGAAGTATTGTAATGACTACAGCTCATCGTCCATGTAAGAGCACCTTCCACTGAGAACCGAATAAATATCGACAGAGGGGAGAGAAATAACACAGTAGAGAGCCTTCATACCCTTGTAATAGTAAACCGACAAGGTTACCACGTTACGTCAGGATTTCGCCACGGGCATTCATCATATGTAATGACTGCTTGTCATGTTCCGAGCAGGTTTGAAAAATGATGCGACCACTCATTTATGGAGTCTAAATACAAAAGTATTTTCTGCCTCTGTATTTGTCGTGTTTTAAGTATGAGCGTCATCATAAAATAAATGTGTTCTTTTAGAAAACCTTTCCTTACCCGAGGGTATCCCAGAGAAATATCTAATAGGAATTTGCTAAGTGTTGGTGTTTGAGTTATTTTTTATAAATTGTCGGTTAGTTTGTCTGCAAATTACTATAGTTTCCTCTGACACTTTGGTTTGTTATAATTTACTTTTCTTGTATTTCTATATATGATGTTATATTTGCATTAATAGATGGAAGTAAATTTTATAAAATTATTTCCATATTGTAACCTATATATGTACCATGCTGTAATTTGTGGCATCGACATAAATAATTATGATAATGATTAATTTTACAAAATTATTCTAAAACTCTTTTTGTGTTGAATCCGACCACAGACAAGAAGTAACGCACCTTTTATCCAAGCTCGACTATTCCGTGGAATCATTTTCCTTCACTGTTATTTTCAAATCAATACCAATTTGCAAACATTAAGAAACAAGTCTGCAAATTTTTGAAAGGCCAGCAAGGCATTTTTAATACCTTAAGCGTTAAATGTCTTTGAACTGGCTTGTCCGTTTGTGTCTCTTTATTCGATAAAAAAACTGGAAAGAAGTTTAAATATTTTCATATGATAACTGAAATAAGGTATTCTGTTGTCAGGCGCAAAAGACGCTAAGCAAACGTATCCTAATTATATTTTTATAGTTATTTCCCGTGACTCCGTTTCATTCACAACTCAGTTCTATCACAACTATTTCACACCTTTCCAAAATTAGTTTCGATAAAAAAACTAACTGACTTATATTAAAATAAAAATTTCGTCAGTTCTTTATCATTATTTGCGGTAGTTCACAGCTGGACATAGTCCTCCTCAAGACACGCTACCTAGCGCGATCTTTGACTTCATGCATCTAGTTTGCTGCCAGTCGCCCTGCACGTAACTTCATACCATCTGGCCAGGGGGCATTCCATACTCCTTTAACCCTTCACCTAAACAACTTAGAGAAAATCCGTTAAAGCTTTAATATAATTATATAATAAACATTAAAAATATTAAAATAAACCAGTTCATGATTTAATATTTTTACTATGCATATCCAAATACAAAGGACGACCTCAGTGGCGGAATTGCCGCCAACGGAGTCAACGGTTACAAGTTCAATCTCCGCATCAAAATAAATATATGTATTCTTCTTCTCAGTCGTTTACACTCTTGTCATTTCGTCCAACGGCGAACAGATATTTAATCCAAGTCTGGTCACCCTATCAATTCGCATTGGACAAGCGTGGTGGTTGAAATTTTCATTCCTACAGAATGGGGAACTGGGGAGGCCCTTGCTCAGCAGTGGAACATATATGGTTTGTTAAAAAAATTCATAACTATAATTATTTTAAGAAATGTGATAACCCTAGTGGCAACAAGTGAAGGCCGCGCGGAGGCCGGTCGCTGACCGCGCTATTTATACATGTGGACTGGCAGCCCGGGCGATTGTAACAGAGCAGAGCACGCCGAGAGACCGCGAGGGCGTGGCCAACTAAGTATTTCAATTTATTTAACGATTATTTTTTATCGAATTTGGCCTGTCATCGACGAAGCCTGTACATAATGCGGCGCCATTAATTGAAACAAATCTCTTTTTCTATTTCGTTCCATATAAACATTATAAGAAGAATTATAATTTTTTCCTTATAGGATATAAGGATGTGGGATAGGGAGGCAAACGAATAAGGGTCTCACCGGATGGAAAGCAATCAACACCGCCCATAAACCTCCGCGACACCATTGGTATATTTTAATAGGCTTATCTTAATTAAACTACTTAAGAAATTACGTAAGGAAATTTTAGCTGCCATAGCCTATTGTAATATTTAATTGTGTGATTTTATATACAAATCTATATACAAGTAGGATTTATTCGTATACTCTGTTATTCTGTGTACTGTACCGCAGCTTGAATGGGGCTTGTAGCACACTCATGTGCTCGGATGCTTCTTTACAGGCGCATCGAACGATCGCCAGCACCTGTCATCACGTGAAGCCTGTAATATAATCATTTAATCGATGCCTTTCCCCTGCTAATATTTCATGTATAATTAACTCTAAGAGTTACTGAGATAAACGTTTAATTGCTAAGTTAGACTACAGTATTGCAAGGAAAACTGCCTATGTTTGAAATAGGAAGATAAATATATATGTCAATGCAATGCTGATGTATATGTCAATAATGGCCATCGTAATATTATGGCCACCGTAATATTATGGCCATCACACCCGGACACTCGGGAGAGATGGCTAATTGTTGTTTTATATTAAAACCAATTCATGACAATATCATTATGAATTGTTAATTTTTTTGCTTGATATCTTTGTTCATTGTTTAAAGTTCAATTGAAAATAAATATATTTCTATGTGTAAGCTTTTTTAATAGCATTTAAAAAACTATGACTAACTACCCCGGACTTACCCTATGTATTTGAAGTTGTACCTTTAAAGTATTGGAAGGTTTTTAAAAAATGTTCAAATATACACCCCTATAAAGGTGATGGATGTATTCATAGGACAAAAATACATATACATTTAAATTAATATAATTAGGCAGCTCAGTTGGTAAGGATAGGGATTTCGATCCAATGTCATGAGTTCGTGTTCCCCATTTGATTATTGATGTGGACCATATCCTAGCACAATTAATAAGCACAGCGGGTGCCACGACAAAGAAAAACATCCGGACTCAGAATTAATCCGCAACCTTTGGCTTAGAAAGATTCTGCTTTGCTGCTGTGCCAGTTCAGTCGTCTATTTGAGTATATCAATCGTCTATAATAAAATTAAAATTATCTTCCATTAACTTAGGTAAAACTTCACCAATATGAATAAAATTTATATTGAGAGCATTGCCCAGGGCCGTTGATACAAGGCGATCAAAATCGACATTGTAATGTTATATTTAAGTTTAATATAAAACTGGAAAATTTTATTGCTTAATAAGCGGTTTTTAATTCAATACGTGAATAGGTACCTCGTTTTTATAATCAGGGAATCCTTTCACAATTGCGATGTTTGACAATCATGTAATTTATCAATATAATGTTGCTCAAAGTAATTTGCATGCAAGATGATAATGTCGGCAAATCTCCAGCTGTAATTATGATCCCTTTTCATAAAAAAGATATCATAATGATAATAAAAAGTAAGTTCATTTTTCATTTAATAAGTTTCATGTCTTAAAATAAGATAATAAATACACTTTCATATTTAAAACATAATGGTTTGAGTATAAAATATTTTATAAATTTACAATTATATTATAAGTAATATAAAAAAAAAACTCAATAATTTATATATGTACATTAAATATTTTTATCATCATTTTATTAAAAGGTCTAAAAAAGTCGCAAGTTCAGTGCGTTTTTCTCGAAATTTCTCTCCATGCACTACCATTACACCACGTACCGATATGACATTGAAATCTTCAAACACCAAGCCTACACCTTTCTCAGGTGTCTAGCAACTCTTCTGCTATGCCTATAGTAGCAGATGTCTTTAAGAAGATTAGAGAGATAACCTTGTTATTAAGAAATTAAAGTTAATATTTAGTTAGTATTACACTATTTTCTAAAACATTAGATACCAATTCGTCAAATAACAAAAGAAAAACAATAAAATAAATTCATTTATACAATATCAGTATAGCACAGCTTTCTAATTGAATCTTGTGTGAAAATGAGGCATAATTTTCTCAGGTGAAATTGGAGCGGATTCAGTCTGTGAGAGGTGTTGTTATAGCCAGGGCTATAGATACCTCTTTATTCTATAACTACCAGGAATTTATCTATAGTTTCACTGTTATTGTTTATAAAAAAATACGTGACTTTTCGCAAAAAAAAATTTTTCGTTGAATACTTAAATTCATATGGAATAACGACAGAAAGACAGAACAGAAGCGAAAATAACACGAGAGACTGCTCTCATAATTTAGGGCGCTAATATTTAAGACAAAAGTAAAGATGTTAAGCATTAAGTTAAAAGTTTAAATTGTACATTTTTTAATGTCCTAGATAAGCCGTATACAAACTTTAATTTGCTAACTTTTGTAAAATGTATATAAAATCGGTAAAATCATTTTTGATTAAATGTTACGATATATTTAGACATCACTACTTGAAGCGCGTCAGTTACTCTTCATCGTAATGATATAGAAAATCGCTTGATAGTAGAATTATTACAAATAATGAATATCAATTGTGCATCTCTACGGTGTTTTCGAAATCGATTATGTAACCGGAACAAAAGAGTAATGACGGGCTCTATCAGCGATGGGTAACGAGGCTTCAATGAGTTTAAAATATGGTGATGTTCCACATTATTATGTATTATTTATTTATAGATAGTCTTTATGTTGCATTCGGATATTTCATAAAATAATACTAGCTTTTAATAAACAAATATTTTTTCGGGCCCACATTCAAACTTTTGCCTAAAGCTTATAAAAATATATTTTCATTGAAATAGAGGAAATTCGCATCTTCACACACACATACATGGATGTACACAAATATATTGTTTGTAAAGTTAACTTTTTTTGGAATTTCTGTTTACCGTAGTTGGATCCAACAATCCGAATACAATACAATCAGAATTTAGTTACTTTAATATTTTTTTATTCAAAGAAAAATCAAATATGTACATCAGCAATCAATACACCGTAACAATGCACTGCTGAATATTGGCCTCCTTTACAAATGGGAAATCCCCAAAGCTGCTGCCCAACCACTGGTTATTTGCCCCTAAGTCGCCTGAATACCATACCCACGAGAATAATCCGGGGTTTTCCTATTCTACGTCAAACTAAAGTAACATTGAATAAATATGACAATTTTCAAGTATTTTTAATAAATTTCTTTTGTAAAACATGCATCATTGGTCGATAACGTAAATTAAAAAAATAGTCTAAAATTACTTTTAATATACATAGTTAAGTTTATACTTAACATTAATTGGGTGAAGCTCTATTGCGCCTACTGGGACATCCTTCATTTAGATTTAAATTTTGCTAGAAGTCATGTAGTTATCTACCATCACTTTAAAAAAAAATAATTAAAAAAGTAAGGAGAATGCAGATCGCGTGTTAGAATTACATTATCTACTAGCGCTTGAATCATATTTTTAGGTTATAAGATTATACTGAATTATAATATTCAGTTCTGTAGGTTAATGTCGTTACTGTTTTGGGTTAAATCTTCTTTAAATATGGCGGCGCTTAAAGGCATGTTTACTAAAACGAGCTAAAAATGTGTCAAGTTTTTTGATTTATACGATTTTAATATACATTGATTTGTATTCCGATTCTTGTTTGAAAGGCAAATCGTTGTTGTTTTAAGTTGGCATTGTAAATTATTTCTTGCTTTATTAGTAGTTTAATGGTGATTGATTTTGTCATATTAAAAAGTATTATGCTGTTAATATTTCGTGAATAAAATTATATTTAAGTATTTCACGTGAATTGAGCTATTTAAATTGTGAGATCCATCCAGAAATTTTCGTTATATGTGCAGTATTTAATATGAAATAGATAAAATAACATTAAGAGAAGTTAAAGTCAGTAGGCTATTAGTTCTTATGTTTTTTTCCTGTGAAAGAACACTAACACTATTTTTATATACATTTCTAGTCGACCAGTCTAATTAATAAATAGTTGGGTAAAGGAAGTATGGTTTATGTCAATATTGTAATGGTAAGTACAATCGAACCCATAGCCTAAGCTTGTAAGCGTCACCTTACCTGGCTGGGCTATTACCACACCACTCGCAGGTGAGATTGAAATTAGAGAACACAAAATGTGGTTACCGTTCACATTACATCCCAAGTTAAATCAACAGAGGGATATCGATAACTGCTACGGTAAAAAAGTAAATTCATATAGTATATTTAAAAAAAAACTTCAATCAATAGCATCCGGTATATCTATTTTTGATCGATTTTTCGGTATCTAGTTTAACAAAAATAAATTTAATATAAATAATATGAAGGTTATTTTAAGAAATTGCCTTTTATATAATAAACAATGTAAAAAAGTGTTTACTGAGTATTCTCATAAAAAATTTATAAACTAGCATAAAGTTGAGAAAAACCAGAACATGTTTTCTCAAAATTAAAAAAATAGTAAGTTTAATTGATTATTGAAAATATAAAGAAATTTAAAACAGTAGTTTTTTCGTGTTAAAATAGTTTTCGCAATTCGTATTTCTGAAATTGTGACATAGGTCCAATTGGAAATAAAAACTTTACATTGAATTTTTGTATTCTAAATACCTTTAAACATCATGAATATTGAATATTCAAGATAACTCTCTCTATGTTTAGAATGGAGCGAAGTTATTATTCATTCAGTTACACACATGTTCCCACGCTAGTTGCAACGCACGAATCTACAAGATGTTTGCTCAGAGAAAAAAGTGACACCCTGGCGATAGGTAAATTAATCATGAGGTTAGGCTTGCAGACAGGATAGTTTATAACTCTTGTCTAGATTCTAGTGAAGCTTAAAAGAAAAATGTCTATCTTGGACAATTTACATATTTTGTTTATCTCTCTAATAGCTTGCAGGTATCGTATTAAAGTATATAAAGTAAGGTTTTTTTAAATTCGTTTCTCTTTTATATTATTTATATCATCAACAGTCTACAGCATCAATCTTCAGCTATTCACATCCAGTTTTTAGCAGCCGCCTTGCGCAGATCACCACTCTTCGTTTCGCATCTCATTAATCTAAGTTTGCCAAGACGCAGTCTTCACTCCAGCATTTACCTACTCCAACCGTTGTCGGTTCTCCGACAACCGTGATCAGCTAATTGCCATTTCAGTTTGCTAATTCAGAGCTTTATGTCAGTAATTTTTATTCTCCGAATGATTTCTTCATTTTGAATCATGGAATGGAAATCACCAGGGAAACTTCGAATATAGCCCTCACCATACGACTAGCTCAGAGAGTTATGGAGAGAGCTATGAAGTATAATTATGAATGTAAAATATATATTTTTTTGTTATGAAATAGAAAAGCAAACGAGTAAACGTATCGCGTATGGAAAGCAATCAACGCCGCCCATAGGTATCCGCGATACCATAGATTAAAATTCGGAAGCGTTGCCGACCTTTAAGGTACACGTAAGATGTAAGGTACATGTAAGTTCGTTTTTGAAAGAAAGAAGTTAATTAGTATGTATAATCCAAAGAACGATATATCAACATTATAATTATAATAGTAGATATTATATTAGAAGTAATTCACAAACCCATCAAGATATATACGTATTTTATACTTCATTTGCACATCGTAAACTATTATGATTACACTCCATTTAGTGATGAGTAATAAAATTATAGAAACGAATCATTTATAGCGCTACTTAGTGTTTGTCCGTATCAACTTTCACCGACAACTATCATAAGTACAATATTTATGATATTTCATAATCATACAAGTTTAGAAATTAATTGTCTAATCGTAACAAATGTACAAAAGTTTTGTCTTGTTTTAATTGGGATTACCAGTGGGATATAAAAAATAAAACTATTATATATAAAAATAGTATTCAATCCAACTTGCATTGGTTACAAATTTTCAGCGCAGCATTTTTCAAAATTAACTAAAACAAAACTTATTTAGAGGTCACGATACTGCATTTTTTCAAAGTTAACTAAAACAAAACTTATTTAGAGGTTTAGTTGGAGAAACAGAGAAGATACTAATTTTTAATTTTTTAAAAAATATTCTTTTTTTATGAGTGCCTTTCCGACTTACGAAGGTTTTCAGCACTACACTCCTCCTCCGTGAGGTGCAGCAGTTCTGGAGCACTCGCTGTCCCCATCCATTCCCTAATATTACGTAGCCAAGTCTTCTGTATATTAACTATGTTTAAAAAAAAATAAAAAAGTAAATATATGGAAGAATGAAACAAGTACTTCTTCCACTTGCCCGCCTTTGAACTAATATAGGGTTTTAATACCTAGCGTATGGTTTTCCTTGCTCCTTTACGATGTAACTTTCAGGTTCATTAAGTCGTTATATAATGTGTGAAATTCTCTATTATCAAGCCTAAATGTTAACTACTCCTTTTTATACCCTGCTAATTATTATATAGAATAACAGGCTGAAATGTGTGTAAATTTCAAAGTCAAAAAGTTTATTATAAAAAGAATAATATACTTTATATGAGAATAATATAACGCTTAATATGAATTTTACACAGAATAGAAAACATACAATTAAAAAAGTGATTAAAACAAACTGTTTTAATCACTTTTTTTAATTGTTTCATAACTTTTTTTAATTGTGTGTAAAATGTTTTAGTCACTTCATAAATCAATTCTGTTTTTTTTTTATTGTATTATAGTATAGAAAGGCAAAAAAGCAAATGTATTTATTATACTGTCAGGCATAATGGAAAGCAATCAACACCGTCCATAGACATTTACAATATAAACAACCAGTGACGTTCCAGTAGCATTGCTGGCTTTTGAGAAATATGCAGGCATGTTTGAAGGTTCCAATGTCGCAACTGATTCTATAGGCTCTTAATGTGTAAGAAAATCATCCCTTTTTGATTATTGTATCAAGAAAAAATGAGTTTTTAAGACAAAAGTAGTTGAAGAGTTTCAATGGAAGAAAATACATGTGTAGTATCTTAGAAACACAATGAAGATATCAAATTAATTAAAATTATATTTTCTTTAAAATTTACTGTAAACTATATTTCGGAATTCAAGTATTCCAACCACTAAGCCATAGGACCGTTGTATAGGCTTATAATTACATATTACAATATTATATTGAAGTACTGCGTTATTTTATCTTTTTTTTACCGATAAAGAGAATCTGATTTAGAGCCACTTAGCTCCATCTTCAGCTTGACACATCCAGTTTCTGCTAGCGATTCTACACATATCGTCACTTCATTTGACCGGCGGGTGTCCCTCACAACGTAATTTATGCAAGGCGTTAACGTATTAAAAACATCTGTATGGAACGACATAGTCGTGAAACGAACAAGCTCTCTCAATAAGATTATAAAAAAACAATAAGTTGTGCATTATGTTAAGCTACGAAGTAGCTGCAACATTGTAAGCTATCAATCTTTACATTCAGTATGTCCATTATTAATAAGAATTGCAAATAAACCTCCAATAAATAATAATAATAAACTAAACATAAAAAATTACCACTGCAAATGTAAAGACAGAATTATGTGCTGCCAGTCACATACATATATCGATAAATAATTCAATTTATCGAGTAGAAAATACAATCGACATCAATTGTTTAATGCACGTATCAACGGTGGTATTCAGTATAAAATTATTGGCTTTATTCTTAGCTATACAAGGACTAAAGCTGCCTAGCTACACTCGTGTAAATCTATTACTCGAACAGCCTAATAAACTTTGCAGTAGCCATATGTAAATCGCGGTTGGTGTCTGAAGAAATTTTCTCTTCGATAACAACAAGAAGCAGAAGTTATAACTTGACGAATGATGTTTTGCTCTCATACATTATAGTACGCATATTACTTTTATGATCAATATAATATATTATAGAAAATAGTAAAGCAAAAAGGATTGTTTATCCAAAAACATTTTTAAATTTGGATTTGAATTATTATTAAACATAAATACAGGCGTAACAATCCATTGCGGGACTCTTTCTTTTAAAACTGAGGCGTTTTATCGTAACTGTCGTGATTGAAGATAATAGATTGGTTTTCATCACTCAGGTAGATACAACTGCGAAACCATTGATATTTGATCCTTTCTAGCAGAAATTCTGGGAACCGCAAAGCAAATCGAATTATTCGACGGTATAATTTATTAGAAAGCATTCTACCGCATGGTTAAGTACTACCTACTATCTTCATTGACCTGTTAATTAGGTAGTGTCAGGCGAAAGAAAATATCATGCGTTAAGTGATGTAGAAAGTGAGTATGCCTTATATAGAAATTATACTTTTAATAGGCCCGCGTAGCAAATTATCGGTTTACTTCGTTTCATTGTGGACGTAATTTAGTCTTTAATGGTGTAATTTGCTGTAATAATGGGCCTGTTATGCCGCTTTTATAAGTTGCTTCATTTTTTCATTAGGACCTAGGTGTAAAAGAAATTTATTTCGAACATGTTTTAGATAGGATTTATATCATCAAAAATTGCTCTAACATGTTAGTATAGTCTCACAAAGCTTTTTTATAGAAGTGATAGGCAAACCTTGACCAAGTTGCTGAAGTTTTTGCAGATCAAGAGTGCCCTTAACCGGCGGGCTCGCATGAGGAGTGTAATGAGTGTGGAGGAAGCAAGGAAAGTATGCCGAGATCATAGCAGATGAAGATCTGTGGTCTCTGCCTACCCCTACGGGAGATAGGCGTGACGATATGTATGTATGAGCAAGCAGGTAACTGATGGTAAGCCACCACCGCCATGAATATATGCAAAATTAAGTTCAATGCAGATGCAGTAATGGAAAGGGAAGAAGGATATAATAGGTAGGGAAGAAGAAAGTAACGGGAGGGGAGAAGGAAAGACGGAGAGGGGGGGGATTGGGCTTTCGGATCCCTGCACTCATCGTACGAAACAAGGTGACACAGTAAAGGGCTACCGTATGATGCCATCATTATATGCGGGTGAAGTTATATTGAGTCAACGATGGCGGGTTCGAACCCCGCATCTGGATAAATATATGTATGGCGTATAGATATTTATTTCTAATCTGGTTAAACGCCTGCTCGTTTGCCTTCCTGTCCCATAAAAAAAATAGAAACAGTAACTTCGCCATTGAACCAATTACGTCGTTACCAGTTATTCTTGCTTAGTATAAATAATCGGCATAAGCTGTTAGTATAAAATGAAAGTGTTATTTCGTTTCTGTGTCCCTTTACTTAGCGGTTCCCGAACTTTCCATCTATGGACACGTTCACTACAGCTTACCTATCACGTTGTCTGCACTTTCGTGTGTAGCAATAGCTGAGTCGTGCAACACATCTTTATAACTTGAAATAATGATGAAACCGTTTTAATGAATAATACTTTAGAAACGGTAGCAAATAACAATCGAAAGATATCGAAAGTCGTAGTAATTGAAATATCAGTCCACATGATGTTACACCAAGAAATATTTGAACGAGTTGCAATGAGAAATAAAGCTATATATTCTATAATAGAAATAAGCAGATGAGTAAGCGGGTCACCCTATGATAAGCAACTTCCACTGCCATGAACATTTGCAATATTAAGGACACTGCTGATGTAATATCACCTAAGAATGAGTATTGGGAGCGAAGAAAATAAATAAAGAGTGGGATCAGGTATTAGGCTTTCGGAACTCCGTAGTCACCGTAAGAAAGGTTTCATGTGAAGGTATGATACTTCCAGGGTCAAGCCGACGCATTTATGTCATCGTGGCTCAGCTATAAGATACGGTGTACAGATCTTTATTTAACACAACGCTAGTCGCTGTGTTCCGAGCATCTTGATATTATACTGCTAGAGTTCGTTGTATTGTGGGGGGAGGGGGGGGTGGATCGTGTATCGCGGTGGTAAGATGCTCCCCATCAGGTATAGTGTAAGTTTTGCGTTTGTTACGTTTGTACGATCCAAACTCTCATCTCAAAAATCCCTAAAACCCATAGGCCATGCCTTATAGGTAGCCGTTCGTATGATTATTTTTGTTGGATTTCTAAATGAAATTTGGGCTCTTTCATTAGGTTTTCAAGTTCTTTATACAATATTTTAAAAGTCTTAGGAAATAAAAATGTCATTCAGTTTAAAATGATGCGTATATGCGTATATGCGACCGTATGCGTTTTTTGCTCTCTATCACTCATTAAAATCTGTTTATTATTTAATTTTATTTTTATCATTTTGTTGTCTTCTGTTTACCACAGTTTTGGTATAATTTATTACGTTAGTAACCAGTACATCTAAAGCCTTCCAAATGATAATGGACTTATTTTTCAAGTTACAAGATAGTATAGTGAACAAGTGGTTTCCCTACAGTAGAGAGTTATTATACACATTTATTCAAATACAAGTTTACTGGAAACTAGTGCGTGTTATTGGAATATGTTTAAATGGAACACGATTTCTTAAAGTAATCGTTTCTAACCTTCCCTGAACTTAAGGAAATAATTGAAACTGGCGTTTGTGTTACTAGCGCATCCATTTGACACACAGAAAAATATCGATCATCTACATATGTTAAAAATAATTTTGTTATGCTATTTTCTGACAAAATCCTATTTATATTTCAGACGGACAATTATATTGAATATTAAATGGCGACTGCTACTCAAAATCTTTTATAATTAATGTGATAAAGCTTCTTTTTCTTAAAAAGAGTCTTGCAATGTTTTGATATTATTTTACTTCTTGTTTACCATTTCAACTAAGGTACTAGTTTTTGTACTAGAAAAACTAGGTTCTTGTACTAGAAAAATATGATTACATCAATAATTCAATGGTAGTATGGAACCCATGAAACCTTAAAAAAGAAACACAATCTTTACCAAATACTAGTGCACCTTAGTTATGTGCTATGAAATTATCTTCCCAAAAAAATGTGAACCATTTTAAATTTATTAAATCTTTTGATTTATTTTGGGGGTTTCAATATTTTCGTATTAAATTTATAAATAATAAATTTAATTTATACCAAATACCACATTTAAGTATTATACTTAAATGTGGTATTTGTAATTATTATACTTAAATGTGGTATTTGGTATAAATTAAGTTTATTATTTATAAATTTAATACGAATAAATTTAAATGAACTTGTCTACCCAAGCACATATTGTTTTTTCTGTTTTACAGCAGGTGCAACAGTTCCCTCTTTGAGATATTAGAGATTCCTTTTTGAGATAACTTTTTAATAGTTGTAGAGCCATGCTGCAGACGAATACTTTGTCAAGAATGGCATGATATTTATCTATAGCATGAATGGGCCGGCTCGGCCAGGGAAGTACCACACTCCCGCAGAAAACCAGCATCTGAATGGTAGCTTAGCTACCGCGCTGCGTACGGTGAGCGGCCCAACACCCTCCCCCCTCCCCCTTCCATAATGACATTTTATTTAAAGGTCGGCAACGCTTCCGCGCTGCCTATGACGATGCGAATATCTATGGGCGGCGATGATTGCTTTCCTTCAGGTGACACACCTGCTCGTTTACCTTCCTATCCCATAAAATAAAGATAATTCTGCTTAATAACGCAAAACAATGACAAACATGACAATAAAATCATGCGTATAATTTAAAGGCCACAACATGCTAAAATCACACGTTAAGTTTTATCAAGAATTGTAATTTGCGGGCGGCTGGCTGAAACTGGAAACTGGATGCGTGTAATCGAAGATCGGGCTAGGTGGCGCTCCATGGACGAGGTCTATGTCCAGCAGTGGACTGCCGCAGGCTGCTGATAATGATTGTAATTTAAAATGTACCCCTTTACATAAAAAATGAATAATGTGCTATTTGGATTAGTGAGGAAAAGGAAGCAAATTCACCGACAAACCTCGAAATCATTTATTTATCATTAATAAATATTGCGGTAAAATTGGTTGCGTTGCCAGTAGACCCTACACTAATTGATTGTCTGTATCTGGGGCCCAATCATCGATTTAAATTTAACTACTATAAAATATTTCGATATTTAATTAGGTAATAGACAATTGACACGCTTCAATTATTTTTTTGTCCATTTTCTTAAGTGTAGGTTAATATACGAAATACAATAATATCGAAGAATCCAGTAATCACATTATCATCTGTGACTAGGGTCTAATCTTCGATCAACCTGCAGAAGCAAACACGCCTAGGACTCGCTGAAAACAGGTTATAATGATAGACAAAATTATAAATCGCTTTCTTCCTAATGATACGCGGTCACTGTCTAATGAAGGGTCTATCGCTTTAAGGATCAAATTATGCCAACAGTCATTGAATGACGTATTATTATAAACGGTGAAATAGATATAAATCTTGACATCAACTTCAGGTCTATAGCTTTGCAACCAAAGTCACCGCGGGTGGTATTCGATATTCAATCCAGAGTGTGCCCTTCGAATGTTTTGTTAGGTTTGAACTTTGTGTAATAAAAAGTTATTTAATTACTCGATCTTTTAGGTATGTAATTATATAAAATTATGTTTTAAATAAAATCAACTAAAACAGGAATGAGAAGTGTATATCTATTTCTTTCTTTATTCTATATTAGTTGGCATATTGTAGTCAAACTACTCTTTTCTTCTTTCTTTCAATATTTTTTGCTATATTTTTGTATACAGCATTAACGGGCTGGCTTTTCCGGGGAAAGTACAGTACCATATTCGCACAAAAAACTAACTTTTGAGTAGTAGATTCACAACTACGCTTCGATAGAGCATTGGTAGCTAAAGATCCCTTTAACTCCTCCTCTCCTCTCCTTCTTCCTCTCCCATTATTTGCATCTTATCGTTAAGTAGACAACGCATTTGTAATGCGCTTAGTGTTGCAAATGTCCGATGGTTATTAACTTAGTATCTGTGACACGCACACTTTTTTACCTACCTTCTCCATAAAAAAGTCATTAGAAAGAACACGTTATAAATTGTAAGACAGTCAATGTATATTCAGTAGCCTGTGACTAGAATATAACAGCTTAATTAAAACACTTTGGATGTGAAATTAGTAGTCGATATACATCTTCAGTAGTCCACGATATATCCGTGTTGATTTTGTAATATTTAATGGTCTCAATATGTAAGTACCTACATATATACTTTGATACGGAAAATATACATTTTATAAAGCTAAGAAAATATATTATCGTTTTAAGAAACATAAATATATTTCTCTGCTTCATTATTTATGACAACCAACTCATAAACTACGTGGCCAATATAAATTAAAATAGATCAGACCGTCGTTAAAATCATAAGCAGCACTACACAGTATTTATTTTAAATAATTTAAAATAAAACGAGCACGATTTACAAACGATATTTAAAAACTAAAGTCACTGTTACAAATTTGCATCCAAAGTCACGTGACATATTATAAACGAGAGTAGCGTTCAAATTTGAAAGAACTTTTAAAAATGTAACTGAAATGATATAAAAACAAAGTTTCTAATCAATTTTAAAATACTGTCCACTCAGGAAATTTTTTGTCTTATCCGTTCCGTTTTTATGTCTTATCATATTGTCGTCTTCTAAATTCGGTACGTCAAACTCTTGGTTACATTGAATTTGTCATCATGCTTTTACTGTTTTAATATAAAAAGAGCGCGAAATTATGACAATAAAAATACTATTACGTGTTATATATTATATTACGTTAATATAATATATAACACGTACTAGTATTTTAATAACATTTTATGAACGTTACATATGTCAGTATTTAAAGGCTAGCTAGCTATAAAGTATAAATGAAAAGATGAAAGAAATATATTCTTATTCAATTTTAAGATACTGTCCACTTGGAATATAGCCGTTTTCCTATAATGTCGTGTTACACACTCGTCACGTCAACCTATCGGGCGCGTTAATTCTCTCATCGCGTGTTTGCCAGTCCTGTTAATATCGGTGTAAGGCAACTGGCTGACAATGAGGAGCCGGTCAATTTAAATGTAAATACGCTGGCTCGACCGTTTCGGATAAACTTCGCGCCTTTCTATACGTACTACCGTTAGTCGATCAGGACGAATGTCATAATATCTCTACCTGCGTTTTCTCTGATTCAAATTCCGTGTGACATGAAATTGTAAATTTAATAGCGTGGATATGTAATAAAAGTTAAATCAAATTTATTAGTCGAATAAATTCGATTTAACTTTTATTATATTCAAATATATATCGAATGTATGACTCAAGCGTTCTCGTGACCCCGATAGAAGTGACGCGAAGGAACACTCAAGGAGTTTTAGTCGGTATAAGAAGTCCGACATAATCCTCGGGTCTCTCCCAGGCTGAAAGATATATATAAAGAATTTGCCCTGGATTAAAAACAAAGGTTATTCAAATAACAGAATAGACTATGTTCGAAGATAATAAGAAATAAAAATTGCTTTTTTATGTATTTATAGTAGAAGAAAAGATAACACTAAAGATGACACGATCGAATTATGGAAATACTCGTGACTTCTGTGACTCCTGCGATGTCGCGGTTGTCTATGGGCGGCGTTGATTGCTTTCGATCAGGCGGCACACTTGCTCGTTTGCCCTTCTATCCCATAACAAAAAGACTTTTACATGGTTTCATTTTATGTTTACATGTATTAAGGTGTTTGTACTGTAATTTCCCATTAAATTTTACTTTATTACATTCTTCAACGTGCCTATGATTCTGCTTAGTAAATAAATTGTGATTATAACGTAGATAGTTCGATTAAGAGTTATATAGATATAGATACACAAAATATATTGTAAACTTAGCCCGCTGCACTTGTTCTAGAGTTTAAGTATTTTGGAATTCACAAAGGACTTCTCTACGGAATCGCATTAATCATTTAATTATTATAAATTACAATAAAATGAAACTAGTATAATTGTTATCCAACATATCACTTCTATTTACGAAATCATGTAACGTTATAAATAAAAATTATAGTACTAGTTACTAGTAAATGTTTTTACTAGGTTTTTATTATTGACGATTAGTTTTTATTATTAGATTAGTTTTTATTAACGAACGAAGCAATACAAATGAAAAATATTTATCTGATTAAATAACTCTTAATATACAAGGGAAAAACTATTATAAGTTTCATTGTATTTTTTTTTTCGAAAAATAGAAAAAATATTACAATGTAATTCGTTAATATAGATTAATAACTTGTAAATAATTTCATAAAAAAAAATGTCAAATTTTCATTTTATTAAATTTACGATGCTTCAGATAAATAAATACGAATAGAAAGACGGTATACAGAAAAAACTTAGTTAAGTTTGTGTATTCCATAGAAAATAAGTTTACTTTGTTATTTAAGGCTTTTTATTTTAATAATAATAAGTATTTTAATCGTAGCGTGGGTTGCCCTCCGGCTAGATGGTGCGACGATCTGCGCAGGGCAGCTGGCAAAAACTGGATGCGTGAAGCCGAAGATCGGGCTAGGTGGCGCTTCTTGGGGAAGACCTATGACCAGCAGTGGTCTGCCGCAGGCTATAGATTGGTTGATTGAAGTATTATAATATATATGGACGAGTGTATATAAAATGAAGATTTATTTAATATAACACCTCAACATAATACAAAAAGATTAGATACTACGTTGAAAACTATTCCCTTTGTATGATAGTCGTTCTAAACTAGCCCGTAGCTATATATAATATTACTGGAACTCTTAAATTATCACTCGGTGTTTGCTGTCGATGCCAATTCCCGTGGATGCCTATTGTATCCCATACTGGTAACCACTAATGGGGCTTGGTCTTCGCTTATTTTAGATTTATTCCCACTTTACTCGCGAAGATTGCTTACGGTTCGGCGATCGCGGAACTGGGAACTTCGAATTACATGACAGCACACAATACTGCTACTGTTTTCAAACATAATATTGTATACAGTAGTCATTACATCTACATCTAAATCGGTATGTATTGCAGGTTTCGGTTACTTATTTAAAAAATAATGATACTTATTTAAAAAATATGATACTTATTTAAAAAATAAAATTAAACAACTTAAAAAATAATAAAGTAAATAAAAAATAACTGTTGCAAAAGACGGACTTAATACGAATTATAAATAAATATTATTTTGCAAGAGTGATGATCAATTAGAATTTAACACGTTCCGTGCCAGACCGTTTTTGAAGATTTTCCGTTCAGGCCGCGCGTTTGTTAAACTAATCTTAAAATTTGAATTTATAATATATTATAATTTATTTGATATTATATAATTTATTTAAACTTTACACTATTTCCTTGATAATTCTGATATTTGAATTATTGTAATTATCAAAATGTGATTATCGAAACAATATTCAAGTTGTAATACCCCCCCCATGCAGCACGGAACATGTTAATTATCATAATTCTCTATGATAAATACATCTTTGTTAAATTATTTCTTACAATAAAAATTATTTAAAAGAATAAATTGTAATAAACATTGATTCTAGTAGTAAGTTGTAGTAGTATTTAATTAAAATTAATGCCCATGACGACCAATTGTGGCGTGGTGGCAAAATCAGTGGCGGGGCTCTCTGTTCGCGAAGTCAATGGTCAACACAATTATATTACATATAATTTAATAAATAAATGTCACATAAGTTTTAATAGATATTAAAAGATAATCCCTATTAGCGCGAGCTAAAGGCTTTAACAACTGGTTTGATTTACAGCTATATACATAGTTACTATATGACAACAATCTCGAGGCATGTTAAGCTTTCATTAGAATTAACCATCATTAACACCGTGGAGGGGCAATTACGCGCTATCTGTGATCTGTAATTACAACCGGTAGCTAATTAAAATGTTATTGTATTGTTGATATGTACATCCTCCATTTTGTTATAAATAAACAGTCGTTTGTCCTTTCCATGATAATATTGATTAGTAATGATAATTACGTATTTATTTATTAATTTTTTATTAAGGCAATGGTTATAATGACTTCAGCCATACAAAAATTATAAGAAATGAATCTTCATATATACTACATTTATAAATGCGATTTAATGAGACGAAATTGTATAACAACTGAAAGACATCAAAAAATCACATAGTAAATGATTATTGTTAAAAATATATCAAAAATATTTAAATATCAATGAAAACAAACATTGTAAATAACTTCCAAACCCGGCCCTGTTCAATTTCTCTTATCTATTGTAACATGATATATTATATATTTAAAACATTGTTAAAAGTTATGCATTCTTTGTTTTACAGCCTTCATATGTAATAAGATATAATACGCATAAATTATTACCTTATTATTTTAATAGGAGAATTTTATACGATACATAGCCTAACTTTAACTTCAAATTGGACTAATCTTTAACTTCAAATGTTCTAGCTTTCACAACAGTAAGCAATAAAATTATAATTTCGACGTCGTACGTTACGACATCGTGTGTCAGTTGTATCGCAAAAATCTAATATAAATAACAATTCAATATGTCAATTTGTAACACATGAGGGATGGGAAATTGGTTTGTTTACGGTAAAAGCGCGTCAAAATAGTAATGACTTGGATTTATGTAAATGTACCGGTTGTGGATATATCCGAGTGAGCAGGCGGCGCGTGCCAAGTAACGGTCATTAAGCCAAATAAATATGGTAATTACCATCTCAAATACCGGAAACAATTTGAAAAATGTTAGGCTATGTATCATATAAAATTCTCTTATTATAATATTAAGGTAATAATTTATGCGATTATATCCATAGCTTACGATTTAATTGGCTCAGTGGCGAAGCTAGCACATTCGGAGTCAGTTATCGCAGGTTCGATTGCCGTATCGGCAATTATATGTATGTATGTATGTATGGACTTTAGATATTCTTCCAAATTTGTATTCCTCTGTAATATCCTTTGGACGAGTGTGGTGGATTAATGTACATTTCTCCAGAAATGGGGAAGTCTCTTGTCCACCAGTAGAATATATATGGACTGTAAATATAAGTTTCTGAATCTGTAAGTTGAAACATTTTTCCTCCTCGTACAATTTACGTCGTATTTTTTCTCATATACGATGAGATTGTGGGAACAAATATCCGTAAATAGGTGTCAATGGCTACCTGAGAATAGAAACCAATTTGCGATTCTTTATCCGCCCGTCAAGTATGATGAGTATTACGGCAACATCCCGGAATTTTCATGGAGGCCAATATCGACAGCAGGACTACTACTATTTTAAGTATCGAATGAGATTATCTGAGAGTAATTTAATTTTAAAATGTCATTATCGATTGATTATTTTCATTTTTGTTTATTTTAATTGTATATTCTAACCAAGCAGTATCTAAATGTTCAGAATGCCCATAAATTCATCATTGGTTTTTAATTCTAATTTTTTTGTTTTTATCGTGTCGAATCGTCTCCGTCATACAAGGCATATTTACGCATAAATATCGCGCCAAATGCCGTTAATGTTTTTGCATGTATACGCGGAATTGCTTAGCGGGATTTCTTTCTGACTAATAAACGTAAATTAATCCAATAATGGGATACAACTTTTTTATAGCTTGTTAGTATTTATTATGTCAGTGAACTGAACGAGATTGAATTTGATAGTGTTTATGCTATGCCGGTTTTAAATGTATTTTAAATATAAAGACACTAAAAATGTATTATAATATAAAGGCAATTTATTACATGGCATATATCATTTATAAATAATTGAAAGTGTCTACCTAACTATTGTTCGGGAGAAGGTATGACCTTGAAGCAGCTTCGTAATCATCGTATCGTTTTTTTTACCTAGTTTTTGACGTACCTAATCTATAAACGTCTAAAATAGCTACTTATATTCTAATCTTTCTTACCGGACTTAAATAATCAATTTATATTGTTCATAACAGCGAATCTGTTTAAATATATTCGCGCTAAGTCTTTTAATAAATGTAACTAATCAATAAGACGCGAATAAACAGAAAGTAACTGTTTAGAGTCATTATTTTGGCAAAAAGCTTACGGAATCGACTGTTGACCCCGCGTGCGGTGATTATTCATGAAGCAAATAGACGCATTGAGTTAAGGTAGCCTAACTGGTGGACATTGACAAATACAGCTAGATAAAATCGTTTTGATTAGAAAAATGTGTCAATATTTTATTGAAATTGCAATAAATAATTTTTATTTTAATAACAATTTAAATTTACACATTTTCAAAACATTAACCACTTTCTTCTAAACTTATTATTGGATTCGAAGATGTTAATGCTGGTAACCTATTGGCTTTAACAGCTTTATCGTATTCAGGGCTTTCAGCCCGCGGGCAAGTAAAATATAATTGGGAATCTGCGCAAATCGCAGACTCCATCGGCCTGACGCCGTGTCGGAGGTACACATATGTGTGTGTGCTAATTTTAAACTCGTCATGATTCTACGTTAAACCTGTAGGGGAGGATTGAACTTTAGTAACTATAGTCCCTATTAGTCCCATAGACCCTAAGGTCTAGGGGGTGAGAACCGACCGGGTACGTGAGAGAATCTCGTGTAAGCGGCCGGTGTAGAAGTGTTCCCTACTCTACGTGCTCGGCTAGAGCCGGGGTGCGTGTGAGTGTTGGTGTCGTGAGTGGATCCGTTCTAAAGTTAAAGATTTGACATTTTGTATGGGATAGGAAGGCAAATGAGCAGGAGTGTCCAACTGATGGAAAGCAATCAACGCCGCCCATAAACATCCGTAATGCCATAGGTAGTGCAGAAGCGTTGCCGACTTTTAAGGAAAGTGTATTTATGGGAAGAAGTGGGGGACTGGGCCTCCGGAAATAAACCGCTCACCGGACTAAGCGCTGAAGCTACCACTCAAACGCCGGTTTTATGTTACCGGGAGTTACTTCCTCGGGCGATTCATGCTACAGACAAATAATATGCCATTCTTGAGAAAGTATTCGTCTGCAGCCTGGCTCTTTGATAGCAATTAGCTATAACTATTCACATGCTAGTGTCAAGTAAAATAACATGAAATATAGATTCAGATAGTCACGATATGTCTTGATAAAATGGTAGCCGTTCTATCAAAATTTGCAAGGAATTTTGCAGTCAATTTACACACATTTATTTCATTTCACTTCACTTTTACGTCTAAATCAAATTATATTGAATAATACGCCACCAAAATTCGTATTGAAACTTTTCTACCAATATACAAATAATTTTAAAAATAAAAAAAAGGAACGTAAAAAAATAGTTTAAGGATATACAAATATTTATTTTCAGACAGGAACTGAAACCATAATCCTTAGCACTCATCATCACGCTGCTTGAGTTAAAAACAAAAAATTAGAAATATAATTCAAATAAATAAATAAATAACTCCTTATATATTAGCGGCTCGTACTTATTAAATAAATTCGTGACCATTGTTATTAAAAAAAAAAAAGAATTTTTTCCTTAAATATTCAGTGATAATTCAACTGTAGTTAAAAATCACACGGGTTAACAGCCGTTTATGTACCATTAACCACGCCCTGTACACAGATAATAACGCATCTTGAGAACAGTCTTGTTCGCAATGTTTGATCACAATGCAATTTATATTGCCTTACAACAATCCGTTGTGAATTCGCACTGGCTGATTGAAAATTACTCTGCAAATACTCTGAACGAGTGCGGCCGGCATTTCCTGCCAGTGTATTGGTTCTAACGGAAAATATTTTTTTTTTCAGGTAGAAGAAATACATTGTCACGTTTACCAGTACAACTTTATCGAGTTTCACAAAATCCATAGATTAAAAAGGTAAATTTTATTTTTATTCATAGAGTAAAAATATATATTTAAATTAAATTTAAAGGCAGTTAAATAAAAATATCAATCTAATAGAAATAATCGACGACCAATTGGCTCAGTGGCGCGGTCCCCCATCCACGGAATCAATAGTCGCGGGTTAGATCCCCGCTTCGGAATAAATATATGTATGGCCTAGAGATATTTATTTCGAGCCTGGTAACCCCGCCAATCCGGATTGGACAAGCGTGGTAGGTTTAACATCCGTTCCTCCAGAAATGGGGAGGCCCGTGCTCAGCAGTGCGACATATATGGGCTGCCGAAAAAAATAAGATATAAATAACATTTTGGAAGCACAGCTTAACGACGAGAATGTTTCACCATTACGTTCCACCTTATTACTTTGCCGAAACGTGGACATTGACAGTTCGTGTGCTCCTCAAGCTCTAAAAACTATGGCGAGTGTTATACTTGGATTTTCTCTGGTTGATATGATTATGAATAAAGAAAACCACCAAAAAATAAAATTAAAAAAGGAAGATTTTCAACGCTTTAAGTATTTTACTATATGTCGAAATATCTGCACAGATCACTGTCCTTAACTGGCATAAAATAATGAAATGAAAAAAAAAGCAAGGAAGACGCCATTATTTATCTAGCTTCTGGCATCTCGATCCCGTTGGACGAAGCTTCGCTTGTAGCAATTAAACGAAGATGATAATCTCTTGTATCATATTAATAGGAACACTATCTAGTTGTCATGCGGTTTCTTTGAAATAATATATAATAGTTATTATTTATAATATGAATACGATGTATCACGCTTTCTTGTTCCATATGAAATATGTGGGTCAGATATAATCTGTGAACACGATAATAACTATTTTTTTCCTTTAAAGATATATGTATAAAAACAAAGAAAGTGAATCAGAAATATCTGTAATTAATCATCACATACATATTATATATGTATATTCTTACTTAAATAGAGCGTATCAATAGAATTTATTAAAATTGATATTAATCAAATAAAATTTAAGACAAATCTTCAACCAGTACGTTTTTAACAGTCCCGAAATATTAACAAAGATGGTTTTTCTGCCTCACAAGCTCAAAATTATTAAGGTGTTTATGGAAAGAGTTTCACTTATCTATCCGAATGAATAAATCCGCCAGACAACTACAGTTACCAACATAGCTTTTCAAGTTATCAAAATAAATAAGCAGCAGGCTAGTCACGTATTTCAGAGAGTCAACAAATATCGTAGTAGGCGAGTTATGGGGTGGGAACCGCGTCATGAGAAACATAGATCATATTCTGACTAGATAGAGTGATAATTTGTACAGGGCAACTGGTAGAGACTGGATTTATATAGTGTGATACTAAGGGTGATACTTATATCCAGCATGAACTGACGCTGGTTTAAGATGAGTATGATAAGTTATATTAAATAAAATTTTCATTGAGAACAATGATTCATTTTTTCTTTTTTATGGTATTGAAAGGCAAATAATAATATATTTATTGATCATTAATATAATAAACAAGTTTACAATTTTGTAGTTGTTTTTTTTAGTGTGTTTTTTTAGAGTGGAGTTTGTTTGTAGAGTGCCAAACCTTTTACTACGACAGACAATTCCCTTCTATTAGTTATATTATGCGAAATACCATACCTTAATATACTTTTACAAAAAACTAAACAAAGAATTAAAAAGTATAAGCTAATTTATACAAAAAAATAAGCAAGCATGACACCTGATGAAAGCAGTCAACACCGCCCATAGATATCCGCAGTGCTATAAGCATTGCAGAAGCGTTGCCGAGCCTTTGAGAAATGTGTGGACATTATTTAGAAGGTTGTAATGTCGTATCGATTCAGACGTATCTGGTTCTACACGTGGTGTTGCTTCGAAAGAAGTTTCAAGAAAAAGGGACTTTACCGTATCGCCATTCATCCAGATAGTGGTATTAAACTTTTAAGTTCCTGATACTTTAACTTTCTTGTTTATTACTATATATTAAATGCGAAAACCCTTAAATGCGAAAGAAGCATTAAATATGGTTGTTACAGACGTGACCGTTTTTTCATGATGTCAAAGCATCATTTCACGAGCTTACCCTAAAACAATTATAATCGTTTAGCTACGGTTTATTGCTTTTAAAGTACTATAAACACTTAACCATTAAGATGTTATATCTCAGTCGGTAGCCAGTATCGCTTAAGTTACTTTATTAACCTTTTAAATCCAGACGTTACTCAATTGAGATATCGAAAATTAATTTGATCTAGAAATTTCCGCATATATTACGCCTTAACTGATCTCACGTCAGTGTAATTGTAAGTTGCATTAAACGAATCGCTTGCATTTATCATAACTTCTCATGTAAACTACCTGTTTCTTGAAGTGAAATATTTCCCAGCCAGATAAATGCTAATGGACACACCTCTTTACCTCTATATCGTGGTTAGTATAACTATAATATAACAGATTTTTTAACTTTAATGGTTTCAATATTTTAAATCGATTATCGCATAGAAATCCCAAATATGTTGAAAATAAAATGTAATATAAAAAGATGTATTATATAAAGGACTGAAATTATTTTTTCCTGAAGATTAAACTGTATATTTATTTGACTTAAGCTATACACACACAAATGTAATCAACCCTATTTAAGTTGAAATAGATTAGAAATTTAGTTGAGCAGTCCGGCAACTCATTTCAGAAGCCACCGTAGATGCGGATATCTCTGGGCGGCTGTTATCATTTACCATGAGTAAAAACGTACGTTTAAAAAATTATGCAGTCATTCGCAAACGTCATTATTACTTATTGAGTTCGCCCGTTCATTTCACTCGTAGATATGTATAATATAGAGATATATATTTTTGTTGTCCAGCAGAAACAATGTTGTACAGTAGTTTATTATAAAAATATGTGTATAAAAAGGATGTCTTGTGTGGGCTGATGACATACTATCAATAAGATAAAAAAATTTACTCTTTTTGGTATTAATTAAAAAATTGTATTAATTAAGTAATACATACATAAATAGAGTACATATGAACTAAATTAATCACCACAAACGAAAAATATTAGTATAAAAGCAATTTTTGAGGAATTGTTTTAATATTATTCGTACATAATGGTATGAAGCAAGCACGATAGCTTTTGAGGTTTGACATTTTCGATATATTTATCAATATATTGAATCGATTGAAATTTAAAACACTATATCAGCTGTGTGTTACAATGAGTAGGCATTAGCATTGTGACGTCACACGCGTTTATTCGGTGACTCTCGGCGTGTTTTCGGTACTGAGTTAAAAAAATATTTTTAATTGAATATAACCTTTTTAATTGTAACGAAAAAAGAAATTAAAAACAGTTTTGTTATAAACAAGTAAACGATCTTTCCATGTATGGCAAAAAGAAATTGAAAAACCTAATAACAATAAATATTAAATGAATTAATAAATAGTAATAAAAAAGACAGAAGTATAAAGCAATATTTTTATAATTTGGAAGAAATCTCACTTGTCTCACTTCCAGTGTCAAGAAATTCCACAAGCGAACAGCCTGCGCTTTAAAATAATGTAAATTTATAAAATTGCGGTATGGGCAGCCCTAGCATCTAATCAACAATAATGTTAATGTCATGCCATTAGCGAGTGCGGATTATGTTTAACGTGATCCGACAAAGATACAGCTGTGATACTTTCAGACTATCATAATATATCGGCTAATAATTAATGAAGTCAGGGTTGGCAACGCCTGACATTGTGACAATAGGAGACATTGAGTAAATCCAATATTCAGATAGAACAAAAACATAATTACTTGAAAAGAAAATATATATTTATTAACCAGTATAAAAGCATAACTTACTGTTCTTTATTCTTACTAACACATAGCAGTCACAAGAATAGACCATCGAACCCGATCTTCGTCACACGTATCGACTTTCTGCCAGCTGCCCTGCGCAAATTATCACTCTACATATACATCTGGCCGGGGGTCATCCTACATTGTTTTTGCCGAGACGCGGTCTCCACTGACCAGCCCATTGCCATTTCAGTTTGTTAAATCGAAGAGCTAGTTAAGTTATATCAGTAAGTCTTTTATTCCGACGGACTTCTTACATAACAATATATATATTTTTATAATATATATTTATATATATATATATATATATATATATATATATATATATATATATATATATATATATATATATATATATATATATATATCCACGTTCACTTGTAATAGCACCCAAGCCATTAATAGTGGTAGAGCGATGCTGCAGACGAATACTTTGTCAAGAATAGCATAATATTAGTCTGATGATTGGGCTGGCTCGCCCGGGGAAGTACTACACTCACGTAGAAAACCGGCGTCTGAGTGGTAGCTTACCTACCGCGCTTCGTGCGGTGAGCGGTCGAGTTCCAACAGCCTCCATAATGACACTTTCCTTAAAGATCGGCAACGCTTCCGCACTGCCTATGGCGCTTTGGAAGTCTATGGGCGGCGTTGATTGTTTTCCATCGGGTGACACGCCTGCTCGTTTGCCTTCCTATCCCATAAAAAAGTTGTATTCTAAATATACAAGCGTGCAGTAATTTTTCACTGTTTGTGACAAACTTATAAATTTTAAAGTAAATATATACATCAAACGTTTAGTTTTATAGATTTTGCTTGCTTGATAATATAGAAGAATACATGCGGTCAGACGCTAACTAACTACCATACCAGCGTTTTCTAAAGCAAACGAACAGTTAAAAGTTAACCCTTTAATTTCCAGCGGAAATTTAGGTAGCCGTGCCATGTTAGCGGTTAATAGAACGGTTCATCGCGGCGAAAGCCTTTGACCGGCGCGCTGTTAATGTGCGGTTAGTAAATGTTCCGCTTACCCGCTTAAAGCCACTGTATGGTGAGTTTACGAGAGGGAAAACTGTTGGACCCCTGCGTGTTTATCGAGTATGGTCCCAATGAATGCCTCATTTAAATAATAGTCAGTTCGAATACTACGCAAGCTTGGTTTCCGTGCCTGATAGTACTTATACAAGTGCGCTGAAAGGTAACCTTGTATGGCGTTTAATTAGCTAATAAATGTCACCGTTAACGAGCGCCTCCGCGACTTTTAAGTAACGTGTTATCTTTAATTACCTTGACAGCGGTTAACCGTTCAACCTGATGGATAGTGTCTGTTTTAATGAGACTTACTTCTCTTTGTACACATTACAATGGAACTTAATTAGTTGAAATTTTAAAGGGTCGTCCATAAATTATGTCACATGAATTTCATGGTTTTGGAGCCCCTCCACCCAGTTCTCAAAAGTGGATTATTAAGTTTGGATTTTTATAACTATAAATTTATGCATGGGTTTTCATAAAGTTTATCTCATCTCTCTCTTGTCACATTTTGTTAACTTCACCGTACCGTTTTTACCGTATGACGTAGCTTATAGATGAATGAAACATTATGCCACATGGTTTTGGAGTCCCTCCACCCCGTTCTCAACAAGTGGATATTTAAGTTTAATTGGATTTTTATCAATATAAATTTATCCATGGGTTTTTAGAAAGATTGTCTCATCTCTCTCTTGTCACACTTCGTTAACTTCCCCCTTTCCCCCCTTACTGTATGATGTAGTTAATAGATGGCAGCTAACACTAATTTGTAGCTTTTGCAGGTTATTGTTTAGTATTATAAATGTCTTAGGTAGAAACCATAAATTGTCATAAAGACAGTCCTAATAAACCATGCAACAAATAGTTGCATCTATTAACTAATTCAACTTAAGAAGAACATCCAAAATTAACTTACTGGGTTATAAATGATATGGATAGATTGGAATGATTTACTACATGCTCGCGTAGCAGTCGTACAGACCTTGGTTAGACCGCAAATGAAGGAAATCACGGCTAGCGAGCAGTAATGACACAGCACCTCTGCAATGGCGACCACAAGAATTTTTCATAACGCCACACTTCCTAAAACGTTTACAATAATATCACATAATAATGTATTTCTGTGATTAAATTTGAACCCGGAAAATTTACAAGATTATTTTTTTAGGTTTTTAAACATTGTCAAATCAAAGAAGTAACGAATAAAAAAGTTGGTGTATTATCTTCAAAACGTTACTTCTATTTTACTCTGTTTATGCTAGCCAATTCGCGTATCGACGATTTTTTTTAAAAGACCAGAAGTGTCAAGTGTGTTTCTTGTCCAAATTATTTTTTATCCAATGGAACAACTTTATGTAATATACTGGAGGAAATGTCATATTCTGTGCCTTTGAAACATATTGGATATACACAAAACATCCGGATACCCAAAAACTAATTTTTGTGTTTTATTCCAGTTTCGACCCCGATTTTAACCTAAAACTATTAGTTTACAAATCAGTTACTTCAATCGCGAGTCAAAAAATTCGTCATAAATACAAATCTATTGGATTTTCATACTACTTGTAGTGGTATGTTTTCTTAAATACCACATCACAATTCGAAATATTCGAATGACAGTTATAGAAACAATAGATTACTATGCTAGCCTCGACCAAAACTATACTTGTATCGCATAGTAACGTCTTCCAAGACAGATTCTGTCACACTGTTAGCGCATAACACCATTATTGTATGATTGCGTCATGACTTATTTTTAACCATTGCTTGCTGATATGTGATAGAATCGATTGGTATGCAATGAAAGTTTAATAGGTGTTATAAAACGCGGCGTGAGAGCGCCTACAGTTTTAGTGGTACCACTTGCGTTTGAATAAAATATGGTATAATATAATGGAAGGGTGAATAGGAGGTAAAACGTTAAGAAATCGATTCGGTTTCCGGTTCCTTTGCTCACCCACGATTGCTTCCCGATTTAAAAAAAATATCAGTTTTTTTTAATGAAACCAAACTAAAACAATTGAATAATTAATAATAACAATTAATTTTCATTGCAAAATACAATAAATAATAATATATGTTAAGCTATTTTTGACGATAATTCTCGAAATGTTGCTGAAGCTTACAATCTACTTACAATTCACTGTTGGACATTGGCTTTCTTCAAAATTGCCATAATCCCTTCGCTTGTCGGCCGGACTGGGGATCGTAGATTGTTAATCTTTATTGTAGTTGCTCAATTCCTTTAAAAAAAATCGTTAGTTTTGCATAATTAATGTTAAGTTTTATGCATTAGTTCAGTAATGTAATCACAAACAAGAACTTCTTGAAGCATTATGGTATTTGTTTAAATAAATAGAAAATCGTTCTTGTTTGGTCACGTTGACTCCTAATAGAACATTGACCTCGGCATGGTGTAAGCATGTTAAATTTTCACTGCATCGCTAACATGGCCCGATTTACTAATTGCAAGCAAATGTCTTTTCTGCACATTCCTTTTACGTTTATTTTACTGTTAAAGTATGCAATCTTGTAAAACAATGATAGCAAACATGGTTGACAAAACTCCGAACATTTTAAATTGAGGGATAACAAAATTATGTAGACAATTAAAACTTTTACTTAGCTGAGATCCGCGACAAGCAAACAACAAAAGAAAATTAATATTTTCCTGCTGGATGAAGTGGTTTTATAGGGAACTTAAACTAAATCCCCCTACCAACCGAACACTACCACTTTTCCATCTTGCAAACGACACGTGTTTCGCCTCAACACGAGGCATCATCAGGTATAGTAGACTCTACGGAAGACAACCGTTAAGTGATAGTAGTTTAAGTTCCCTGTAAATCCACTTCATCCAGCAGGAAAACACACATTATTAATTTTCTATTGTTGTTTGATTGTCGCGGATCCTAGCTAAGTAAAAGTTTTAACTGTCCACATAGTAATGGATTTCCGCAAAGTAACACATGACTCCATTAATCATCGTATAACAAAACAATATATTAATCGTGGCAATCACGATTGTTAAAACTCAAACTATTTTAAATAGAGGGATAATATATATTTGAAATATGATCAACCCCACATATAAACCTAAGATATATAATGAAGCCTTATATTTAATACATAATAATAACAACAATGCGCGACAATACCAATACTGCTGCAATCTGACTGTTTATTACTTGTTATAAATATATTTCGTTAATTTACTACCCTCTGAAAACTATGTATCTCCAATATCTGAATGGGTAAACTGCCATTACCCCCGTGCATTGAATTGCTATTTTATGCCATGAACAGCTCAACAGTAGGACTAGTTATAACCTGCAGTGTTTTCGAGCAATTACGACATGGGGATATTCATACAGACGAGGGTATGTTCATGAAAAGCCGCATACAAAGCATTTGTGAGGCCTCTGACGTTGCAGATGTCTATGGACGGCGGTCCACCTACCATCACAGTGATCACTTACCATTAGGTGACATCGAAAATCGATTTAATATAAATTGATTGATGCTTTAACAATAACGATATATAGATAGTTATAACAACAATAGAAAGTTATAACATTACTTTTCTTTTCCCTTAGACTATATATAGCTTGTGCCCCTTTGTCTTGCAGACGTTCATGGGCGAGTGTAAATAAAAGAGAGATAGGCAGACGAGCAAGAGTAAATAAACACTCTTGCTCGTCTGCCTTTCTCTCTTTTCTTCCTTTCTTTCTCTAAAGATGTTTTTACTAAAACTGTTTAAAAGTTGTTTACAACGAGGTCCAAAAACTATTTATAAAACGTTACAATTTCATCGAAAACCAAGAATGTTGTTACAGAAGTTTAATCATTCAACATATTTTAAAGTACCTTCCAAGTAAATTGGACTAATTGTTTTAATTACATATCATTACATTCAATTAGTGAACACGGGAGAACTTTTGTGCGTTTTATTTCCTATGTATTGCATTCCGTGAGAAAGTACGAGTAAGTGAGTGCAGTGGAAGTCGACCATTCATTTTTACTTTATTTTAGTGAGATTTATTTTCACTCGTAAGGGAGTTAAGTGTTACAACTGTTCGTTTTGCGAAATCGAGATATGCGTAATAATGAAAAATATGATATGAGTGTATCAATAATGTTCTTTTTTTATATAAATATTCGTTATCTTGATCATGTCTTTCAATTTTACCAGTGGTTACGTTAAGATAAAAGTTTTAATTATGTGGTTTTAACATAAAACAAACCAACTCGTTGCAGAGAAATCTGATCTGCGTAAAAGACATTAACTGTAAGCACAACTGACATGCGCATATGATACACCAAGATACTAAATTTTACAAATTGATACCACCTGTGTAACATCCGACGATTTACCCTTAGTATTTCCAAATAAATACGGACATAGGGATATTTAAGAAATCACACATTCACAAAAGTCCGGCAGTCTATCTGAGACGCCTCCATCTTTGCAGATTTCTATGGGCGATGGGTACCACTTACCACCAGGCGACCCGCAAATGATCGTTAGCTTGCTCTGCTGTTAAAAAAATCAATATTTCTTCTAACAGCCTGTTTTATAACCTCAAACAATCGTAAATGTACGCAACCAATTCTAATGCCCTATTATTAGGTACTATACAAAATAGGTAAAAAGAAGATTTCTCTATGATTTTTATGTCCAATTATATTCTTTATAAATCAACTGAACTTATTAAAACTGAGTAAATATATTTTCAAAAGTATATATGATATATTTTTGGGTAGTACGTTTTATCTGTTCCGTTTCAAGTTATCGTATATTACTATGTAATATGTCATAGTGAAATAACAAAATAAATGTTTATATAATCCGCTTTACGGCATACATTATTTGGTGTTATTTAGTAATATAAATAAAAACATAGAACAAAATAAATGCAATAGATAATTTTTATACTAGTAGAAAAATTTTCCTTATAATAAACATATTCGCTCCATCTTATCTATATAATTTAATGTCTGTCCCCGAATCACAAAGCGTGTAATTTAAAGTATTATAAAATCTTTCAAGGCATCATCATATCAATTTATATGAAAGATGGAATGACATTTCCTTTTTAAGATAACTTAAGTGCTATAAAGAACGTTAACAGTTTTTTCCCACTTTCACTTATGCCTTGAACTGGAAAAAGAGTTAATGTCCTTAAGAATTCTACAGAAATGACAACAAGAGTTGATATGGTGGATATAGCCGAGACACTTAAATGAAATCTGGTGTGTGGCTCCATTACAATCGGTGATATAGATTATATCCCATTAAAGTCTATAATATACAGGTTAGATTTCCAGTGGCTCCAGTACAAGTGTAATCTTTCTGCGCTCCTACTTCTATGAATTTTAATTATGCCAAATCTTATACTTCTTCGCGTGCACAAAACACTTAAAAAGGGATACAAATTTTTTCTTTAGACATTAATTAATAATAAGATAAATGATTAATTGGAATATATTTTCGTATGCATTATTTTTTTTGCAGACTATATATAAATATTTCATAACTGGGCACAGGCCTCCCTATTTCGGAGAGAGAAATTAACAGTACCCCTTATGCTTGTCCAAAGCGGATTGGTGGGTCTGGATCGTAGATGTTGATGCTGGTAGCCTGTTAGGCTTTTACAGCTTTATCGTATACAGTACCCGAGGGCTAGGGGCCCTCGGGGCGGATTGGCGGGGGCATCCAGATTCGGATTATATACGTTAGATGCTTATTTTTTTCTTTTATAATAGTTATAAGTATTATGCCAGTGTCAAGTAAATTCAAATAATATCATATCTCTTGAAATGTTACTAATCCGCTTATTACGTTACGTCTTGATAAAATGGTGACTATTCTACCAAAACCTTCTATGGACTTTTTCAGTAAACTCAGAAAATCACGATAAAGATACACGCGTTTATTTCATATCACTTATACGTGTTAATCGAATTATATTTTATAATATGCCATTATGGTGGCAAAAAATATACGATTATTAATGGGGTCAGGCGTTACTTTGCGGAAATCCATCACTATATGGACAGTCAAAAGTTTTAAAAGTTTTTGGTTTAAGTTCCAAATAAATCCACTTAACCCAACGGGAAAAACACACGTTATTAATTTTCTGTTATTGTTTTGTTTGTCGCGGATCTTAGCTAAGTAAAACTTTTGACTGTCCAAACAATATACGATAATAAAATAGGATTATGAAAATGAAATAAAAAAACGTCACTGATGTAGGTTGGCGGGAAATGTTTAGGTGGTTATGGTAAGTTGACGGAAAACGAAGTAAACAAATAAGTTAAAAAAAATAACACAGATAAGATTTACAAGTTTGGAACATTAAAGCGTTATTGATTTCGAATTGATTAAAAAACACTTTGATGTATGATATAACACGTTTTTTATGAATTATTTATTACAAATCAGAACGATTACACGATAAGTTCATTAAACGACTACTATCCATTACGCCCGTCAATCATAGCAGTCATTGATCCCCATGTTTTTCATTCAATTTGTGTTTTCATCTTGTCAAAGCGTCAAATAATCATACTTTATTTTTTGTAATGATATTAAACGGGAGTTGATGACATTTCTGTAACCAAATATTAATATTGATTGACATTTCGGAATATCTATATATCTATAGCTATATCTTTTTTTCTGCAAACATACATTTTAAGATTTTTTTTAAGTTGTCATATAGGGACTCTATATTTCTGACCTACGGTATTAATGAAATTTTAATGGTCGAATACAAACAGACATGTCAATTCTATTTACATACTCGTATATATATTATCAAGTATGCGTGGGTATCATACGCGATGTGATTTCTAAAAAGTAACTCTCTTACGGTGTCGAGACGTGGACACTGACAGTCCGTCTCCTCGACAAGTTCAAAGTCGCTCAGAAGGTTATGGAGAGAGCTATGCTCGGGGTTTCTCTGGTGGACAGAATTCGAAATGAAGAAATTCGCCGGAGCGCCAGAGTCATCGACATAGCTCTTCAAGTTAGCAGACTGAAATGGCAATGGGCTGGACACGTTTGTCGGAGAACCGACAATCGTTGGAGTAGACGAGTGTTGGAGTGGAGACCGCGAATCGGCAAACGAAGTGTGGGACACCCTCCTGCTAGATGGAGCGACGATCTGCGCAAGGCGGCTGGCAGAGACTGGATGCGTGTAGCCGAAGATTGGGCTAGGTGGCGTGCCTTGGGTGACGCCTGTCCAGCAATGGAATATTTTTGTTACATAAAAACTAATTTAATATTAATTTATGTACAACTAATGTACTCTCTTTAGTGTAACGTTTTTAAAAATGAGAAGTGTATACAATATTTTTATATATACATAAGTTATATAGAAAATTAACAATACACCTGATAGTACGTAATTAACACCGCTCATGGGCATCTCTAAATAGGAAGGAAGCTGACGGAAGGTTTGAGGAAAGAAGTGAGAAGAGGAAAAGGTCTTTAGCTCTAAAAATTCACTAAGTAAAACGCAATACTTAGAATTCGTTCTTCTGCTTGAATGTGGTAGGTATTTCCCCGGATTTAGAAGACCCATTTCATTCGGCAGACTAAAATTAGCCTGCAGCATGTCTCTGTTTATATCAAATTATAGTAATAAGCGTAACTTTACTTTCAAAAAGTAAAAGTTTTTAATTAAAAATACAAAAATATGCATGTAAAATTGTCACGTTTGTGACACTGAAGGTGAAGTTAGTAAAAAAAATAACAAAGGAAAGCTTTTAAAACGTATGTCTGTCTCGATACTTAAGCAACCAATTCATTCTAGTTTTCGGGTCGTGTGTGGCCATCAGATTCCGCCGACTTTCCCTGTTCGCGCGGCCGGTGACAAATTGCAGGCAAATGCAATGCGCCGTAATGCTGTCTCCTCCGATAACAACGTCAACCTTCACCTACACTTGTTGCGACGAAGATTTATGAAGTAAAGTCTTTTATATGTCATTGTGTCGACAGTTCTCACTTGCCTTGTGTGGCGAATTTGCAGCGCTATTTTTAACGTTGGAGAAAATATATTTTTTTAACACTTATCATAAGAAATAATTCAAAACGATTGTTTTAAATAAAGCCCTGATTGACTCAATTAGGAAGTAAATGCTTTCGGAGTCAATGGTCGCAGGCTCAATTCACGCATCGAAATAAATAGGTATCCAATATATTTAAACAAGGTTTATTCAACCATATTTATATTAGGTTATAGGTCAAATAACTCTTGTTTGAAAGTAGTAGTTAAGGTTGGAAAGGTAATTCTGCCATCGGACACTCCTTATATGTGTGGCTGTCTCGAATATATTTCGAGTCTGAGTACCCTATCAATCCGCCTTCGGATGGAAATGAAAAAAAAATGGAACGTTCATTAGCATTATAACATATATGAATTGTAAAAAAAAGTTTAAAATAATGGCAATATATTATTATTTTAATGATAATAATATTACATTATTATTAAAATAATATAATAATATTATTATTTAATATTATTATTATTTAATATTATTATTATTTATTATAATATTATTATATTGATATTTTATGATTTTATTATTATTTTAATGAATAGGTTTTATTATCATTTTATATCAATTTGAGATGGCTGCCAGAATCTCAAATTATGATAGTTCGATGTTAAGCCGTGATTCTGTGGACAATGATGATTCATAGACATTGAAGGATTAGCAGACTAAGATGTCTCCTTACAAAAGAAAAATTATTTAACATTTTTAAAAGTACTGTAAATTCGAGCGTCAACAAAATGTTTGGATCGTACTATTTATAGTTAGTCCATTTTATTCATAAGCTACCATAAATAAATATTCCAATTTGAGTCACAAAAAATGACGTATGAATCCAGTCCTCATATCATTAGTGCAATGCATAGCGTTTCATAAAAAAGCTAATTGAGGTCAAAAACACGGCTAGCTTGACTTGCTTCTTATTATTCTTGAGGACATTAACTCACCGTTTATCTTTCCTTATATATTTTTTGTCGTCATATATTATAAGGTATGTATGTACATATATAGATAAACATGTCTGTCAAAGATTGTAGTAGCATCTTAATCAATTATTATAAGTTCTTTGTAGCTTCATTAAAAATGCAAGATAATTAACTGTCTAGAAGCATACACGAACACTTTTTTAAACAAATATATTTTTAAATTGAGCTCTAATTACGAAACCAAAGTTAACTAGACGTCTCTAGGCTTGATGATTCTCAGAGCGGCTAGCAAAAATTAAACGGGTGAAACTGAAAATCAAGCTAAGTGACGCGTTTTGGGGGAAGCTTTGGCGAGCAGTGGACTGTCGCAAACTGATGATGATGACTAAAAAATTGAAAATATACTTCTCAAACCTCATCAGTTTTTTATAATTTAAACTATTAGAGCAATTTAAAAAGAAAAGAATATACCAGTACATCAATTATAACACATATAAGAGTTAATAAGTATATACTTTATAATTTATTAGCATAATTTAACAACCTACAAGTATACGATTAAGGTGTTATTGCAATGTGCAATTTTCTGTTTAACCATTTAATACCTAAGTGTTTTAATAATCAACTTGAAATTTAAGGACCGTATACACCATAATTCCGAGTCATATCCATCAAAAAACTCCAAACATATTCTTCTCTTTGGGTTTTTGATTAGCTTTGTGCTTAAGGAGAAAGCGGACCTTTCATGTCTGCATTTCGGTATTATAGAAGGATATAGGCACCAGAGCGGCTTTTTACCTATGGTGCAGGGTGTGCGTTGCACATGGGCGCAATGATGTTAGGTTAGGTTAGGTTAGGTTAGCCGCCGGCTATGGCACTTTCAATGAACCTACGTTGGGTTTTTAAAATTCAATCTAAAAAAAATTTACTCTCCATACAAAATGACCAATCAGCTCATCGAGTTAATATGAAAGTCGATTTTTGTTAAAATTTCCATTTTTTAACATTGACATAACATTTATGTAGACATGTTAACATTTGCAACTATTCCATTTTGAGTGCGCGCTTACTAGCGGTCGCTAGGATAATGATTGCACACGGGCGCTACATTGAACCTGCCCTGTTCGCCCAGTACGGAGGTGAGCGAGTTTGAGTAATGGCCAGATACATAACCCCCAAACCGTTGGAAGCAGCGGAGCAAAGACCGGGAGGCGGTAGCCTCCCAAGCATAGGTCCGAATAGTGGGATTCAACCCCGAGGCTCGCTCCTACAGCCCTAAAGGGTGTAGATGTCCCCGATTGATTGATTGTGCGCTACATGGGCTAGAGACGCCTCTGACGAGCACGACTCATTAGTAGAAGACTTCAGGTTCAGAAAATACTTGAAAAGACAAGTTTTACGTAGCGTTTTTTTATTTTGATGACCAATTCAATATTATAATATAATACATATACTTCTATACAATATTATATAATTAAATAATAATTTGAAAAGTAACAAAATATTCAATCTCAAAAATTAGATGTCTTATGTATAGTCTACTTAAAGCTAACGATGTAATATAACTGACATAACGTTACTTAATTTAATTCGATAATAACAAACGAGGTTTGATTTTATTGCCTTTTAAATCGGTACATTATTAATAGGCAGTCAATTTTGTTACAATGACCTCTAATATGATTTTATTTTAACGCCTAATGATATCGGAATCATGGGTTTGTGATAACATTTCGAAATCATTAAGTTGTTTGGTAATCATAGTGCAGTACACACCGTATATTATTGTTTTACAGTTACATATCTCCAAAAATAAATTAAATCCACCTGATTCAAGACTTAAGAACAAAACTGCTGTATCCAGGTTTAGGATGAAGGAAACAATGTCAGCTCAGTTTAAGATTTAAAATATATTGGTAAACGTTTTTATTATATCTTTTCATTTAAATCTAAGGTCGTAAATTCGATCATACCATTGGTCTATTGGTAAAAACTATAATTTTATACCAAAAAAAAAGGGATGAGGCAACGGCGTTTATTTCTATGGGTTTCATATAAGAAGATAATGGGAATAAATATCAGCGGACAGTGAAGAGCATTCATCCAAGAAATGAAAACAAATCTTCGATATCCAATCTGCCTGCCAAGTATGGGGATTAGGGTATACCCCTCATTTCTGAAAGAGGCAAATACGGGCTGTTATATTATTGTTATATAGTATGCTATATAGATTATGATTTATTATACGAACGTCCTCACTACATTTTCCTTCACAAAGAAGTCATTACAGTGAGCAAGATATTTATAGTTAATTCCTCTAAATGGTGTCTGAAATAGTTTGAGACAGAAATGATTAAGGGGCAGGCGACGTGTTTTCTGGGCAGATGTATTTTATTTTTCACGATATCCGCAGGTTGGCTCGCAGAAACTGAATTCGTGACGCCGAAGATAGGACTAGATGGCGGATACGTGTACCACAAGTCACAGTAACATACAAACAATATCAGTATATTATAACAGTAGCACGTTTGTCGCAGAACCGACAACCGCTGGACTACTGGACGCTGGATACTGGATGTATGGATGAATGCTGGAGTGGAAACCACATTTCGGCAAACGTAGTGCGCCATACTCCCAGCTAGAAGATGCGACGATCTGCACAGGGGGATTAAAAGAAACTGGATGCGTGAAACCGAAAATCAGGCTCGGTTGCGCTTCTTGAAAGAGGCCGTAGTCCAACAGTGGACTGCTACAAGCTGTTGATACAGTAGCACTAATATAGTGCCATCTCAATAAGGTCTCAAACTTATATACAAACAAGTATTGATTACAGTTATTAAATTAAATCAAGTTATGTAATAAAGTACCCGACCCGAGTCTATACTAATTATCTTCAGTATTCTTCCTTAAACAAAGCAGTTAAGCTTTAACGAACTTTAAGAAGAATTACGGAAATGGCAGCTCCATAATAAAACGAAATGCTTTGTCTTTACTACGTTTGATGGCTCACAAACGAGGTAGGAGATTGTTATCCGTAGATTTCATCAACCGCTAATTAAATAGATTACTGTTGATCGTTAACCATAGGAATGTCATAAATTCTAAAAATTGATAGCTTTCATTCATTTCCTAGAACACGCTTTAATTAATCTACAACAAAATAGCACATCAACAACGTAAACTTATACTAATTGGCTACGAGGCTACTGCTTTCGGAGTCAATGGTCGCGGGTTCAATTTCCGCATAACATATCGCGTAAAAGTATTTATTGCAAGTTCCAGATATTCCATCAATCCGTCTTGGACGAACGTGGTAGATTAATTTCTATTCCTTCACAAATTAGGAGATCTAATGTCCAGCAATGGGACACATATTGGCTGTAAAAAAATCAACAATAAATAGATATATTTATAAAATACGCTTTATTAAAATTTTTTTGGATTTTTGTCTCTAAATATATATTACAAGTGTATAGTTTTCAAAAAAAATACCACCTTTTGTATAATAATTATAAGTAACCTGACATAAAATCCAAAGGAAACGGCTTCATGTGAAAATAACTCCCTTAGTTTAAATATTAAAATAGTATAATTTTTACTATTTAGCATAACGTTATTAAAAAAAAGAATAAAATTAGTAATTTTTGCCCTCTATTTTTAGTATACTTAAACTTACACGAAGAATATTAAGTTTGTATCACGAAAAACGAAAATCGCGCCGTCTATTTTCGCGCCGACGAGTCGTTTTCTTTTGCTAAAAAATATAAATATATTTAAATTATAGATTTAAATTTAGTATAAGCAATAAATACATATTTGCAGACATCTCTCAAGTATCTACTTAATATTGTTAACGTTTTACTATTACCTATTACAATTCTCAACGTTATTATGACAATTGCACTATAATTTTTATGATAAACACCTGCAAGTATCAGCGTATAAGACGTGTGATTGTTTAAGTAATGATGCATGGGTTTGTTTTTGTTTATAATTATACATTCCATGTAAAGTGGGAGACGTTTTTATGATATGCTCTACAATTATCACAATTTACTACCATGTCAAGACGTATTTAAATAGCAAAACTATAAGTTAAATAATTAACTAGAATGTATTTCTTTTTTTTCGGTACACTGATAGTTTTATTTTATGCCAGGTTTATTTTCTTTTAATTTTTTATATTATGCTCATAATTTTATTTATGTACTGTAGGGAAATTTAATTAGATCTTATTGATTAACGGCTTAATTGGCTCAGTGACGAAGGTATTGACTTCCTACAAGTATTTATTCCGAGCCCAGTAGCCTCACCAATTCGCCTTGAACACGCTTGATGGGTTAATGTCTCTTCTTCATGAAATGGAGAAGCTCCATTGCCAGCAGTAGGACATATATGGGCTGTAAAAATTATTACAAGAAAAACATTTTCATTAAAATGTATAAGTTTAATTAAAATGTAAAGTAAATTCCACTTTCATTAAAATGTATTCTGTAAAAATAAATTCTCGTAAGTTTTGAATATTTTGTAACAAAAAGTATTGAGAAACTTTTTATTTTTAAATATGTTGATATCCATTCAAAAAAAAATTAATTATACATTGTTTTTTTTTTCAGATATCTCCAAAATGTCTTTTTCGACGTTTCTGTTTGGGCTAATGCTGATGGCTTTCATGTGGCCTGGTCACAGTGCGCCAAGTTCAAGAAGATCTCGAGCTGCTTCCTTACCACAAGAGGAGGAAACCCCAATTCGACAAAGCAAGCTAGAAGAGAAGTTCAAAGAAGATGTCACTACCCATCCTCCTGAGCTGACTAATAGGAGAAATAAAGCACTTAACTTATTCGGATACTTCCCTCCATTCATGTCATCTGGGTTGGATTACGCAGAAGATGACGATGATGACGTCACTTTTGCTGTTAACGATGATAATTTCGGTGACGAAGATCTGTCAAGAACCATCCCGTCAAGTCGACGTCAGCAAAACAAAAAGAAGAACGGAAACGCGGATACTTATCAAAATGACAACCTTAACTCTTTACAGTACGACAATTCTCCTATCTTTTATATAAGACTACCTCCTACACCATACATGTTCGTACCAGGGCTAGGATATGTATCGCAGCCTCCGACTCTAGGTCCACCTATGTCACCATTAATGCCCCAAGGAGTACCACCTCAAGTAGCTGATCCATTCATCAACTTACCATTAGACTTTGTATCTAATGGGAAGCCAACTGGAGTTTACCAGTGGAGTGGCGCTGGAGGTTATCCTCAAATGACAGGAATGCCACAAATGCCACCAGTTGATCCCTTCGGGTATGGAGCTCCACAACCTATAATGCCACCTGCACCGAGACCGAGTTACAACGCCCCTTCATACTCGAAACCAAAACCTAAACCTTCACCCACCAACTCTAAAATTACTAACCTGAAAGGTCCATACGTATTCAATGGGAAACCAAGTGATAGTGTTTACGTATTGAGAGACACCTACAATTCTATATACTCGGATGCCCTGCAAAATTTCTATCCTTAAATGGAGTTCCATTTATAGAAAAAAATAACGTGGCTCGTATCGAGCTGTTGTGTTTAGAAACTACTAGTGTATGGATAGGAATCGTTTACCGATTGACTGCTATATTTTTTCTATTACTTGATTTTTTTAAGCTTAGCAAATATTTTTTTTGTCAAATGTAGTGTAGGATGCTCCCCGACTAGACGAAATGCGCAGGGCGGCTGGCAAAAACCGAATGTTTGAAGCAAAAATCGGATTAGGTGGTACATCGTAAGCCTATGACCAGAAGTGAACTGCCGCGGGCTGTTGATTATGATGATATTGTTGTCAGAACTATAATATTAATGATAATAAAAAAACGCATTTCCTTAAGTTACTAATTTAAGAAGAAGACATATTTAAATAATCTGTATTTATTTTAGTTGAATTAAATGACAAAATGTATGCGATAAATTGATTATATTTGACATAATTATATAGACATCATTTGATATAAGGGAAATTGTGCCCGTCCATTTTTAGTCATAATTTTTGTAGTAGATATAGTTCAATCACTCTCTTATTTTTAATATTATTAGTTAAATGGTACTTAATATTAGAAGAATGGTTTATTTAAAAATTGTGTCAACCATTGGCAGTGATTTTATTGACAAAATTATTATAGTATATCTAATTTATAACAAGAATATTTATGTAATACTTTAATTTATTATAGTTAAGTACAAATCTAAAATTATCAATTCATTCATTGAATATGATATATTTAGTATTAAATTAATAAGTGATTCGTAAACAAATTAATCAGATATTTTATGCAATTGAATGATGCTGATATTAAATTTAATGAATAGATTTTGAATTGATTCTGAGAAAAATGTAAAACGAAAATAGATTATATCGCAAGTCTGGTAAATAATCGACTTTTTATGTATTTTCTTGTTAAAAAAGGAAAATTTAGGTATTTAACATTGTTTTTGTTAGTTATGTAATCATTCAATAAAATAAAAGGCATTCTAAAGCGTGACCATAATTTTTTTCTGCAAACTTTGTCTGGAAGTTGAGTTTTGGTGATATTAACATCATAGATCGTCAGCTGCTACAAAATGACTGGATGCGAAGATTGATGGTTGCTGACGAATCACCTGTCTTTTATATTATATAAGAACTGACAATAATGTTAAAGAGAAAGTATTTTAAACGTATTCTTTCTTTTCTTACTATGGCCCCTTTATTTTGTCTATTTTTTTAAATAATAACTACTTTATAATATATAAAGTGATTCCATATTGTACTTATGACTCAGTGCTTAGTATTTTTCTACCATATACGGATACACTAATATATATATATATAGTAGTTACAATTAATAAATTAAAGCTTATTCTACTATAAAACTAAATAAATACTCATAATACGATAAAATAAGAAAAGAAATTTACAACACATTGTTTTTTACAATGCAATGATTTGAATTGCGATAAATTAAATAAATTAACCTAATTGTTAATAACCTCCTTCTATAGATATTAGAAATGCTTCCTATTTATCATTATTATAAACAGTGCATAATGCACTGTATATAATAATGATAAATATTAAGTGTGTATTTGTGGATATGGTCGGAAAGTAAAAAATCAAATTATTATCTGTATGATTGTGATGAAATATGTTGCATAATAAAAATAAGAATATTTTAAATAGGATTCATATGAACGTCCCATTGCAGGACACAGGTATTTTTATTATTTCGCCACTTATTTTTTATAGAATCTACGTATACGTAAGTTTAGTAACACAAAGTGAAAAAAAATGTATATAGGTAATTAGTTATTTAATTATAAAACCATAAACCTTAAATACGCCTTAAATGATTGTGAAATTATGCTTATATGAATATATATATAACAATATTATTAAATAAAATATTTTTTGATTTATACTTGTCTTATTTTTTCATTCATACATAAATATATTATGAAATCTTTTGATTTCATTAGCTTGAGTTTTTGTAGTGCGTTGAAAGATTTTTTTCCTGTTTTATAATAGTAAATCTTTAAATAATATTAATATCAATGGGACATATATAATGAAAATTAATTAGATATATCAGACTTAGAACGCTTATTTAAAATACGTCAAATTTTCTTTTTGTATTGAATACAAACATCCTATATTTTGTTAATCAACCACTTTGGATTTGGAGACATCTAAAAAAGACGTCTTGGTATGCTTTTCACCAGGCTTTTGATGGTGTTCTGTAGAATATGTTCCCACTCAGCCGAGATCTCATGTTTAAGCTCCCTGATGTTTTATGGAGGTGGTTGGACGGATCGTACTCGTCTTTTTAAGAGGTCTCAGACGTGCTCAATGGGTTTAAGGTCGGGGCTCCGCGCGGGCCAGTCCAAACGATGAATACATCCGACCTCTTGCAAAAAGCATCTACGTCGCCAGAACAAAGGACTCCTGTTATATACTTTTGCGCATTTAGTTAGTCATTTTCAATTAATACTATGTCGGTACGATAGCTGGAAGTTAAACCCGCCCAAAACATACCAGATCCTCCACCATAAGGCGTGATTTCTTCGTCAGCATAGCGTTTCCCTGGTCTTTGTAACGTTCGCCGACGCCCATTCATGCTACAGACAAATAATATGCCATTGTTGACAAAGTATTCGTCTGCAGCGTGGCTCTACCACTACAAAAAAGATCTATGCAGCATTTGCCGTCCCTCAGCTCCTGAGTCACTAAAAAGCAGTCTTCTCGTGGTTGTGTGCAACGTTTTCTTCCAGAACTTTGCCTTCTCTGAACGGGACCTATCTCTTGATATCGAGTCCAAACTATCAACCTGCGATTAACATGGTGAAGTAATGTGCTAGCACCTTTTAGAGTACAGCTGGAAGAGGCCTATGTGTCACAGGACACGCTGTATAATATACCGTAAAGTTAATGTGTCAACATAATTTACAACATTTTTAAAGTTTTTACTTTGTAAAAAGTTAGTATCAGCAATAAAGGTTTAATAAATAATAAAGTGCCAATTAGTGATGGAATTGATAAAAATGAAAAACAAAATTGTGCTCCTTACCATAAGTGCCATTATTCTCCTTACAAACTTTTAGGATTGTTTTTTGTAAGGTAGTTACACTCCTATAATGAATTTCTTCATTTCAGTGTACTTAATAAAAAAATGAGACATAATCTTGCGTTTTCTTATCACGATAAACCTTGTAGACGAAATCGAAAACACACGAAATCTCAGAGGAAAGAACAGCACGAAGCGACGAAAGAAAGTTTTGCGACAATACAAAATAAACGGTAATTGAATATGAATGAGTGTTAATTTATAAATACTGAGATTTGTTTTGATAAATATAGCTTCTTTTGTTAATCATAGTAATTGCATCATCTATTAGTTATATTGCGATTTAAAATGAAAGAAAAGAGATACACTTGTATACAAACCTTGTCCTGATAATAATAAACACAACAATAATAAAATTATTTAATTTGGTGCAGTTGTTCTGAAGTTATGCGCGTACATACATTTCGGCGATTCTTTTGTATTTATATAGATTTGATCTTATTTAATGACTGTAACTGTACAAGTTTAAAAATAAACAGATTCTTATGATGTGTTGTAAATATTAGTAGGAAGGCGTGAGACATGGCATAAAACAAAAAATAATGTAGTATCTCGTATGCGAGAAACTGACCGACTTGCAAATGACTAGGTCATCTTGGAAGGTAGCTCGCACCAAGTGCGTTACACATAAGTTATGTGTATAAGGTATTATGTATATACATGATACCTTATACATAGGTTATGTGACATTACCAGACTAATCTTGTCAAATATCATCGGGTAACTGGTTCTATTTCTTCCTTAATGGTAATTAAGTATAACTATTGTGCCAGTATTAAGTAAAATAAAATAACAATGAGTATCTTGAATTGTAGGTACTATTCAGCTTGTCACGTTACATCTTAATAAAATGGTAGGCGTTCTGTTAAATTTTGTATAGATTGTTGTAGTCAAGTTAAAAATAAACAATGCATGCATTTATTTAATGTCACTTCTATATCTTAACCAAATTATATTGAGTAAAATGCCACCAGGATTTAACAACATAACCGATAATAACATGAGATTATAAAATGAAATAAAAAATCAACGTCACTAATGTAACTTGGCGGGAAAGTCCGACAATTGGTTATTGATAGCGCGATCACGTTGTGAATCATATAATCGCGTTCACAGTTAACACGTTTAAATTTAAGCTACGTTTAAAATATATAAGTTTAGAGATTATGAAACATGCTTCATGTATCTATATGTCCTTTGTGTCCCGTTCTCTCTATTGAGTAGATTTAAGATATTTTCTTTTACGTTAAAAAACAAGAAATTTATATTAATCTTACTTAGAAAAGTTATTCTCAATAACGTTTAATCTAGTCGAAGACTTATTGTTACAAAACAAATAAATCAAAAATATGGTGTGGCAAAATATATTAGTTCATAAAGTCTTCGTAATAAGTACGTTAAAAATTAACTAAAATTATCACAAAAACTAATATAAAAAGTAAATATACATTTGTTTAAATATTTGAAAAAAAAGAGTAATAACTGTCATCATGTTATTATTTTGATTAAGAAAATATTTGAATGAGGCATTGTTAAAATTATTTTTTCTTCTGTTTATCAACAATTGCTTGAAAGCCAAAGCTTGTCAAGTATTCACAATTAGTTAACACAAATTTATTGCACTGAAAAGTGCTACAAAAATTACTTGTCTGCTGCAGTACGCATAAATAAATAAAATATTTCTAAAAAAAATTATATATGAGTTTAATTTTTATAGAAATGTTTTATTATAACTATAAGATATGATATATTAAACGTTATACATGTTGCGTTTTGTTATTACTAAGAGATGTTATTAATTTTTCTCGCAATATGACAATGATCAACATCAAAACGCAAACTGTCAAAATTACATTAGTACAGAGAACACGAGAAGAAAAACATTAAAATAAATAAAAATAAACAAAAGTTATAACGTTAACTTCAATAAATTAGAGAATAAAATGGATGCTTTTGTCCTAAAGTCTTGACTCAGAATTATGATCTTGAATCGCAGTGTAAATGTGAACGTTGGTGCTAATTATTGTGACGTACAATATTAACAAAAAGAGGAGTAGAATGTCTGCTTCTGTATAGTGTGATAAATTATATCTAGTGGCGACATGTTTCGAAGTCGTAGTTGGTTTAGTTCTTCCTGGGGTCGTCCCAAAAATCCGCATTCGCTTGAAAGATTAAAATATCTTCACAACATACTATCCAAAAACACTACAGTTTCAGAGAGCAACCGCGGGACTCTTGTAGAATCGTTAAGATGTATCGCGGAAATTCTGATATGGGGGGATCAAAATGATAGTTCCGTGTTTGAGTAAGTTGACTTCTTAAATACACCAAATATTATTTATATTGACATTAAAGAAATTCATCTATATATCTATATCAGCCAATTAATAAGTTCAAATAATTCATTACATCTTGAGAGTTTTGTTTTTCCTATATGATGTATATTTTTGTCTGCTACTGTATTTTAACCTTTCTTCATACATAAGTCTCACTAGATAAATTTAAGTTATTGAATTTAGTAACTAAGGAACCTAAATTATTATAAATAAGAATAATTTACACAAGCTAAATTTTGTTTCCTTAAATTGTTTTGTTATTTCTCCATTTTTTACATATTTAATTAAATATTTACCTATGAAGTAAGAACTCTTATTACAATTAGATTTGCACTTACTATACCTTTATTTTCTTAATAGATATTAAAATATAAAATCACATATTCATCATCATCATCCTACAAGCTAAGGTTATTTAATATTGTACATTGGTTATCCTATTTTTTATACTTATCTATATGTTTCTTGTAATTTGTTCCAGTCATCATGCTAATCAAATTCATTTATGATCCCATAGCTATCAATCTTGCACTCATTAACAATACTGTATGATTTAGTCACAGTTCAGTGATTGTCTCCAAGAGAGTCCACCTTATCTGACGATGCATCATGTTGACGTTAAACATGTTTTACATACATTGCTCAACAACAGATATCATTATTATAGCAAGGTAGTTCTTGAAGATTCATCTGTATCTGTGATTGATCCCATTTTAGAATGATGATAATTGATTAGATAACCATTATTAATAAGGGACATAGATAAACAACCAAATAAGTTACCTTACAGTATGTAGTCATCCCTACCCATAGACCTCTTATACCCATATGTTCCATAGTCTAAAGATGGGAATGAATGAAATGAATGAAAAGAGGGGTAGAAGGATTTGTTTGGCAGAGAAGATAGAAGGGAAAAAAGGACATGTTGTTTAGCCTTTATTTATAATTTTTTGTTTACAGTTTCTTTTTAGAAAAAAATATGCTCTCCTACTTTTTAAAAATAATGAGACAAAAATGTGGAGGTTCTTCTTATGTGTGTGTGCAACTACTACAGACATTAAATATATTATTTGAGAATATAAGAAATGAAACATCACTTTGTAAGTATGAACAATTTATTGGACATATTTAAATTAGATCCCTGATTAGTTTATATTCTGCAGGAACTGATGCTCACCTTTATTTGCTTCCATATTTGCCTTGTATGACACCATGGGAAGAAATGGAAACACCATGCAGATATTTTATTTTGGGATATTATTGCTACTATAATAATTTTGGTTACAGATTATTTACTTAGCAACAATCATGTGAATTCAATAATTGTACATAAATTTGACATATCTGATGAAGAAGTTATGGCCTACTATATATCATTCCTAAAGACCCTCAGTCTCAAACTGAACAATCATACAATACATTTCTTTTATAATGAGGTAATTAAAACTTTTTTGTTTTTATAATTTTCCAAATGTATTTTTTTTAATTCAGTGGCTCCTAATTGTTCTATTTTGGGTACCTAGAATTGCTGTTTTATGTTGAAAAACAGCACTAGACTCTATTGATTATATCTCCACAGTTATCAATGGAGTAGAGGGGGTCCAAAATTTAAATTTTCATGATACAACTGTTTTTCTTTAAATCTTAAAAAAAGTGTTTTATAATCTGATACATGACTTAATTTACAATGTTTCTTGAATATATTTATATCATTTATATTGTTCACTTTTTTCTAGTAAAGCAATTATAGATTGAGGATAGAGCCCATTTGGATTGGCAATCACTGTTGAAACAAAAATTAAATGATAATTATAACTGTTTCAGCATACAAAAGATTTCCCATTGTACACAGAAGCGATAAAATTTTTCAATCACCCAGAATCAATGGTTCGTATTGCAGTTCGTACATTAACTCTCAACGTGTATCGTGTGCAAGATGCCAGCATGTTGCGCTTTATTAGAGACAGGTTAGTTGTATTAATTTCTCAATAAAGTTTGTTACGTTTTGTACTTATGACCACTGAATAACATAGAACCTTCACCAATTTGTATTGTAGAATTTAATTTGAAAAAGTTAGATTAAATTCTACAGTAGAACTCATGAAGGCTCAGTTTCGTTCCCAGTTCAAAAGTGCAAATCGAGACAGAGTTTTAATAAGAAATGTTTTATTACGAATAATGAGTTGTATTGTGACAAATTATTTTCATGATGACAAATTATTGTAATCTTTTAATTTATCATTCTCTTGCCAATTGCTGCAACATAAATGATTTTTATCTATTTTTTAATTCTTTTTTTTATATAAAGAATCAGTAATTTTTTTAATTTTAATTCAGTTCCAACTAAGCTAATACTTAATCGTTCTTATTAATACTTGTGCTGGGGAAATATGGTTCAAACCAATAGTCTAATGATAGAATTGAACCCACAGCCTTAGGTTGTACGCATAATCCTTACCAATTGAGTTATAGCTTTCAATTAAGCTTGGTATGGTAAAATAAAATGTGTTTGTTCACTTATTATACAATTCATAAAATATAAATATAATTTATTTTATTTCTAGGACTGCAGCTCCATACTTTAGTAATCTAGTCTGGTTTATTGGGAAACATATTTTGGAATTAGATGCTTGTGTCAGAAATGATGCTGAGTATGTAAAATATATAGATAGCTTTATTTTAAATTTTTATGTTATTAATGTTTTTATTTTTTAATTTTTAGCCATCAATCGCAACAAAAATTAGATGATCTTGTTGCTGAACATTTGGATCATCTGCATTACATAAATGATATTTTGTGTTTAAATATTCCCGATTTAAATGATGTTTTGACAGAACACTTATTACATAAGCTCCTTATACCATTATATATTTACTCTTTGACATCAGAATCTGTAAGGCGACCCGCTACATCCTCACCATATAATAGAGATCATATTCAAAGTATAGAAGTTATTACAAGAAACCTTGAAGCTATATTAAAAGGAAAAAGTACTGACTCCCCACCGAGAATAAATTATCCTATGCAAAGAGTTGACTCAGACAAAGAAACGAAACCATCTGTGTCATGTGTTGTTGCCCTGTTTCTGTTATCACAAGTATTTTTAATAATAACTCACGGTCCTATTGTTCACTCATTGGCTTGGATCATATTACAATCAGACATGTCTGTTTTTGAGGATGGTGCTACGAAGATACTAGAAATGTATATTAGTAAAGCAAAATCTAATGTTAAATTGGAGTTTTCCAAACCGCAACTGAGTCTCGAAAAAGCTTTAGAATCGTCTGGTCAAGAAAGGGATTACACTACTCCAGAGTACACTGGACCAAAAGCATTTGGATATGATATTGATAAAGATACTGATCATTCTAGCTGTGACCTTGATCCTGAACTTGTTTCCACTTCTCTTCCATCTACATCTCATATAAGTGAGACTTCAAGCATTGCTCACGATTCCACTGAAGATTTAGTCACGCAAATCCATTCAATCAAATCTAGTCCAGCTGTAGTTACAAAAGAAAATATGCCGGATTCTCCACTTCCTGATTCTGGTATTGATTCAAGTTCTTCTAAAACACTATCAGAATTAAATAACATAACTGATGAAGAAAAACAAAAGTTACTAGGTGCAATGCCAAGTACATCAACACAACGAACAATGACTATTGAGAGTATAATTGAGAGAGAAAATAGGGAGATTGAGAAGAGGCCATTTTTGAAAACTATATTAGATTCATTAGATTGCAGTGAAAATGACTATAAAGCATTATTTGCACTGTGTTTGCTGTTTGCTTTGATAAACAACAAAGGTTAGTTGTCTTTTAAGACATACATATTAGATTAATTTATTGTTATGTGTTTTTCGTTCATATTTTAAGCTGGGTTACAACCATTATTTACTAATTGTTTCCTTTTTTCTTTCTCTTCGCAAACCTTTGGTATTAGTGGGTAAGATTTGTGTTTCTTTTGATTTGATATATAGTATCTTATATTTTCTTTGAAGAAAATACTTCTTCTCTGTTACAGGTGTCAATACAGAATTGCTTGATACTCTACTATGTCCGGAATTAGACGATGTAAACAGCACTAAAAGAGCAAATTCAAATGCAAGTAATCAAGAAGATGCGGCAAATAGTGGTAATGAAAACTCTGTTGGTGGCACTCCAGTGCATTCTTTGAAACGACCAATGCAAAGCTTCAACAGTTTACTTATAAACAAATTGATGGCCATTGCTAATCTTAGTTGTAAACCTGGTAAGATTTTTTCCCTGCTTTACTTACTTATACTACGTAAATGACAAATGAAATTATCATAACATAGACTCTTCTCATTTTCTTGTCAATACTGAGGATCATGAACCATAGAGGCGACGCAAATTTCTTGCTGCTGCCTAGTCGTTTCTCTAACGTTACGCTTGTGTAGGTTCCTGTATCGTCATCCATAGTGTAATAAAACATTAGGAGTAAGTTTGAAAGAAGAAATTAAGAGACTTATTAGTCAGAATGACTCTATTTCGGTATTGTTAAAGTTATCAGATATGTGGATCCATCTTCTTGAAATTTCTAACTAATATTATACTAAACATAAAAACTACATAAATTGAAATAAAATAAATGAAAATTACATTGTAGATATCCTTATTTGAACTTCTCTTTTTGTTGGTCTGTCTTTGAATTTGAGTGATTTGATTGACTCTATAATACTAAATATTCCTGAGGTTACAAATGTAAGCCAAAGAAATTCAGTTATGTAACAATATATAATATATAAAAAAAAGAAATAATATGAATTATTTTTAAGTGCGTAAATGTTATATATTTACGAGACCTTCCGATTCACTGTATATGTTACTTAAGAAGTAAATAAATAAGATAACTTCATGAGAGTATTGATCTGAGTACATTAAAAAGTTTATTCGTAATAAATCCTCGGACGCTTTTTGGCAACCATGGTTACCAAATTTTAAACCAACTTTGGTTTCTGGCAACCACGGTTGCCAACAATCCATGTCTCGACTTTTTTCGATTTCTATAATTTCTTACAATTATTAATAATTAAAAATAATGGGTGGAAATACCTTAGATTAAAGAAGGATTTTTTTTTGAGTTTTGTATGAAGCACTTGAGTGGATAATAAATTGAAGAATAAATTTGTTTTTTAACAGCGTCTAAGGTGCGTTTGGTCACGTGTGAACTGAGCGTGCGTTTGGTTCGCGTGGCGATGCAAGGTGCTACGGGCGTAGCGGGTGACCGACACGTCACCGCCGTAGACACGCTACGTGCACGCGCCGCTGCTTTAGCGCGCAACTTCTACAAATGCGATGATATCTTCCTCGACATGTTTGAAGATGAGTGAGTTAATTCTGTTTGTAAGTCGAAACTAGTGTAAGATAATTTCAAAATTATCTTACACTAGATCGGCTTCGTGGTGAAGTTTGATCATATGTGTATGGCCTACTTTTTACTTTCTTCTCTCAGCTCTACAGCCCATATGTATGGCCTTCAGGTATTTACGAGTACTCCAATTGTGGGTGTCCTGCTAATCCTCCATGGATAAACATGGTGGATTAATGTCTATTCGTGCAACAGTGTTGAAGCTCCTTCTTTGCCTGTAGGACATATATGTGCTGAGAAAAAGTTGTGTATGCAAGCAGATTGTTCGAACGTCGTGGGTTAGATTCCACTTACCAATGGACTGTTGAAGTGAACCATATTTGTCTAACACAAGCACTTTTATTTTAGTTAAAATGGCGACCAAGGTTTCTAGCATTATTTAAACTAGCAACTTGTCTTTTTTATGAAATAAACTCCTTCATAACTAAAAGGTGCTTTAATTTTTGGGCGGTATTTATTGATATTTGCTTCTGTAGCTGCCTCGTATGTCATTTACGGGAATAAATGTCGCTCTATTCTATTCAGGGTACCACACAACATTTTAATGTCCTGTATTTAATTCGATTAAAAATATATCATATATATTATTCCCCAGATATTGTGAAATGAGCAAGAGACCGTTGAATGTTGAGTGGCTTTGTATGGATGCTGCAATACTTTTACCACCCACGCGCACCCCCATGTCTGGCATAGCATTCGCAAAACGCCTGCCTAGCGGAGAGGTAAGATGTTATTATTTTTTAACTGTGTTATAGTTTCTAAATATTGTTTATAATTGTAAAACCTGTAACACTTGATTCAAAATACAATCGTTTCGCTTATTTTGTTACTTCTAGATGGAAAGAGCACGACGAGCCATTCGAACATTCTTCTTGATTCGTGACTTGTACCTGAAACTAACTGGAAAACCTGAGACACAACTGCCACTCGCTAATCCCACGCCCTTCGTCCAAGTTGGCGATGTTTTGGATTTGAGTGAGTTACTATTTTAAAATTAATTAAATATGAGCTAATTTATTAAGGGCAGGCGCTAAAACTATTTCATCCATGTATTGATTATGTTCATTAATAGTAAAAAAGAATGTATAATCAAAAATACATATTTAGTATGGAATAGAAGTAATCGAATTGCACCTTTAAATTGTACTTTATTTAATTTCTTCTATCTAGATACTCATATATTTTCTTGTTTTGATCATTTTAAATGGATGTCGTTTCATGAAAGCGTCGGTTGACGGTTGGCAATGGGAGGAGAGACAAAAATAAAAGTTGAGTTTCATCGTTGAGATCTATTTCGGAAAGGGCCTATCTCATGCCAGCTCGTTATAGAAGCCAAAAAGTACTATCAACGTCATCTATTCCATTAAATGATCCTTAATAAGGGATAACAAGCGATTGTGATTTGCCATTTAGTAATATAAAGTAGAGAAAAAAGATGGTGCTATATAGTAACAATAGACATATTTTGATGTTCCATTGAATAGTCATCTCATATCTATAGTGTGTGTCCTATCAGGCTACAATGGAAGTAAATAATCGTAAATGGGCAGCAGCATCTACCTAAGTAATAAAAATCAATATTCAATCCCTAACTTACGCACCAAGCATGGGGATTACGGTAAAAAGAAATATGGACATTTTTTCCCACAGTGAATGTCTGCCTAATGTGGTTTCTGTGAACAAATTCACCCTTTATCTAGCACTGACTGACAATTTTATAAGCTGTTGTGTTAATGTTGATTTTATTGCTTCACAGATGACTCTGATCTAATATCGTGCGACATAATTCAGAAGGACGGTACGTGGCATCACAGGTTCCTTGCAGTTGACAATATACAGATAATACTAGTGGAGCCGGACAAGCAGAGGTTGGGGTGGGGTGTAGCCAAACTGGTTGGTAGCTTGCAAGACTTGGAGGTGAGTCAGTGGATTTTAATTTGTTTAATGTTTAATTCATTGTTTGTTTTGTATATTTTTAGGTTTTTTTTCTTTTCTATTTATTGGTTTAACTTCGTTTATAATAGTTTGTCATACCTTCTTTTTATGAATTAGGAAGGCAAACGAGTAGGCGTGTCACCCGATGAAATGCAATAAACGCCGTAGAAGGCATTGCAGAAGCTTTGCCAAAGTGTAGGCTAGTTTTTTTAAACGTTCCAATGTCGTATCGGTTCGAAAACACCCCTGGAGGTAGCTTGTTCCACTGGGTAGTGGTGCGTGGAAAGAAGTTTCTTGAAAACGACGGTACGTTTTCAAGAGGATAATAGGACATGAGGATCGCCACTTATGCATGTTGTAGCATCATCAAGAACTAAGCATATTTTCCTACTTTACTTAGTTTATTTATATACATTGTGTCGTTAAGAGATAAATAAATAAATCCTCACTTCAGGGTATACACTTTATTTCAGATACAAGGTGACAAGGACGACCCCCGGTGCCTGCATTTGACAATACACAAGCCGCGCGTGGGGGCCAGCGGGGCGCTGCCCCGGACTGTGTTGCTGCGAGCCAAATTCAAGTTCGACGATCATATACGTAGCATGGCGGCCAAGCAACGACTGACTAAGGTACGTTCACGTTACATACACGTTATGTACGTATTACAAACGTCGATATGCTGTAAAGAACGTACATTTCGTCGTCGACGGTTGTTCGAATTAGAATGAGTCTCGCCCCGACTGAATTTTGACTTTTATACACAAAATCAAGAAAGTGAACACAGACAATAAACAACGAAAAATAATATAAAGATAGATTTGCTTCAGCATAGCAACTATATCTTTTTTAAAAAACAAATGGAATTACTCCAAAACAATTTTCAAATACAGGCCAATATTCAAAATACATATTTAACGAATGAATAAATTTTACATAAATCTTAATAATTTATTTTACACAAATTACAATTATTATAATTATTTTATATAAACCAACATTATTCCTTACATATAAAATTATGTTTAGTCTATTGCATAAAATAATTAAATATTGATATTAATTCTAATACGCCGGCGTACACTTTGTACACAGAATGTCAGCGTTAAGCGGTAGCGTGCGTGGATTTAGAGTTCAACTAAAGCACTTCCCTTTCTTTATGCCCTACTCCCACTTCTATTTTTTCCTTCTTCTTTTCCCGTTATTCACACCCTAAGGAAGCCAACGCATCTCTAGTACTCTTACCGCCCATAAATTCCATTAAATCATAGCCCCACAAGTTGCATTGTAGTATATATATATATATATATATATATATATATATATATATATATATATATATATATATATATATATATATATATATATATGTGTATATATATATATATATATATATATATATATATACATATACATATACATATATATATATATATATATATATATATATATATATATATATATATATATATATATATATTCATTGTACACCAAAAACAAAGTTATATAATTATTGATTGTAATATTTATATACAAATGGCGGTCTTATCGTTAATAGCGATTTCTTCTTTTGTTTATTAGGTGCTTGCTACCCACTTACCCGTTTACCTCTCTTCCAAAGAAATAGTGTTTTGTGTTTAGTTTGTTCATTACTTACGGGTCAATGAAGATAGTATGCAGTATTTTACGGCGGCGTTTGTGCGTGACTTGGGCCTTATAAAATGAACAGTTGTTTTACTTTATAAGGCACAAGTCACGCACAGACAAATTGAACACATTCATCATCACACATCATCAAATAATTGTTCATGTGGCAGGGTCGCACGAAATCGCGTCAAAAGAAAATGCAGCAAATCGGTCGGTTACTGGAAGTGTCGGGGATTTCGGCGCCAGCGATGGCCCCGAGACACCGCCCGCTGTTCACAAGGCCTGGCTTTTCGGCGATTCGCCGTTCCTCTGGTAAGAGTAAGGTCATAATAAAATACTTTTTTCACTGTTATAATTATAATAGTCCCATGATTAATAAAGTCAGGCGTTACTTTGACGAAATCCATTACTATATGGACAGTCAGAATTCTTACTTACCTAAGATCTGTAACAAATAAACAAAAATAAAAAATAATAATAATGTGTTTTTACTGGAATAAGTGGATTTACACGAAACTGAAACTAAATGTTACCGAAAAACAGCCGTCAGCAATTCTCCACCTCTTCCAACTCGCCTTCGAGATTTTTATGGGTGGATTTTGACGAAAGAGATTGTGTTTACGTACACACTTAAGCCGCTGAACCATTGGCCCTCAACCCTTTTTTTTCATACGGGCCACAAACACGTGGTAGTCGTGGTGTAGCGGGCCTAAAAAACAAATTAATAAAAAAATTAGGTAATGACTTGTTAGGTTTGACATAGTTGTTTCGAGTAAATTCAAAACAAGTCACGACCAGCAAACAAAGTGATGTAATGACGTATTTCTGTGATACAATCACATGCCTGCTGTAAATTAAAAAATAAATGAATAAATTGCCGTACATTACAGCAAATTACCGTATCAATTATAGCACTGCACACCACGGCGCTTTACTCAGCGGGCTCTAAATTATTCAAAATTGAAAATGGTGTAAAATAAAGTAACACCAGATAGGCCAACAATAAAAGTGCGGCGGGCCGCAGTTTGACACTTCTGAGTTTTAATAGAAGAGGTCGCCCTTACCGATTTGGCTAGAATAAGAATAGTGTAACTGAAATGAAAAATGACTATTGTGTGGGCAGGGTTTGTAAATGAATACTTGTAGGGGCGGAGGGCGAGGAAGTAGACCGTCGGCTGAGAAGGCCGAGTGGACACGTGCTCAAGGATGGAATCGTTGTCTATCGCGAGCGGACCACAAGTAGAGAGAGGTGAGACGGCATCACAATTTCATGTTTTTTTATTCATTGTTATTTTTTTCTTTAGTTATCCAACAGCCTTACTTAACTTTGAAAAATAGGAATATACACGTGCTTAACAAAGTAATAAAAAATTAAAACAATATATAAATAGACGTACTTAAAAAATTAAAAAATATTACAGATACACACTTATAGAATTTATATATAAATATACTACTAAAATAACTATATAACAAAAGTAAGGAGTGCAGTAGAAAAAGTTTATAACAATGTATGTGTGTGTGTGTAAGTGCGTGCGTACATAATACGTGTGTTTGCGTGTCTCTCTCTGTGTATGTGTGATGTATCCTAGCAATTTAAGTACTCCTTTTCTTACACTCTTTTAGATGTAGTTTAAAAATAAAAAAAATACCCGGGAGAGTTTATTACTGCGCGCGCGCGAGTATGTGTGTGGGAGTGGTGTGAGAGAGTGTGAGAGAGTTTGAGAGTATGAGTCAGAGTGAGAGTGTGAGTGGGAGTTTAAGTGAGTGTGTGTCAGTGAGTGTCACTGTCAGTGTGATTTTGCGTGTGAGTGTCACTGTCAGTGTGAGTGTGCTTGTAAGTGTCCCTGTCAGCGTGAGTGTGAGTTTGCGTGTTTTCTGCTCGGCCACTAATAGCTTACTCTCCTATTTAAGCTTGAGTGTCCAAGCCTTGGCTGCGTACATCAAATTGGAACTGTTACTATTGATACCGTCATATTATTGTTATATAGACGTACGTGCACGTTGATTATATAAGTTTGATATTTGACATTGATACCAACGTCAGATCCATACGTTCCAGCAGCGTGTCGCGCGGGAGCAGCGCGCACGCGTCGCGCGAGGGCTCGCCGCGCGCGCGCTCCGAGGAGATACCGCTCGAGGACATTCGGCGAAACGCGGCGGCCGCCAACGTAACTACTGTTAACGTAAATTTCACATATCTTTTTAGATATAGCTATTATATATAGATATAGGCTTTATAAAGTAAAAGATAATTTACATACATATCGTCACTCCTGTCTCTCGTACGACAGATCTCCATCTGCCCTGATCTCGGCATACTTCCCTTGCTTCTTCCACACTCATTATTCTCCTCACGCAAGCTCACCGGTTGAGGGTACTCATGACCTGGCCTTTCTTAAAAAGTTCAGCAATTTGGTTAAGGTATGTTTTTCGTGGTCTTCCTCTACCGACCTTTCTATCCACATTCGCAAAGTAAATTTCTTTTGCCAGTCGTCTTTCATCTTTCATTAAAGATAATTTAAAAGTTTAATTAACAGATTTTAAGAGAAAAAGTGGTCGCCCAGTGAGGAGATGGGAGGATGACCACAAAATAACAGTAGGACCATGCTGGTCAACAGTAGCAGAATTGGAGGGGGCCTATGCCAAAAGGCACATTGTGATTAGGGATTTTCTCAGAAATTTCAAAATAAAATGCTAAAACGAGAACTAGTAGTTATAAAAATTTAAGATTTTTCCTAGCTTAAACTACCGAATGAAAGTGGTATAATTTTTCTAAAATTATAACATTCAAGGAATTATTTCTAAAGGCAGCGATAAACTCGAAATCACCTGTTAGTACAAATATCTTCCACCTTAAATAAAACCTATATATGTGTAATAGGGAAAACCACACGTTTACAAAATATCGGCCTTAAGAGGTAACCTTTTTGTGTATAACTCCGCTCCGTACAATGAGTGCAGAAATCTGCAAGCCCAACTCCCTTCCCTCTACTGCTTCCCTTACATTTTTCTTACCGTCGCATTATTATTCACATCTTACCTAAAAGCTATACAATGTATTATATCTTTAGTGCCATTAATATTGCATTTATCCAACATTAATATTTTGTCTATTACTTCATTAAAAAAAGATTATTTTTTTATTCCTAACTTACCCCTTTCAAAATAGTGTTTACAGTGTGAAATATTTGAGTAATCTATAAACCACCATCTACGAAAAATGTCTCTTGTTTTTGGTTTGAGAGAGAAATTGTGTATATTGGTGTTTATTGACATGTTATACATATTACACATTGACATGTCATAAAAAAAATAAAAAAGAGATACCTGCGTGGTTTCTTTCGCCGTTTCTTCTCCGTTCAGAGGAACCTCATCACGAAATAGCGGTAAACCTTTATTGTTAACAGATTGGCGTTCGATAAATGAAATGTAATTTCTATTATCGAAATAGATAATTTTGAATTATATTTTCAGTTGCAGAGTCAACCCAGTACATCGACGCAAGTCCAAAAGGCAGCAAGGACATCATCGGAGGAGACGTCATTCATATCCAGTGAGGCTTCTCGCCATAAGCGAAAAGGAATAGTGGAGACCATTTGATATTAGCCGTAATATGAACTGCGGCGACAGTAGATATTGTCGGTGATCAGGACTTCGTAGCTAGTCGTTGTGAAATGAATTGTACGGTGTTGTGTCACACTTGATAAGTATTGTGGAGGCCTTTTGCAAAAGAACGGTGTTGCTTGTATCGGAGGTGTTGTAATGAGGTGGCTGTTGCTATTTTTTGTGTTCAGTGTTGCTATTTTTGTGTTAGAAATGATTTTAATATTATTTAAAATATGGATTGAATAATATGTATATTACTTTTTGTTAGTATTTGTGAAAAAAATCTACGGAAGCTCACAAAGGTAGGAAGAACTTATATATATATAACACTAGGTTATATAAAACTAGGTCTATAACTAGTCTTATAACCGTCCTGAATTATTTTTTAAGAACTAGAGCCTATCAGCTCATCTTCAGCTTACGGCAGTCCATTGGAGTTATCAGCTCCAAGTTATATTATATACCCAAACTAAGAATCGCTTGTTTTTTTTTTATCAATTATATTCTATGTGAAAGTTAACCTAACTATTTGCATGGTAAAAAATAAACCTTAATGGCTAAGAATATATTCGGATGCATGTGAAGTTTTTTTATAGTCAATATATATGTCACAGCTGAAGTTTTTCGCAGTCAATATACATATGTCATACACACATATATATCTACATCCCCATTTCTGAATATTAACTAGTTTTTAGCCAATAAGAACATATAGGAGCTGGAAAAAATGGTACCATAAACAATTTTTTTATTATTATATATTAAAGATTTACTTTTATGCTAAAATCATTGATTGAAAAGTGTGTTTTCAATGACATATGTATATGATCAGTCAATTTGAGACAATAACTGCATTCTGATAAAGTTAAAATATAAAATAACGTAAATCAATGAAATATGACGACAAAATAAAAGTAAAATTAATGTTTATTCCTTATTTTATGACATTTTTTAGTTAGGTTTTTACTTAAAACGATATGTGCTGAATTTATATGATATATAATTTATAATTATATAGAATATATAATTATTTACATTTTCGTATTTAAACATGACTATTATCTGATTATAAATGAACATATTTTTACATATATGTGTATATCGACGCGGAAAAGCGAAAACATAGTAAATCACAAATTGAAAACATTACCAGAGCCAAACATTACAAGATTTCTGAACAATTTTCAACAAATCACTCAAAAACAGTCAATTTCGACGCTGTACTAAATTAATAATAGAGAAACTCTGACCATTCGACGCAATATTTTGCGGATCCGAATATGCAATAAAAAAAATGTGACATGTTATTTACAGCGTTTTCGCTTATTATATATATATATATATATATATATATATATATATATATATATATATATATATATATACTGGGAACTCTTAAAGAATAATATTAAATAAAATAGTAAGTCATAGTAATAGCATTTCGAATCAAATTACTAATTTGTAATAATAATGGAGAATGTTTAAATTCACTTGAATATGATTATTTGAAGTTAACTTCAAGAATAATTTTAAATTTTTACAGTCACAGATAGATTTAAAAATAGAAACGGAGTTCTTCCAGTTAATTAATTTAGACCTTTATAACCTAGACGATTAAGGGAGCTAATTATTATCGTCATTTAATATTAAATCATAGTCCTACAAGTTGTACCATACAAAAAAATTATGTGCTTTTGAATTTAAGTACCAAATATGTTTTTTTTTTACATACACCTTCTAACATTAGTTTTACACAAACTGTAGAAAATAGGTGTAATATCAACTTGTTCTTAAATAAATCAAATTCAACTTAATTGCCTGTAGTATAAGATTTAAATTGGCATGCGCTATAAATAAACAACGCGACTTATAGGTCTTGATCTCAGCGCAGTTTCAGAAAAATAAAAATCCGTTTTGTTTAATTAGAAAAGTTATATACACACACGATACGTAACAAGATAAAATCTCATTACTATATAATATCGCGTAAGATTTTTTACAGCTGACGTGGGAGGTATTTTCGTTCGTAGTTGAAGTATGAAGTAAAATGTATATGCAAATATTTATATTGGTTCAAGACCACAATGTTACCAAGTTGAAAGCAAGAATTTATATATCAAATACATGAAATGTCTTTAATCTAAATTTGAGTTTGGTTGAATTTATTTACGTCGAATACATATAACGTTGTTATATACTTCTATCCTCTATGCACATAATCATCTATAGTAGGCCGTCCTTGTCTTTCAGATGCACTAGACTCACTTAGTCCGAATTTTTAACCTTCTTTTTATAAGTATAATAACAAATAGAATAGTTAACCAGTGTGTCAAATGGGAAAAAGCTCTTTATTTAAAAAGTAATCTATAGATTACATTTTATGGGTTGGATATCATACGAATGTTTAGAGTACGCCATAACTTTATGTTGTGATTTTTTTAAGGTTTGCAATAATTTATGTAAATAGTGTTTTTTTATTTTTATTTGTAAATGAAATATCTTAGTGTTGAAATAAAATATATCACATGTTAAATTTATTTTTGTTGTTTCAATAATTAATAAAACTATATTCAAATTCAATCTCAATTCACATTTACTATATAAATAATAGACTATATAAATAATATAGACGACAAATTGGCTCAGTGGCGGGGCCCTCCGTCCGCGGAGTCAATGGTCGCGGGTTCAATACCCGCATCGGAATAAATATATGTATGGATTACAAATATTTATTCTAAGTCTAGTAACCCTGCCAATCCGCATCGGACAAGCGTGCTGGGTTATCGTCTGTTCCTCCAGAAATGGAGAGGCCCGTGCTCAGCAGTGGGACATATATGGACTGTTAAAATATATATATATATATAAATATGGTAAAGGTGAATTTTACTATATAAATATACTAAAGGTGAATTCAGATAAAATAAGCGCAACTTTATGGCTGTCATATTCGATTTATTTAATAGGGCTGGTCACGTTTGCTGATAACTGTTAGAGTAACTCGGCGCTGCAGTGAAGACCGCATATTGGTATAGTGTTGGCAACCCCTTGGTTAGATGATTCTACATTTTCGTAGTTGCAGACGTGTTTTTACAACGTGATAAAAACTTCGAAATCTTTATGTCCCGTGATATTTAGTTATCTGTCTGGGCAATCCATTTTGGGTCTTTGCCTCCGGTACCAAAATACGTCGCTGGTCACGGTCTTTTGTGGTCTCTTTTTCTTTTCTTTAATGGCAATTAGTTATAACTATTACGCCATTGTCAAGTAAAATACAATAATATTATGTTACTAATCTTCTATTTTCTATGGACTTTTTCAGTCGACTTAAAAAGTCATGATACACGCCTTTAGTTCATATGGCTTCACTTTTACTTCTTAATAAACTATATTGTATAATATGTCACCACAATTAAACAATAGTATTATACGACTATGAAAATGAAATAAAAACACAACGGCACTGATGTAACTTGGCGGGAAAAGTCCGTGTGGCGGTTTTTTAACAAATGTAGGTGATAAATCTTTCCACATTTGTACAGTTCGTAGCAGTAAACTGCGACTAAATCACACGTTGGTAGACTGCCAGGTGATGGAACATATTTTTTAACGTTCAAATCGACGATGTCTCCAAAGATGAGCATTGAAATTTAAAAAGACACCAAAATAAAACAATTTCTTCAACTATATTTCTGTTCTAATTTATTTGATTAATCATCCGCTTCTATACACATGATATGCACCAATGCCTATAAATAATAATACAAACGATGTTATATGATTAAGGTATGATGAAAAACAACTATTTACACAATACAAAACAAACGATCGATTAAACTCTCTTACAAAAACGTTCATATTGTTGTCAGTTTGAGCTATGCAAATAAATCAAATATCATATAGTCAGCGCCAACCAACAACGAAAAAGGTAAACAAAGTTGAATAAATAAGAAATTAAGAATTCACGTAAATTTTTTCACCTTTGTACCATATATTCGTCCATGAATCGTTCTATTATTTATATGTAGGAACTTTTTAAACTGTGTTTAATATCTCAGAATATTTATGGACAAGGCAACCATGCTCTGCGTACATAATGCAATTTTGTTGTTAATTAATTTCCCTTGATATTATTTATTTCTTGCATATTCATTAACAAAACCTATTTAAACTTTTTTTTTAGTTTATCCCAAAAGAATAATATTATTATTTGTATGTATGAACGACTATCTATGATAAAATTTTAAGTAATTTGCTTGGCACTGACTACATATAATACATAACGTATCTTCATTATATTCAACACGTCACATTACTTAAACTTCGCATAATCAACATTTAAATCACAGAGGTTTTTCTTCCTTTTCCTATTTTCATAACAATCATCCCGCGCACTCGGTTAACTGCATTTTATCTTAAAACTCATTATAGAAATTCATTTATGACTACATACCAGTCAATGCAATTGAATTACTAATAAAATAATAATATATTTCATTTTAAATTATGAAATATAAACGTTTTAATAATAATCGATATTGTTTATCAAAGTCGTCGGATTTATGTAGAACCTTAACAAAACCGCCCTTAAATTCTAACAAAGGTATAGGATATCATATTTACGATAGGATATAGCGTATTAAATAAGTATTTAAACGAAGTTTATAAACTGTTATGATAATTGTGTAACCTTATGGAACGTTTTATACAGTTCAAATTATACCTAAACTTTCTTAATTTATCCATTAATTATGTTAAACAATTTTTATTGGTCGGCGCAACTTATAGGTAAATGATACAATCCTTCAAAAGCCATTGATTGACACCACAACATGTCTATACAGAATTTCAAACTTTCGCTTCTTTGGAAACATTTGCACATTGAATTTTATTTACTATTGCATTTACTCAGTATTATGCTTCGCACACTATTTACACTTATATACGGAACATGTATAAACATTATACACATACATACGTTTCGATGCTTCGATCTTTTGATTTAAAGATAAACCTATTTTGTTTGTAGGTTGTAAGATAAAGTATTGTTGTCTAATGCAAATTTTTCGTGTTGACATTTTGTTATATTGCAAAACATTAAAAAAATACTTAAATTTTTATGGAAAATTTACATTGAAGCTATATAATGTACACCACTATTTTTAATTACCAAAAATAACGTTAACTTCTGTTATTACTCAACAGTCTGAAAAAAGTTTGGCGTCAAACAATTATCCTGAATAATGATCATATTTCTAATTTTCCATCGTTACTACGAATTAATTCCATTCGAAATCGCGCGGCAAATGCACGTCGAAGCTCCGTTTGGGGCGATCATGTGACATCACAATATGATATGCTACTACTCCTACTATCCTGCTAATATTACAAATGCGAAAACTTAAAAACCAAACAAATAACACATGTATATTTTATCTTTTCTATATTATTATATATTTTTGATAATTAAAAATTAGTGATGTAAATAACAATAATCTATTATTTAAAAAAATATATCAAATAATGAATATTGCTATTTCATGAAATTATAAGAAAGGTCAAAATGTAGCAGTGTTTATCATTTAATTTTATACATGGAGAATAATTTGATAAAAGCTAATAGAATTGCATGAAGTTGTTGAATTAATATATTAACATATTTTAATAGTTTCTGTCATTCATCCAGCATCGAAACCGTGTTTCAAATTAGGCCTTAACACAGCTTATATAATTATAAACAGCATTAGGTGGTACGCGGAAAGTAATCGTTAGATATGGCTTGCTTATTTAAACATACAATGGAAGCACACATACTTTATGAACAACACCAATTTTACAACAGACGCTAACCTATAAATTTGTATCTAAAATGCAACTAAAATGTGTTTCTTACTGTGTAGGTATGTAGGCATGACGGAATCGTAGATAGATGTAATTAATATATATATTTTATTAAATCTGCGAATATTGTAATAATATTAATTTTTTTCAGTTAATATATCAAAACATATGTGAATAGTTTTTTTTTATGAACTGAATATTTTTATACATCGTGTTGTGTTTTTTTGTACATTGTAAGGCTTTATAAATTGAGTACAATTTAAAAAATATATGAAGATTCAAGCATTGCTTGTGTTGACTTTAACTTTTGTTTTTACTATCTTTATACATGTTAACATATTTTTATTTGATATTCATCATTTTATATATAATAACAGGTTTTACTAAAATGCGACATTGTAGGGAAGGTTAATACCAATCAACGGATATTCCGGTGTTGTATTTGAACAGAATCGATAATAAGGTAAATCGAGACTATATTAATCTGTTTGCTGTCTGTTCAAGGATTTTATCCAAACTTGTGGTGAATTACATTTGTTACACCTTTGTTTTGTCACCAAAACCTATAATCGTTGAAGCACGCGTTTAGCTGAGAGATTACGATTTAGATTATCGGTATACTCAATTTTAATTTGAATAAGATGTAAAAATAAAAAGACAAAATTTCTAATTAACATGTTGTTCAAAACTGTTAATACTCGACAATAACGTCAGTATACGAAATCCTTTCTGTTCGTGCACTTGTTTTAAAATCTGTTATCCTTTTTAAAAAAATTTAGATATATAAATTGTTAATTTTAGATAATTTAGTGTAAAATTGCATTTATTTCAAACTGAGCCTTTTATATTTTAAAAGGCTTCTACGCAGAAAAAAACCTGTTCCCATTATTTGAAATAGCTTATTAGGGTAGAAAAAACGTTAGGTAAAATATTAATATAATTATCAAGAGTTATCCATGTGCCAATATGATTGTGTAGAATTTGTGAAAATATTTAAAGATTTTTTTTGTTAATAATTTGAATAAATATACTTTGTTTACACCTATAGTTATTTATGTTTTATTTTAAAAGCGGAATAGAATTTGTTTGTAAAAATATTTTAAGTATTTGAGAAAATGTATGAAAACATTAAATTAATTACATTTGCTTTTAGTAAAATATAAAATATGAACCCTGTCACCAGTTCTGTGCGCTTGATAGTGTGTATCGATGGTAAATGAGTTTCACTAATCAACAATTCATATAAAAATGTACATCTCGTAAACCTTATAATAATATTAATCTTATAAAGTAATGTGACTAAAACAATAGTACTTAACACAATTTTGTAAAGTATGATCATGAATAAAGTGAGAATAAATGACAATGTAATGAGAATCTACTTCGATAACATACACAACACTTCGTTACACAAGCCACCAGTAATTCTAAATGAAGCTCATATTTTCCTTAACATCTATATATGTGATTACTTATGGTTTAAAGGTGTCTATAAAATACTGTGTAACATCGCGTTTTGTGATCTAAACGTTTGAAGACCATCTTAGCTTGCAAAAGACTTGCGAAGGTTTTTATCATCAAAATAAATCAACAAATACATATAGGCTTTGATTGATGATGACAATTTAAAACAGAGATTTAATTGAATTCATTATTGTGCACAATGATTTACAACGCATTAAAAAATGGATTTTTATTGGTTTTTATTTATTGGTTATACGCAAATAATTTTATATATTTATTGATGGGTCTGTTGAAGGAAAGTGAAATGATATAACACCAATGCTTGGATTGGTTACTATTCAACAATTAGTTACGTTAACAAAAATGGTAATTTTTAAAAGCATAAAGTTGAAAATTTGTACAAAAATGAGTTCAGAAAAGTATCACTTATAAAATTCTAATAAACTTGTTTTTGTTGGATTCAAATTCGTTCGTACCCGTGTTATAATAATGTCTGATACAAGAAAAAAAAGTTTTGATAGGTTTTCGTGAGCCAGGAATTTTTTAGGCTAATAATAATATTATAGTTTTGAAATGTTATACACTTTTACATTGTCATTTGAAATATAAATTGAAAATAGCAAGGCATTTGGAAAGTTATACTAAAAGAACAATTTTTTTCCTATGAACTTTAAGAGCATGTGATAGATAGACGTAAAAATATTCACTAATAAATCAAAGCGAAAATACAACTCTTACGCGAAAATTAACAAGAAGTAATTGACTTTCATTAGATATAAATAATTAAAAACAACTACACTTTTACAATCTGATTACAAAGGTAGTGAGAGATATAATTGACAAAAACTAATCAAAAACTTTTCACCACGCAAACATTGCTCTCTGTTACGTCACATACAAATATTATTTTCAATTCATTCTTACTATAGTGAATTTCTCAAATATACTCTAGCTAACATCTGCGCATATACACTTGAATATGTCACTACTAAAGGTGCAAATATTTCTAAAATATATATATATAGTATATATTTATAAACAGTATTTCTATAATGTGCCATATACAATGCACGCATAACACACATGTAGTTATTTTATGTTTTTTTATCTGCAGTTACTTACACATAAAAACATTACTGTCAGACAGTATCACTTGCTATACACCGATTTAATTTTAGCTATCTATATGTTATATGTATATAATAGTATATCGTTGGTGTATTTCATAGTTCACGCGCCAAGTTGTCAAATTGTAATTTATTATTACTATTGGCATAGCATATAATGAGTCTTGTTCTGCAGCTTAATGTGTAATAATTAATAATAAATACATAATAAATTAACCAAATCTTTTTAAATCTTGTATTTAAAACCATAATTAATGAGTAGGTATAAATGCATTATTTTATGAATAATATATTAATAGGTACCAGATATATAATAGAAACTATATTAAATAAATTCTATCAATATATAAATAGATATTGATAGTGATGTGTTAGAAATAGGTATTTGTTTAATAATTGCTCACGAGTAAAAACCTGAAAAGATACCTATTCCTTTTTAGTACATGACCATAAATATTACAGATACTCATCAATTATTAGAAAGCGATAGTCGAAAAAATTTACTACTTCGGGTTTGGTAGAATGTTGTCACTGTCAAACGTCGATTTTACAGACAGACAAATGTCCCGCGAATGCAAATCACATTGACAAAGACAACAATCTATAAAGCCAAAGTTACAACAGTCGTAAAATTTCGGTAGCTACTGGTAAATATTAGGCCCTGAATACTGCACATGCTAGGGCTAATAAATTAAAAATATACAATTTTATTTTTTAATAATAACTTGGCGTTTGAACTACTTGCATTTTATTGGACATAATTAAAATAACATACATACACATAACACTTTATACATCAGTTAACAATCATTATTGTCAGTTATAAATCTATTTTTATGAAATTTATATTTATTTAAATATAAATTCGCATCTAGTAA